>JAVIWB010003122.1:0-437056 GCA_031893035.1 Dermolepida albohirtum
ATTTTACATAAGAAAATTTATTAGAAAAAAGTATCGCAAAACGTAAATCAAATTTTATTGTCAACGGATATAAATTAAAAATTCTTCTACAATATTAACTCACATAGCTATTTAAGATTTTGGAACCAAATGCCACAACGTTTAGAAAAAATTAAATGGAAATAGTAATTCTCCACATATTCTACTTGGTTTCCGGCTTGGAACCACGTCGTCGGTATTCTTCGGCCGAAGTTTCGACTCCACTCGCAAAAGATATCTTCAGGTCTTAACTACTGCTTCTGCTTTGCTTGTCTCACTGAAACTGGTGGGTATGGGTTCGTATAGGGATGCTAGTAACGGATCAATGGAGTGTTACGGTTGCGTTGTTTGG
Source organism: Dermolepida albohirtum (assembly GCA_031893035.1). Classification (NCBI taxonomy): domain Eukaryota; kingdom Metazoa; phylum Arthropoda; class Insecta; order Coleoptera; family Scarabaeidae; genus Dermolepida; species Dermolepida albohirtum. The sequence goes on from JAVIWB010003122.1 coordinate 371, forward strand.
AAATACAGTTGTAGTAGTGTAGGGGGGTAACCGTCATCACGATTTAGGTTATTAGGATGGTTTGAGGTCTCTATAGGTTCACGGATTTTTCGGCCATAGTACATAGTACACAGGACAGAATTTCAATAAAATTAAAATGGACATGGTGCCAAGTTTCATACCTAATACGACGCTCATGTTCTGAAACACGAGTGTCGATAGATGGCATTGTTTCGTCAACATATACACTGCGACACGAGCAAGGAATCCTGTACACACCAGGTGCTTTTAAAGAAACACGGTCTTTTACTGAAAATGAGTCTGAAAGTTTCGAATGTGGTTTAAAGATGATGGTGATGGTGTATGCTGAATATTGTGTTGTGTTAACTCTAAGGTTAAGATATCGGTCTATGGTCTATTGAAGATTATGTTTGGAGAAATTGTTGTTTATTAGGGTATTGATGACATGATTTAATTCTCGGGGTAGAGAATATGGGAAAAGGCGTTTAGATATCTATCAGTATTTGTGTGTTTGCCGTAAACTGAATATCCTAGTGAACCATCCAGACAACGACTCACCAAGAAGACGTCTAGGAAGAGAAGGGAACCCCAGTACAATAAGTTTCAACATGGAAGTTGATTCAGAAGGAACCCACCTATATCACTGTCAGCGCAACAACGAAAGAAGTAACAGCAGTTGAGCCCTGAAGATGTGTCATGCAAATGGAGACGAAACGTCGGCGGCAGAAGTAGCGAGGACGAGGGTCCAACTCGGAAACCAAGATGAACAATGTTAAATTTAAGTTTGAATTACATAGTTTTATAAAAAGGCTAATATACGAGGCACGGTATAAAATTAAGAGTCGATCACGTATATAAAGTGGCAATACTGAGTGGTTAATGCGTACGTAGTAGTGTTGACTGATCTGTTAGGTAAAAAGCTTTCATAACGTCGTCACTTAATCGTTGTTTGCCTTCGCAAGGCGGTGTTTTGTAAGAATGCTTTAATAATCCCGCCAGTTGTGAAAGTCGAAGTGTGATTAAATTTATATACCGCAGGAGGATATAATGCTGTTCACCCTCAATTTTGCGAAACATTTACAAATACCGCAATGAGTGAAGGTAAAGTGAAGCAATAGTGTAATGAGTTTAGGGAAGGCCGTTCAAATGTCCACGATGAGTAGAGCGGTCATAAACTCTGTCATGAATTTCCAGAAATTTTTAAGTAACGTTAATCTGGTACGTAGACTTCCGCAGGTGTGGTCCATACTAATCTTGTTCTAGTCTTCCGGGTTAGAACCGCGTTACTGGTATAACTGCCGACGTTTCGTACCCACTCGTATGGGACATCTTCAGGGCTCAACTACTGCTACTGTTTGTCGCACTGACACTGCACTTTCAGTGCGACAGATGTCCTATACGAGGGGGTACGAAACGTCGGCAGTTATACTAGTGACGCGGTTTCAGCCCGGAAGCCCAGAAGAAGATAGTTTTAGATAACGTTGTTGAGAAACGTGGCTAAAACTCTAACCTATCGGTGTGTGTGTGATGGGTGCCGACAATGTTGACGGTTGTTCACAGATATTCACAGAATAGCATCTGCATGTGTTTTTTCGATTGCAGTAACTACGAGGGAAACGAATTTCTTTCCCATATAATTACTAAAGATGAAACGTAGAGTTCGTACGTTAATGCTGAGATGAATTCATTCCCAAATGAAAATTATGAAGACTTGTGTTCTGGGAGCATTGATTTTGTGGAACACGTGACAAACTATTCTAAAAATAATGTTTAAATATTGAAAAGTATTATTTTAATGCTTTTAAAAGCTTTTAGTTTTTAAGCTCACTAAACTCACCTCTGTCGGAAAATTCTAAAGTTTTGGGACAACATATATGCATATATGTTACGCAAAATTATCAAGTTTTGTTTAAAATATATATACACGCGTTTCTGAAAAGAATACATATATCATGTAAAGGCCCAAGTGGATTATCAACTCGGTTAGTGTACAGCACTTCGAAAATATGCGTTTATCCTCCAGGGAAGGAAAAAGGTATAGAAGGAAATGGAAGGGAGCACGAGATAAATCGGACGCCATTTCGGCTGTATACATAAAATACCTCTTAACAAAAAATGCGAGGTGAACCAAAGTAAAACCGACATTGGGTGGAAATAAATTTTATTTCATAATTTACTTCTGGTTAACGAGCTTGTCAAGATAACTCTTGTTTTTTTTTCAAAAAAAAGCAGAAGACTTAATACTATATATTCTTCAAGTTTGGAAATGTTGACAAAACTCAAACAATTTAAGTTATCGTACCCAGTCGTAGAGGGAGATGAAAAATAATTTAAATGCACTTTAAGCAAGATAAACAAAAAAAGCTCACATTTTTATTTAAAAGAATAACAAATGATTGGGTTAGAAAAATATTATTGTTTTTGTGAAAGCTTTCAACCGAACATATTTTCGTTGTTATTCCTGAAAGAGAAATAACACGGAAATGTGAAAATTCTGAACTCCCTGAGTAGAATATATAAAAGCTCGTCTTTTTTTCAATAAACATACTTATTTGAAAAAAAATGATTGGATACATAGAATCTCTTTCAATTTATATCTTCCGTTTGTTTGCTTATTGTTCCCGAAGAAAGTATTTTTTCTGAAGGAATATTAGATTTCTCCTGGATTGCTCACTTCCTACGCACTGCTAGCGGGAAATTAGGAACAGTTATAATGAGTTTTTCTCGTTCACTTATTTAAAGTTTACGCTTCAATGCTTTAATTTAATTTGTAAAAGGGAAGCATGAGAATAAAGGTTTTCTGATGAAATTTAAAATAGAGTTAACCTTTAGTCAATATCCTCTTTCAGTTCATTTTATGTCGCGTAATTAATTATAGTGAACGTAAACTACCACTAGTAACTGTGTTACTTCTGAAAGATAAATACGCTGTTTGATCTCGGAAATTACTTTCACTCTTTAGAAGAGGAGGTAGTTAAATCATTCGATACAATAAATTCATATGAAAACAGCAACCAATTTAAATTGACATAGATATAGTATTTGACCAAAACCTCTTTAATTATCACCAATATTAGTACTACACAATAATATTAAGCTGTCGGAAAAGTCGTGACATATATTTGCAACAGATGGCGCCAGTACATTTTTACTAGTCATTAACTATCTTTATGCGTTTTTATTTTACTTCACTCTCTTACTTCCGCAAAAGGAAAAACGCGTGTCAAACTTACGATGCTTTATTATGACAGCTGCTCTACAAGAACGACAATGCCAATGATGCTTGACGAAATTCTGTGCTGGTGATTTTGGTTTTAATGACGCGTTTTGATCAGAGAGGTCAACGCGGGTTGATGACGACCAAATCAAAGCCAGCGCCTTTATTTAGTCGTCATCGACCCCAATGGACCTGAATATCGACTTAAATCCACGACACGAGATATTGCAAAAGCGTTAAATAATCCATTATAGATTTATGATAGGGTTTGTATCTGAACTTTGGTTTTCTAAACATGTCTTGCCACCATTGTTTACCTCCACGATTAGAGTTCTGGTTAAAATAAAGGTGGAGGAAAAATAGGTTTCAATATCATCGTCGTGAGTTTGATAGAGTTGGATTTATTGTAAAACGAGGAACTGCTGATGTTTACTAAATCCCATATCGAAACAACCATTGGCTGCGATCCTCCGGCGTCTTTGAAATTCATTAAAAGCATAAGGGGTGTAACAAGAATTCCAGGACGTATGTCATATGACGGATGTGGAGGTGTCTACTACCTTTATCCTTTATCTTCGACCTTCTTGTTAAAAGTTCCACCTTTCCTGAGATGTGAAACATAAGCAGAGTTATTTCGGTATATAAAAAAGGTGATCGTTCAGTTATAAAAAGTATAGATTTATTAACATACTGAGTAATTTCGCTAGATTGTTTGTCTGTAATACATTAGCAGATTTACACTGAAACGAACATTTCTTGCAACAACATCAACATGGATTTATTACCAGAAAATCTACCATCACCAATTTGATACAAATTACACAATTCGTGTCTAAAATCTTAGATAATTGCCGTCAGGCTGATGTTATTTGGACGGATTTTGCCAAGGAATTTGACAATATTGATCAATATTGTCAAATAAGCAGGACAATTTAGTTTTTTGCCCCCTGTGCTTTCTATCTATTCTCCAAACTACATTTTCCGATGAAAGGACAGCGTTATGCCGACGTCGAAGCCATTAAAAAGGCGTCGACAACGATCTTGAAGGACATCTCTAAAGATGAACTTCGAAATTCATTCGACATGTTAATTGACCGTGCAAAATATTGTATTGAAGCCGAAGGCGACTACTTTGAATAAAAGAAATGAATTTTACCAAAATAGTAAGCTTTTGTTTTTATTTTAAAAAAGCTCCGTTTTCTCTGAGACACACTGAGTATATCCACAGTTGTTGCTCCACCAACACAAAGGCCATATTCGAATTGCAGAGTTAGACCTCATAAGTTGTTTTGTGAATTTTCACTAATTTTTCGTCGTGCGTTTTCATTTGGACAATCTTGATGATTTAGTTTTTCCGTCAGATCATCCTCAAACATCCTTCATAACCTTTTTATTCAATTATTGCTATATTATTTGTAACTTTACGTTAGATTTTAGTGAGATTTCTGTGGTTCCCTTTTCTAGGTTTAAATTAATTACATTTTGTTATAAATGTAAAAAAAGTTCTAAATTTCGACATTCGACAATCGACAAATTTTCAAAAGTTCAAGAACAAAGTTAAAACAAGAAATAAATCCATACGAAAATTTAAACTATTAGCCCAAATATGGAACAAATTTACGTCAGAATAACAGTTATGTATATGTATATTAAAAGTCAGTTCCGTAACAGTAAACTAATTAAAATTAATAGATTTTATGACAAAAGAAATCACATACTCAAGTCCAATTACAATTTAATGTCCCTTTTATATCTAAATTTCAGCATAAACACACTTTTTTATACTTCTATCAGGTCGAATTTAATGTCTAAATAGCCGAACTCGAATCTAAAGTTTGTACTAAAGATATCTTGGAAAATCTTGCTTGATTGACGGTTTTGAAATTGAAACAATCTCTCGTAAAATTACAGAACGTCCTTGGGCTTTCTTGAGAATTGTTTTCCAATGTATATTAACATTTAGAGTTCATTTCAAGTTAAGCTATCGGGCATAAAATGTAAAACGATGAGAAACAAAGACTTTATGCGTCTCATGAAAGTTTTCCTTTTATTAAGTGAAAAATAAGCAGTAAACGTAAAGTACAGTATCTGGTAATTAAATTAGCACAGGTTTCAGTCATGATGAATAATACATTTTAATCGTTGTTCTCTACCGCAAAGATAAATTAATATTGGGTCTGGGAAAAAGTTCGTGGCGTTTTTTCAGTAAAATTCAACTGGTCCCCGCATGGCGCGTGGACGAATTCATTTAAACCGAATATGCTCCATTATTATCGACAATGTTTCGCCATTTTTTTGGTAGATCCATGATCCCATCGGTGAAAAACTTCTGTGGTTTCTGGTCGAAAAACTGAATCAAGTAGTTTTCACAGGCTTCTTTTGAAACCAACTTAATTCCATTGAGAGAGTTCTGCAGAGATCGAAACAGATGATAGTCAGAGGGTGCTATATCCGGACTGTAAGGTGGGTGCATCAAAACTTCCCAACCAAACTCTCTCAATTTTTGACGGGTCATCAAAGAAGTGTGTGGTCGGGCGTTGTCATGATGGAAGACAACACCTTTCCTATTAATCAATTCGGGCCGTTTTCTTTCAATCGCCTGGCGTAATCTCTCTAGTTGTGCACAGTAGAGTTGAGAATCAATCGTCTGACCAGTTGGAAGTAGCTCGTAGTGGACGATTCCCCTCCAGTCCCACCATACACACAGCATCACTTTTTTTGGCGTCAATGTTGGCTTAGCGAACGCTTGTGACGGCTCACCATCCTTTATCCACGATCTTTTACGCTTCCGATTATCGTACGTAATCCATTTTTCATCTCCGGTTATTAAACGTTTCAGAAACGGCTCGATTTCTTAATTCGGTCAATCATGTTTTTCACGCTCAACTCATGAGGAACCCATACGTCAAGCTTTTTTTCGTAACCAGCTTTGTGTAAATGGTTCAAAACAGTTTTGTGGTCAATGCCTAGCTCCATGCCAATATCGACACTGCTGATATGCTTATCTTGTTGGACTTTTTCAAGAATTTCATCAGATTTTTCAGTGATTGGACGACCGGAGCGTGACTCATCTTTCACATTGAAATTTCCAGAACGAAAGCGAGCGAACCATTTCCGCGCAACAGATTTCGATAAAGTACCTTCACCGTACACAGCACAAATTTTATCACAAGCCTGCGCAGCGTTCTTCCCCTTATCATAATAATATTGCAGAATATAGCGAAATTTCTCATTATTCTTCTCCATTTTCAAGTGCGAATAACTTTCCAACCACTGCACCGATTACAATGTTTCTACGCTCAAACTAACGTTCGGAAGGTCATCTAAAAAACGAGCCGTCGGTGGTGTCGCTGTGACTTGTTGTTCTTTAGTTATCGGCAACCAATGCCATCTATCGGGAAAAACGCCACGAACTTTTTCCCAGACCCAATATACAGATTGTTAGCCTACAACACATGTATTTATTTATTTTGATGTTAATAATTATATATGAATATATAATTAAGCTCTTTGCGATGGGAAATTAATGAAAGTTATTATTTTCTGCTACGTCATCACAAAAATTAATTAAAAATTTCTACGCTGGGAAAGGACTTGAACCTTTATATGCCGTATTATAGACGGCTGCCTTACCAATTGGGCCAACAGGCAGTGTAATTTCGAATCCTTTAACACACCATATATCGCATTATGAAAAGAGATCTAATATTTATTTAAAACCCACAGTTAGGTTATTTTGATGTTAATAAATATGTATAAATATATAATTAAGTTCTTTTGCGATGGGAAATTAATGCAAATTATTATTTTCTGCTATGCCATCGCGAATTAATATCACAGAAATTAATTAAAAATTTTTTAAAAATTTTATTCATAGTATTAAGTTTCGGGATCTCTTACCAAACAATTTTGACATGGGCTCGCTAAATTCTGGGAACGTAAAGGGGTATAATACGTTCATCCAAGTAAAGTTTATTCAGAATTGTTAGAACCCTCTAAGAATGTGTTTGTGATAACATATGTACGATTTTAGTTTAGTGTCTTACAGTTAGACTAGTGATGTGCTACTTTTATATTTTATATTTCTATAATTTATGCAACAAGGGCAAAACGAATGATATTGCAAACAGTGAAAAAATTACAATAGAAATGGGAATTGGCAAAGCAAAATTGCTAGACAAATAAAAGCCTGTATCGTATGTCGAAGTGAACTCATGCGGTCGTTCAAACGAAGGGAGGTTTGACCAAATATTAAAACAAATATATCCTATAGTTGTAAATACGTGTTAAAATATAGCGTGTTTCATAAAGAATATACGTATTACAAAGTATTATTTTGTCCAAACTATCGATCGTTGCGCCTCGGCTCGGCTATTGGAGAAACGAATATATAGTCTAGTTTATTTAATAGCCGGTAGATGTCAGTTGTCTTCTGTTTTTCTTGATAACTGTGATATGTTTAAAATGGCTACTCTGCAGCAGAAATCATTTTCTGTTCTCGAGTGTGCGAAGTGCAAATCAGGGATTGCAGTGCAAAAACGTTTTAGGTTGAGCTACCAAATTGATCCTCCGATTGGGTGGAACATTCGCAGATGGTATCGACAGTTTGTAGATACAGGATGTGTATGTAAAGGAAAGTATCCTGGCCGCCTTCGTGTTTCTGAAGGAAATATTGCACGAATTCAAACTGCTTTCCAACGTAATCCTTCAAAATCAACTCGTCGTGCCAGTCGGGAGTTACAACTACCTACGACAACAATTTGGCGTGTTTTGAGACGTCGGTTGATTATGAAGTCGTACAAGTTACAATTGTTACAAACTCTGCGTCCTAATGATAAACGGAAACGTGTGACAATTTATAACGAGATTCATGATGCTATTGACAATGATAACACTTTCGCACAACGCATCGTGTTTAGTGATGAAGCGACTTTCCGTGTTAGTAGTCTGGTAATCAAACGCAATGTTCGAATTTGGGGTCTACAGAACCCACATGCAGCCATTGAACATGTACGAGATTTGCCTAAAATCAATGTGTTTTGTGCGATATCCCGATCATCTGTTTACGGCCCATTCTTTTTTGATGGAAACACGGTTCCCGGTCAGCAGTATCTCGCTATGTTACAAAACTACTTGTTTCCGAGGCTGCACGAAGACGATTTCATTTTTCAACAAGACGGGGCACCCCTTTACTGGAGTCGCCAAGTGCGTGAATATTTGAATGAAACTCTACCGAACCATTGGATTGGTCGTCAAGGAGTTGGAGACTTAGCATGTCTCAGCTGGGCTCCACGGTCACCGGATTTGACACCCTGTGACTTCTTCCTTTGGGGTTATGTTAAAGACAACGTTTATGCACCACCACTCCCACAGAATCTGGAGGAGTTGAAGAACCGGATCCGTACTGCCATAACATCAGTGACGAAGGACATGCTTGGCCGAGTATGGGAGGAATTTGAGTATCGATGCGATATTGTTCATGTCGCTGATGGAGGACATATTGAACATCTGTAATCTTAACTAGAGAGGTTCCTAAATATGTGTGCAAAGTTTCATATTCGTATGCCTTAAAGTTTAATAAATATATGCAATCGAAGTATATATATATACATATTGTATATTCTTTTTGAAACAGCCTGTATATACTAGCATCTGTAATATAGAAGTAACCCTTTAAATTTTACGTGTTCGGATTTTATTTCGTAAATAGATAGTGAAATAGTGAATAGAAATTGACAGAATGGGGTAGTACTCATTAGTAATGTGGAAAGGGGTTATATATGTATCAACCTTCAGTGGTTAAGTAGTATTCATCCTTTATTCATCATAAGAATACATTTTCAGTCATAATCTGCGCGTTCATTTGACTAAATCACCTCCGCCGAAGACCAAAATGTATTTTCCCCTTAAAAATAATTACTATGTTGCGTTTGTTCTTTGTTCTAAGGGTTACAAAAGGTCAGGAAACTCGAACAGCCTTAATATTATTAAAAGCTTTCTCCTAAATGATAACAAAATGTGTAAATCATCCGTATAATTTAAAACAAGAGTGGGTCCTTTTGTCGTTTTCTGTTTTAGGTAATTTATTCGAAAAGTTTAAGGAGTTATTTATTACGTGTAGCTGAAATTTATTCCACCGAACTCTACTTTTGGTGTTTATATTGTCCTTTGTTAGGCGATACATTATCATTTAAAAAGAAACGAAACCTTTTCGAAAATGTTATTGATTAGTAATTTTTATACCTCGTAACAAGAAGTGATTCTTATTAAAATGTTAAAAATAAAAATAATAAATATTTTACATATTGTTACTTATGTTTTATTGTAATTTCCTGGTGTGAAAGGAATTTTTTATATATGTACTACTAGCTGTACCCTGCGCGCGTTGCTACGCCACCAACTAAAATAAATTTGGAGGAAAGACATTACACAAATATTCAATTCATTTTGAGTCGTTTTATTGATTTTGTTCATTTTGAAAAAATTTTGACATTGCAGCGTTCCGTTTCAATTCGATATTTATCCGAAGTGCTGTGGGATACACAATATTTCTTATTTTTCTATCTGGTGCGTAAACAAATAAATCAGAAGGTTTTCCGACGCGTGAGCAGGCCACATAGAGCTGCCCATGTGAGAAGCATGGATTCTCCAAATTTAATCCACAAACTTGCAACGATTGTTCTTGTGCTTTGTTGATAGTTATTGCGAAAGCGAGTCGTACCGGGAACTGCAAACGTTTGAAATCGAATGGCGTATCAGTCGGGATTATTGAGAGACGTGGCAATAACATACAACCCATACAAATGGGTACGAAACGTCGGCAGATATACAAGTGACGCGGTTCCAGCCCGGAAACCCAGAAGCAGATAGCATGGACCACGACCGCGGAAGTCTACCTACCAAATTAGCGGAAGCATGTGTCAATTCAATACACGGATACGACAAGGACAACTCAGACTAACATACACATCAATGTATTTATAACGACCGTAGGTGCGGGTAAAATAGCTAGTTCTCGTCGATATAAGAAAATCGCAAAAAAGTGAATTAGATAACGAGTTTAACGAAATGAAATGGTTTACAAAGAAATGTACAAATACACATCAATGTCATCGATATTATTCCAGGTCAATTTCGCTTCTTTAATCATATCTTTTAAACTCTGTCAGACTCAACTAATTAGTGACAATCACAATTTTATGAAATGAAAGGAACCTACTTGAAATATTTCTGTTTTTAAGCGTTTTATAGTTCCAAGCATAGGATTTAAAACTTATAATGATTTTTAATGTTTCATTCGATAATATTAAATTATAAATTATTCCCAATTTGAATATTATATCAGAGAATTCCAGCATTTTTGTCCGAATACGTAATTAAATAATTAATCTATTCACGTGCATGAAGATCATTATTTTAATTTGATTCGTAATTTGCTTGTAAAAGAGAAGTTTTTTTTTTATCAGATTGTAAACGAGTTACATAAATTTTTCAACAGAATGATCTAAATTTACATATTATGCAACGAATAGAATGATAGATATAATACAATAAATTGTTTTTTACGTAATTCCGTATGAGTAAACTTGTAATGGGGATTCATTTGGAGGTACTTTTTTAAAAAATAAACACAAAAACAATTTTATCGGGTATACTTTATTACGAGGGAGCGTTTTTATATTCGCGGAATGAGCGGGTTATAGAGGGGTGAGTAGGCGCATTGGGGGCGTGGCCTGTACAGCGACTCATGATTAGTATAAATACGAAGTTTCATTGTTATTAGACAGTTAGTCTTTGAGCTATGGTCAACCAAGTAACATAATCAGGAGTGAAAAGTGAAATATGGAAAAAATCGAATATCGTGCCGTTATAAAGTCCCTTACCAAGCAAGGAAAATCAGTCGCGACCATAATGAATGAGATGTCATTGGTTTACGGCGACTCTTGTCCAGGAAAAACTATGGTGTACAAGTGGCACAGTTTATTTAAACAAGGAAGGGAATCCCTTGAAGACGACCCGAGGCCGGGTAGGAGCATTGAGGTGACCACGCCAGCACTTATCCAAAAAGTTGAACAAATTGTACTCGAAGATGCTCGACTAAAGAAGAAACAACTCGCAGAAATGGTTGGAGTATCCGATACAACAATTTTTAAAATCCTACACGATCATCTCGGCATGTCTAAGGTCAGCGCAAGATGGGTGCCGAGAATGCTCACGCCGCCGCAAAAACAACAGCGCGTAGAGTGTTCGCGTGCATTTTTGGACCTCTGTAATAAAGACAAGGATAGTGTATTGAGTGGAATTGTTACTGGAGATGAAACTTGGGTTCATCACTATGAACCTGAGTCCAAACAAGACTCCATGCAGTGGCATAAAAAGGGCACAGCACCTCCCAAGAAATTTAAAGTGTCACAATCAGCTGGGAAACTCATGGCAACGGTATTTTGGGACTCGGAAGGAATATTGTTGATTGATTATAAAGATAAAGGTGTTTCTATAACCGGAGAATATTACGCTTCAATATTAGAGCGACTAAAAGAAGCCATTAAAGAGAAAAGACGGGGAAAATTGACAAAAGGTGTTCTGCTTTTGCACGACAACGCGCCCGTCCACAAGAGCCGCGTTGCGTTAGCTGCCCTGCATAAGGTGGGCTTCGAAATTGTGTATCACCCACCCTACAGCCCAGACCTGGCCCCGAGTGATTATTACCTGTTTCCGAAAATGAAAAAAGAGCTGCGGGGTAAAAAATTTACTGCCGATGATGAAGTCAAGGAGGTAGTTTCGGCGTAGTTTGCAGATAAAGAGAAATCATTTTTTTATGAGGGTATAAATAAATTAATTGAAAGATGTGAAAAATGTATCCGTCTTGCAGGTGAATATATTGAAAAAGAAAAATAATTTAGTTTTTTTATTTCCACCCCTTGCCCCCCATTCCGCGAATATAAAAACGCTCCCTCGTATCATACAAAAGAACCGTTTTTGATATTTATTTTTTTTTTATTATTTTCGTCAAATGTTGGCCGTAACTGCATCTAACATGGTCCATTCTAAAGTTCCAATTTTCGATGACGAATAACGCGAGTAATGTTGGCTTCCAATTGCTCAATCGTAACTGGCTTATCCATGTAGACTTTGGACTTTGCGTAGCCTCAAAGGAAAAAGTCTAAAGGTGTGATACCACATGATCTAGGCCAATGCACAGGTCCATTACGTGAAATTAAATGTTCACTAAATTGTTCTCGCAATAAAGCCATGCTTTCTTTCAGGGGCTATGTGGCAAGTAGCGCCGTCTTGTTGGAATCAAATGTCGTCGAGACTACGTGATTCAATTTCAGACAGCAAATAGTCCGTTATCATAGCGCGATAATGGGCGCCATTCACAGTTACTTTGCGGCCGCCTTCATTTTTGAAGAAATATGGACCGATGCTTCCACTTGCCTATAAACCATGCCAAACCGTGGTTTTGTATAGATGTAATGGCAGCTCTTGAACCTATTCGGGTTGCTCTTCACTCCAAATACGGCAATTGTGTTTATCGATGCCAAAGAACTTTCTGATTTTCTCGATTTTAAAACACAGCAACAATACATGTACATATGTAAAATATTAACATATGTATATTCAATCAAACAGACCCGTAGTATCTATTGATAATGTGGTGGTTTTACCGATGCGAATATGAACTCATCAAAGCAATTCAACGTATAAGTAAAATCGAAAGCATCCAGAAGAAATTTCTAAAATATTTGAGTTACAATTGGACGGACGCCATCCAATTGTACCTCAAATATTATATAGATAGACGCTATCTTGGTAGAAATATGATCATTGCACATTTATTTATCCTACCTAAGACAGAGTGTGGAAATGTTAACAGCGCAGAGGCGGAACAGTAGTGCACTATTGGTACCAAATTTGCAACGTAATAAGGTTAATTCACCAATGTTACTATCTTGAACAAGTTTATTAGTGCAACCTATTGCCACCATTCAAATTCTGCCTTCCCAACGCCTAGCATTTTGTGTAGAGCTCAGTTGTTTTGCACTTTTTGCACTTTGGGAAATGTTGATTTATTTATTTGATGATGTTTGTTTTCATGGAATTAATATGTATGCATTTTTCAGTCGTCATATATTAAATGCAGAATCTGTTATCCTATTTAAAGTTTTTCTCTTGGACAAAAATATATTATGTGTTATTATTAAAAGACTGGATGAACATCGCAACTGGATTATTTATTTTTTCCGAATTTGGTAACACTGTGCATGCGAGCATTTGTCAATATACAATCAGTTTTAAAAAATGCCAATTTTGCGAGTATACCTCTAGGAAAAAATTACTTTTTCGTCGACTTTTTGCAATGAAATCAACTTTAAAGATAATCCATTTACACAATAGAAAGTTCGCATTTTGACCTGTTTTTTAGGTTTTTTATTCTGTCAGGATTAAGCCAAATGAGCTAGGTGAATATTAACATGGGAAACCTTTTTAGGACCCTCAAAAATGTCGACTCGCCAGAGTTTATTAATGTAAAGAGTGTTTCATATTGCGCGGTTTTTTTAAGAATAAATAAAATATAGATGGCGCACTGAATTTGTCTGGGTATGTGGGCATTTAAAAAGTGTGACGTATGACATTTATAAAAATGGCTTCGTACACGGTACAACAACGCGTCCAAATTGTTGAATTATTTTATAAAAATCAGCGTTTTGTGAAAAGAGTTTTTAGTAAATTACGTGAATTTTATGGTTTACATAATCGTCCATCTGAAAGCACTATTGGTCGAATTATTAAAAAATTTCAAGAGACCGGTTCTGTGGAAGATCAAAAAAATGAAAAATACAGTCGTAGCGGTCGTTTACAAGAAAACATTGGTTTGGTTCGTGAAAGTGTTGCTGAAGATCCTGAAATTTCCATTAGACGATGTTCACAACAACTTGGACTTAGTAGATCGACAACATGGCGTATTTTGCACAAGGATTTAGCTCTGAAGGCATATAAGGTTCAAATAACACAGGAACTGATGCCATTAGATCATTTAAAACGCCGTTCATTTGTCAATTTCATCAATGAACAACCAGCTGATTTTTCTCAAAAAATAATGTTTTCCGATGCGGCACATTTTGAACTTGGTGGATATGTTAATAAACAAAATAGTTATTTCTGGGGTGAGGAAAATCCACGAATTATTCATGAGAAACCTATACATCCTAAACTTGTTACTGGTTGGTGTGCATTATGGTCAGGTGGTGTAATTGGACCTTACTTCTTTGAAAATGCTGCCGGTGAAGCTGTAACTGTCAATGGTGATCGATATCGTCGGATGATAACCGAATTTTTGTGGCCTGAATTAACGAATATTGATCTAGAGGATATGTGGTTGCAAAACGATGGCGCTACACCTCACTTTGCACACGAGTCAATTGATTTATAAAGAGAAAGATTTCCTAGACGTGTAATCCCAAGAAACGATTATGTTAATTGGTCACCAACATCATGTGATTTGACACCTTTGGGGTTATGTGAAAAGTCAGGTTTATAAAAACAATCCACATTCAATTCCTGCTTTGAAAGATGAAATTATTCTTGTCATTGGTGAGATAGAGCCTCAATTATGTCAAAATGTCATTGAAAATTTTAACAATAGAGTGGACGTCTGTGGAGCTGCCAGAGGAGGCCATTTGCCAGATATTATTTTTCGCATATAAATGTCATAACTGATACTTCAATTACCAATACAAAGTTTTTGAAAGTGAATCCAAATTATGTGTTTTATTTATTCTTTAAAAAAACCGCGAAATTCGAAACACCTTTACAATAACTTTTGAAGGATACCTGTCAGAATTCGTACCTTGTTCTGAAAAATGTATCTTGATCTGTATATAAAATATTCAAAAAGGAATACCGACTAATAGAGGATATAAATCTATCAATTTTATTTATGTTTGGACTCGCGATTTTTCTGAATAAAACCTATTTTCTTTTCCGCAGCTTTTAGAAAATTACTCGTCCGCACGCTATGTAATTACACGGAAAGAGATAAAGCATCAGAACCGTATTATTCAATATATTGATTAGCAGAAAGCAGAGGCAGCAGTTATATAGTAGTAGTAACAGACACGCAGTATCCTGCTGTAAATTGATGACCCCAGTTAGTGCTGTTGATTTTCGAATACAAATCTGCCCTATCTACGCTCAAACAACGAGAATATTCAATTAATTATGTAATATTATTTATAATTAGGCTATGGTAATAAATCGTGTAATTTATTTGCGTTCTCTCTCCGCGAAAAGTTTGAGCAATTGCTTAAGTGGCATAAAGATAACGCCCGCGGAGTTACGAAGTATAAACAACGGGCAGCTTTCGGTGGATATTCTTGAGAAATGTAAATAATTTTGCTCCGGGGCTAAGGTAGCTGAAATAATGCGTATCGTCGTAAAATTTGTTTTGTTTTTGGTTCCGAAAACAAATTTGATAATGTAATGAATATATTTTAGAAAATAAAACGGAGAGACGATGCCAAATTATTTCAAACAAACAAACTGAAAAGACCGTACGGAAAATTTAATTAATTAATTCTAATTGTATTCTGTCCGATTTAATTTCATGTTTTAGCGATTTAATTTTGATACGAGCCGAGATTAAATAGTATCAGTAGGGTTTCTGGCAGACGAGATCGGTTTTAATTAACTTATGTTTTCGATTAAAAAAAAATAAATTGATTACTTGAAAAATCTAGAAGCACTCGTAAAAGAATAAAGGGAGAAAATTAATAATTTCACAAATAATTTTTAAATTAATTTTGGAACATCGTGCGCCGATATATAGACGGTCCTAGGCAATACGAGGTTAGTTTGACAAGTAGTGAGAATGGAAAAGAAAAACGAATTTTTTAAATACAAAATAATTTTTATTTTTCAATATATTCTCCTAAAAGAGCAATACATTTATTCCAACGTGCTCCAATGCCCTTATGCCATCTCTAAAATGCTATTCCGAAAGGCTTGCAAAATACTCATTTACGAAGGTGATAAGCTCGTCGTTAGGCGAAAATTTTTTTCCACCTAGTGCCGTTTTCAATTTTGGAAAAAGGTGAAAGTCGGAAGAGGCTAGATCCGGCGAATAAGACGCATGCGGTACTAATTGGAAATGCAACTCGTGGATTTTGGACATCGCAACTGAGCTGGTATGCGAGGCAGCGTTGTCTTGGTGAAACAGGATCTTTTTCTTTGTCACTCCTGGCCGTTTAGCACGAATCTCAATATTTAATTTTTGTAGAAGTTCTGCATAATATTGCCCGTTTATTGTGGCACCTTTCTGAAGGTAATATATATATAATAATGAAACTATTCTCAAAATGAAGTAAAGTTATTGTATTACGAATGTACATAATTATTTTTACACTTAATCACTATTTAATGCAACACATTTCTCCAAGCACTGATTGTATTTTTTCACTCCGCATAATCACCATTTACTAAAACACATTTCTAAAAGCGCAAAATTAATTTCTTCATTTCGTCCAAGAAAAAACTTTCGTGTTTACTTTTGATCCAATTGTAAACAGCAGTCTAACCGTCAGTGTCTGATGAAAAATGTTGACCTTGTGGTACTTGGCATTGAATCCATTTCTTCATTTCGTCCAAGAAAAAACTTTCGTGTTTACTTTTGATCCAATTGTGAACAGCAACGTCATTGCCTGATGAAAAATGTTGACCTTTAATAATTTTTTTCTACAAGCGTTGAATCCATTTCTTCATTTCGTCCAAGAAAAAACTTTCGTGTTTACTTTTGATCCAATCGTGAACAGCAGACTAACCGTCACTGCCTGATGAAAAATGTTGACCTTGTGGTACTTGGCATTGAATCAATTTCTTCATTTCGTCCAAGAAAAAACTTTTTTGTTTAAACACATCCTTAAGCTGTGGCAATCATGTCATGGGACAGCCGGTATATTTTCCTGCTTGCCACTTCGTTAACATGTGTTGCTCGATTTTGTTATGGTCAAGGATAAACGTATGGTATAATGTCAACTCAAATACGTCTTAAATATGTGATTGTAGAGATGTTAATATAATATTGGGTTGGCAACTAAGTACTTTCGGTTTTTACTGATAGAGAGCGTTGCTTTATTTTTTGTACAACGTATGTTAGTGCTGTACTTTACCGTTTGTCGCGTGATACTAGTCACATTGACGTAACTTTAGAAGCAAGTGGTGCGTGATTTTTATTAAAGCTATTAGTTGTAGGTTAATTTTAAATAGCGTGCAGAAACGAACATTTTCGACATATTTTACTATTTTATTTCCGTAAAGGAAAGAAAACTGCTGCGGCTCACAAAAAGATATGTGAAGTTTATGGTGTTATATGCTTAACAGAGCGCACGTGTCAGAATTGGTATAAAAAATTCCGTTCTGGAGATTTTTCCCTCAAAGATGAGCAACGTGCTGGTCGGCCTATTGAAGTTGATGATGACCAAATCAAAGTCATAATTGAAGAGGATCGTCATATATGTAACTGTTCGAGAAGTTGCGGAGAGGCTACATGTATCGCACACAACAATTGAAAAACATTTAAAATGTCTTGGGCTAGATATTTGGGTACCTTACGAACTGAAAGAAATTCATTTAACACAAAGAATCAACTTTTGCGATATGCACCTTAGACGAAATGAAACCGACACTTTCTTAAAAAGAATCATCACTGGTGATGAAAAATGGGTCCTTTACAGTAACATAGTTCGAAAACGATCATCGAGCAAACACGATAAACCAGCTCAAATCACATCGAAAGCTGAATTGCATCCAAAAAAGATCATGCTGTCAGTTTGGTGGGATTATAAAGGTGTTGTGTTTTTCGAGCTGCTTCCAAGGAACCAAACGATCAATTCTGATGTTTACTGTCAGCAATTAATAAAACTGGATGAAGCAATCAAAGAAAAACGGCCAGAATTGTCAAATTGGAAAGGTGTAGTTTTCCACCAAGATACTGCAAGGCCTCACACATCTTTGGCAACTCGTGGGAAACTATTGGAGCTTGGCTGGGACGTAATGCCACATCCCCATACAGCCCTGATCTAGCACTATCTGATTTCATTTATTTCAAAGTTTGCAGAATTCTTTGAATGGTAAAACTTTCACAAATGACGATGACCTTCACTCGCACCTGGTTCAGTTTTTTGCTGATAAGGACCAGAACTTTTATGAGCGCGGAATCATGCAGCTGAAGGAAAGATGGCAAAAGGTCATTGAGCAAAATGGAAAATATATAATTGATTAAAAATTATTCTTTGTTTAAAAAAAAGTGTTTTATTTTATACTACAAAACCGAAAGTACTTAGTTGCCAACCCAATAGTTAATATAAGACGTAAAAATGACATCTTTAAAAATATATTTATTTTATAAGACGTAATGTTACACTAATTTTTGCAGTAAATAGAATTGTTTACCCTACAGAGTGATATTATTAACATATAATATTACTTTAATTAATACAATTTCAAAAACTTAAATACACGGAGTAACTACATGAGACTTCAATAAAAAAAATTTAACCTATGAACACTGACGTTACAAAGTCACGCTTTTTTGAATTACAGTGATATCACGGTTCACAGCATTAGTATAATAATATTGGGTATTATTTACTAAACCATGAAAATTGTACTTTTCAATGAGTCAATGGCGTGTAACACTAATTTAAGGTCACGTCGCAGTAAAAAAATAATTCTTCGAAACTGCAAAATGTAACTATGTTTTGAAAAATGATTGCATTTTTTGGTCTTTTTTAAATAATTAACACAAATATTTTTCGATATTGTATGATACTCCACTTCATTAGTAATAATAATCGAATGTTACATAATTCCATTTACCGACAATATTTCTGTCAATTCATATAGTAACAATAACTATAAATTTTATTTTTTTGTATTGGGTATTTCGACTGTTGGGGTGCTAAACACTTGATTTTTATTAAAAACGTTTCGGGAAGGGGGAGCTTCCCCCCTTTTAAGGTATTTATTTATTTTTTAGAAAAACAGAGGGGCAGAATTACCAAAACCTGGGAAGCTGAAGTATGAATTGGAATGAAAGAATGAGCAAAATTTACATATATACAATTTTAATATGAAATGTTTCTGAATATACAAATGTACACCTTGTCATCTTACGGTATACCAAGCTACGAGGGAGCGTTTTTATATTCACGGGACGGGGGACAAGGGGTGGAAATAAAAAAACCAAATTATTTTTCTTTTTCAATATATTTACCTGCAAGACGGATACATTTTTCACATCTTTCAATTAATTTATTTATACCCTCATAAAGAAATGATTTCTCTTTATCTGCAAAATACGCCGAAACTGCCTCCTTGACTTCATCATCGGCAGTAAATTTTTTACCCCGCAGCTCTTTTTTCATTTTCGGAAACAGGTAATAATCACTCGGGGCCAGGTCTGGGCTGTAGGGTGGGTGATTCACAATTTCGAAGCCCACCTTATGCAGGGCAGCTAACGCAACGCGGCTCTTGTGGACGGGCGCGTTGTCGTACAAAAGCAGAACACCTTTTGTCAATTTTCCCCGTCTTTTCTCTTTAATGGCTTCTTTTAGTCGCTCTAATATTGAAGCGTAATATTCTCCGGTTATAGAAACACCTTTATCTTTATAATCAATCAACAATATTCCTTCCGAGTCTTGTGACACTTTAAATTTCTTGGGAGGTGCTGTGCCCTTTTTATGCCACTGCATGGAGTCTTCTTTGGACTCAGGTTCATAATGATGAACCCAAGTTTCGTCTCCAGTAACAATTCCACTCAATACACCATCCTTGTCTTCATTACAGAGGTCCAAAAATGCACGCGAACACTCTGCGCGCTGTTGTTTTTGCGGTGGCGTGAGCATTCTCGGCACCCATCTTGCGCTGACCTTAGACATGCCGAGATGATCGTGTAGGATTTTAAAAATTGTTGTATCGGATACTCCAACCATTTCTGCGAGTTGTTTCTTCTTTAGTCGAGCATCTTCGAGTACAATTTGTTCAACTTTTTGGATAAGTGCTGGTGGTCACCACAATGCTCCTACCCGGCCTCGGGTCGTCTTCAAGGGATTCCCTTCCTTGTTTAAATAAACTATGCCACTTGTACACCATGGTTTTTCCCTGGACAAGAGTCGCCGTAGACCAATGACATCTCATTCATTATGGTCGCGACTGATTTTCCTTGCCTGGTAAGGAACTTTATAACGGCACGATATTCGATTTTTTCCATATTTCACTTTTCACTCCTGATTATGTTACTTGGTTGACGATAGCTCAAAGACTAACTGTCTAATAACAATGAAACTTCGTATTTATACTAATCATGAGTCGCTGCACAGGCCACGCCCCCAATGCGCCTACTCACCCCTCTACAACTCGCTCATTCCGCGAATATAAAAACGCTCCCTCGTATTTGATTGAATAAATAAATTTTACTATTTATACATTTTTATTATTTTGTGGATAATAGTTTTGTTTATATACTATATAAATAACGGGTGGGCCATTTAAAAGTCTAAATTTAAAAATGCAATAAAACAAAAACGGTTTGAAATTTTGCTAAATTCATTTTTTTGTTGTGAAGTATAATTGTTTGGGTTAGAGATGGAATATTATTTCATTCATATAGCTGCCGCGACTGGCCTCGCAGTACCCCATTCGATCGGACAAATTTTCGAGCACTTTTTCGAGTGTATGGGGTCATATCTCGGCAATGGCATCCCGAATGTTGGCCTTCAAATGCTCAATTGTCTCTGGTTTGTCGGCATAACACTTGTCTTTAACGGCGCCCCACAGAAAATAGTCCAACGGTGTCAAATCGCAGCTTCTTGGCGGCCAATTGACATCACGATTTCGGCTAATTAAACGGCCATCAAACGTTTGACGCAATAAATCATTATGGCATGAGATGTGTGGCAAGTTGCACTATCCTGTTGAAACCAAACGTCGTTCATATCAATACCATGAAGAGCGGGCACAAAAAATCGGTTATCATGGTGCGATAGGTGTCTCCATTGACCGTAATGGTTGCGCCGTCCTCATTGTCAAAGATATATGGGCCAATAATGCCTCCACTTTACAAGCCGCACCAAACAGTCACTCGTAATGGGTGCATTGGCTTCTGTAAAACCACGTGTGGGTTTTCTGAGCCCCAAATACGGCAATTTTGCTTGTTAACGTTCATCCGAAAAGATGATTTTTTTGGCAAAATCGACATCATCGTGCAGTTTCTCGTTGCCCCATCTAGCGAAGCGAAAACGAAGCGGATGATCATGCGGCTTCAACTCTTGAACCGATTGAACTTTGTAAGGCGTCATACCGAGATCTTTTCGCAAAATTCGACGTAAACTGGTGCGTGAAATGTTCAATTCTTGAGAACGATGACGAGTTGATATTGATGTATTTTCACGTACACTCTCAACCACAGCTTCGATATTTTCGGGTGTACGCACTGTACGAGCACGCTCACGTCTTGGCGCATCAACAATGAAACCAGTTTCACGAACTTTAGCAATAAACTTGCGTATACCGGGCACTGTTGGTCCTTCTCTGCGACCAAATTTTGTATGGCATTTTCGTGCAATTTCCTACCAATTGTCTTTGGTTTGGAAATAAATTTCCAATAAATCCCAACGTTGCTCAAGCGTAAATCGATTCATTTCGTTCAGTGGAGATAATATACTGAATTTTGTGACAGAATAGAATGACATAAGTATTGCCAGATTCGAAATAACCAGTGGTTCAAATTTAAACCGATAGATGGCCCACCCTATATTTGTGAGCACTTACATTTTTATTTTATTATACCGTGAATATATTTTATAATGCAACATGCACATACATACATAACGTAATAATGAAATGACAGCAATGTATTTTAGCGTGTATTTTATTTTGCAACATAGGATGTGAAATACAGTAGTTGAACAAAATTTAAAAACTAATTTATCGAATTTTCAAAAATGTCACCATTGACGGCCAGACAGTATCCTAAGCGATTGTAGAATTCATTTATTGTATTTTGTATCTGCTCTGGAGTTATTTCTCTTGCAGCAACTCGTATTCTATTTTTTAATTGGTCAATATTGTTTAGAGGTTCTCCATGAAAAACTTTATTTCTGATACATGACCAAAGAAAGAAATCGTTTGGAGACAGGTCTGGTGACCTTGCGGACCATTCTACTTCTCCTCCACGGCCTATCCAACGGTTTGGAAATCTTTGGTTAAAAAATGTTCTAACCATATGAGAATTATGTGCCGGCGCGCCATCATGCTGGTACCAAATCTCACCATCAATATTTAAAGCGTGGGGGGCTGGCATAACTCTGTACTCAAGCAATTCTAAATATTTTTCTCCTGTAAGAGTACCCTCAATAAAAAACGGTCCTACAATATGGTGTCCAATCAACCCAGTCCAAACATTGACTTTCTGTGGCCGCTGAGTCCTTGTGATATGATATCTATGCAAATTTTGTCTACTCCAGTAGCGGCAGTTCTGTGAATTTACTTCACCATTTACATAAAATGTTGCTTCATCTGTAAAGCAAATTCTGCGTAGTAAAGTATCATCATTATGAAGCTTATCCAACATGATTTCACAAAAGTTACTTCTTCTTTCTGCATCATTCGTAATTAGTTCCTGATGGTTTTGAAAATGATACGACTTAAAATGTTCTCGTTTTAGTAGTTTATGCACGGATGATTTGCTTACATTTGTAGTTTGTGCTAAAGCTCTTGTGGAGAGCATATTATTATTTTCGATTGTTTGTAGAATTTCATCTCTTGTGGCGTCAGTAATAACATATCTTGGCTTATTCTTTTTTTTATGATTAGGAACGATGCATCCATTATTTTTATACTTCTGTACTAACCTACTTATTGTAGTTGGACTCGGTCTTGGACGGTCAGGATATGTAATTTGAAACAAATCTGCTACTCTCCTCAAACTCATATTCGAGTTATACCAGTTCACTAATAACAGTTTTTCTTCTACACTATACATACCTCAAAAATAGAGTAACTTATTTTGACATCCTATGTTGCAAAATAAAATACGCGCCTAAATACATTGCTGTCATTTCATTATTACGTTACTCTAGCAACTAGTGTATGTATGTGCATGTTGCATTATAAAATATATTCACGGTATATTTTTTCTATTTAATACTGTAGAATTCACTGTTAATAACTCAAGAATTTGTACATTTACAGCCTTATACTCTCTATACTATACGACCGTAATCTTCGTGAGTATTTCGTGAGGGCTTTCTGCATACACATCTTTGCTATCTCTTTCTTTTTCTTTTATCTTCTGTGCCAAGTATGCATGTATATTTGTAAATTAACGTTGACGAATGCTTGCCTATACAGAGCGATGAAGACGATTTATTTTCTAAAAATTAAGTTATTATAAATATCATTAAGATTGATGTCTCTTCTATCATTTATTGTGTTCTGGTATTTTTTTATATACATCATTTCTTTAATTATACTTTTATTGTAAGTATATTCTATTTCGAGGATTTCTGTGTTGTCAAAGTCGAATTTATGGTTTTTCTTTAATGTATCATATTTAGATAAGGCTGTTGCATTTATTTTGTTACCGTTGAAACTGTATTCGCGCTCGTAGATTCTTTTATGTAGGTATTGTTTTGTTTGTCCTACGTATGTACCTTCGCAACGATGGCATTTCATTTTATATATTTGTATGTATATGTTTGTATTTCTTTAGGTGTTTCATATTTAATTTTGTTAAAAAAGGACTTGTTTGTACATTTTGGTTTGCGGGCTATTTTAATGTTTTTTTTTAAATATTTTCTGATAGGTGTGGTACGCACCGTAAAGATGGTATTCTTGGTGTTTTCTGAATAGTATATATATTATAATTGTGTTTGTAAGGTTGAGTGTGTTTGATTTTCGTTAGGAAAATATGACCTTTGATAATGAGTGTAAGTTTAAAACAATATTGTTGGTTTACGATAAAGTTTTTTGTGAAATTATACCAAGTGTTTAATATTTACTATTCGTTCCTAATGCAACTGCAAATTTAGTTCATTATTGATAAAGGCCTGCTTAAAAAGTATGTACTCGCACATAAACATGAAACCAGAATAAATTAAAAACGTATTCGGTGCCTGAAAAATCCATACATTTGTAATTTTAATGATAAAATATTTTTTATTTCTGCTTGACTTATTCCGCACCCCTGTATTTGTGGAAATAAATATATATTGTTATTATTATATTTATTATTATTTTTATTATTATTACTAAAAGCTGCTCGTTGGAGAAATGAAACGGGAGAACGGTGGACGAGGAGATTGATCCGTAACATCATAGATTGGATAGATTGCGTCTCTAACCGGGATAACCAAGGTTAGGTAAACTACTACTTTACACAGTTCCTCAGCGAACACGACTTCTTCAATACATACCTGGCCAAAATGAGTAACTTGGAGAATGCAGCTCGCCAATATCAGGACACTGCAGAAGACGATGACGATAACGATTGACGCCGGACGACGGTGTGGAAATAATGTCTGGAAACGATCGTTGGCAGAAGATCGCCAGGGTCGTGGAGAGGGTGTTGAAAACAATGAAAAGTGAGACAGAAGGAACAGAGGTACCCGATCAAAGCTAATTACAATGTTCCATCATTAAGTAAAGCAAATAGCGGTTCCGAGATGGAGTTTTCACCTTAATAAAGTGAGGTTTTTAGTGGGGGGCAAGCTCCACGCCACGGGGAAGTTGGTCTATTCACGGAGTGCATTAGACATTTTCCTTACTCAAAAAATAATTATTAAAAGCTACCACTGATATTAAATTTTGATGGTTTTGTGCGGTAAACATTTAAAATCATAAAAAAATCATAGCCTGGAGAATAGTATGTAAAATATTCATATACAAATTTATAACAATAAAAAAGTGTGCCCTTCTAAAGGGTTTTCCAATAGGGACTTGACAACTTTTAATTCAATTTGTGAACGCACCCGTTCACTCATCATTGAACTGTCACTGCCAATTTATTCAGTAAACTTAACATTTTCATCATGGTAAAGTACACGAACGAACAACGTCTGCAAATTATAAAAATTTACTACAGAAATTCGGAGTCGGTGACCGCTACTTTAAGAGCGCTAACTCCGATTTTCGGTCATAATTCTCGTCCTAGTAGACAGGCAGTAACAAGTTTAGTGCAAAAATTTGAGTCTACATATTCGTTGTGTGATGTTGCCGTGCCAGTGAGACAACGGGTTGGTCGAAGTGTCGACAATATCGCTGCCGTTGAAACGTCCGTAGCAAATGATCCAAATCAGTCAATTCCACGGCGTTCTCAAGAGTTGGGCATCGTCCAGACCACTTTATGGCGAATTTTGCGTAAGGATCTTGGTTTACACCCATACAAGATCAAACTGACTCAAGTATTGAAGCCGATGGAGCATTTGAAGCGACGTACGTTCTCCGATTGGGCTATAGAAAAGATGCGTCAAGATGATCAATTTCATCGCAAAATCATTTTCAGTGACGAAGCTCATTTTTGGCTCAATGGGTTCGTCAATAAGCAAAATATGCGTTATTGGTCGGGTGAAAATCCACATGTGCTCCATGAAACACCACTTCATCCACAAAAAATAACTGTTTGGTGCGGTTTGCATGCCGGCGGCGTCATAGGGCCATATTTTTTCGTCGATGATAATTATCGTCACGTTACTGTGAATGGTAATCGTTATCACGCCATGATTACCGATTATTTTTGGCCCGAATTGGTAGATATGGACTTGGACTACATGTGGTTTCAGCAGGACGGTGCCACAAGCCACACAGCACACGTTACAATCGATTTATTGAAGAGTAAGTTTGATGAGCGCCTTATCTCAAGAAATGGACCAGTCGAGTGGCCGCCTCGTTCGTGCGACTTAACGTCTCTGGACTTTTTTCTTTGGGGCTATGTCAAGTCATTGGTCTATGCCAACAAGCCGACAACGTTGGAAGAGCTGAGCCAACATTGAACGCGAAATAGCAGGCAGCCGTTTCGGCCGAATTGTGTGGCCGAGTCATCGAAAATTGGGTCCAACGAATCGACCGCTGCAAACGTGCCCGCGGTGGCCATATGAACGAAGTCGAGTTCCATTCATAAATGTTTTTATTGTACTTCAACCCGATAATAAAGTTTTTGAAATATCTCAAATGGTCTACATTTTATTTTGAAAAAAAGTTGTCAAGTCCTTATTGGAAAACCTTTTATATTAAAACTTTAATCAAACAAAATTACCACTGGAAACAATCAAAGGAGTAGTTTGTCAGTCGTTGCAGACACTTTTGCTTTTGTCCGTATCTATAGCCTACTAGAAACTTTCAGAATATCTCGCGCGTGCGATTGAAATAAATTCGATCAAACACAGTTATGCAATGCGGATATTCTTTAAACAAATACATCAATTAACATTAGTAATTCGTGAATCGATTCCGGATATAATTTGAAAGACTAATTCAACATACCTATCGGCTACATCATGAACTCTTCGAAGTGTAACATTTAATCTTTTTTCAACTAACAATTATGGTTACTATTAATAAACGGTTGCGGAAATGCAGTGCGTCATAATTTATAGAATAAATGCGTTAAAAATTAACTTGTTTTGCGAAAATGTTTTTTTTTGCAATAAAAAGAGAGAACGTAATATTAATTAAACATAGAATTAATCAAATTAAGTCAATAGTAGATGATGATTTATTATTTATAGAGTGCGCAATAATTGCTTTGTGCGGTAATGAAATGTTTGAGTCAGACTTGCTATGTAACGTGATACAAAGTTTAAGTAAATATAAATCACATCTTGTGATAGTTGGTTTCGGTAACCGTAAATTGAGTCCCAGTGTTAAAATTCAACGTAAATTGAGTCCCGGTGTATTAAATATGGGTGCGTAAATTGAGTCCCAGGGATACAAATAAGTAGCGTAAATTGAGTCCCATCATAACATAGAGTTGACAGAAAAATAAAATCATACAAATAAAACATTTCTTGGCACTTAATAATTTATTTAGATACAAATTACAAAATTATGTACAATATCTCTCTGTACATACCTATGTAACGGGTGTTTTTTTTTAGAGGTATAGAACTTTAAGTTGGCAACACTTTTTCAACTGGCGGCCATTTTGTCAGCTGTTAAGTGATTTATATTTAGTTTGGTTTGTCATTTCAACATGAATAGACTGACGCCTGAACAACGCTTGCAAATTGTGCAAATTTATTTTGAAAATCATGGTTCTGTTCGAAATACGTATCGCGCACTACGTCAATATTACGGTCAACATAATCGTCCATCAGAGCAATTAATTCGATTAACTATGGAACGTTTTCGCACCACGTATACTCTAAATGATAACACGCATCCAGAGAGACGTCGTACAGTGCGTACAGAAGAAGTCATTGCTGCTGTAGAGCGTAGCGTAGAGGAAGACCCGAATCAGTCTATCCGCCATCGTGCACAGGAAATGGATATGTGTCCATCCACTCTATGGAAGATTTTGCGGAAAGATCTAGGTTTGCGTGCTTACAAAATCCAACTCGTGCAAGAATTGAAGCCACACGATCACCTAGCAAGGCGTAGATTCGGTGAATGGGCCCAAAACAAGATTGCCGTTGATCCCGATTTTCATAATCGAATTTTGTTTAGCGATGAAGCTCACTTTTGGTTGAATGGATACGTCAATAAACAAAACTGCCGTATTTGGAGTGATGATAATCCTCAAGTGTATGTTGAGACACCGTTATATCCAGAAAAACTGACTGTTTGGTGTGCTTTATGGGCCGGTGGAATAATTGGTCCGTACTTCTTTAAAAACGAAGCTGGCCAGAACGTTACAGTCAATGGAGACCGCTATAGAGCCATGATTACTGACTTTTTCGTTCTTCAATTGAACAATCATGATGTGCAGGAGTTGTGGTTTCAACAAGACGGCGCAACATGTCACACAGCTCGTGCCACAATTGATTTATTGAAGGAAACGTTTGGTAACCGCATAGTTTCACGTTTCGGACCCGTGAATTGGCCTCCAAGATCGTGCGATTTAACGCCGCTTGACTATTTTCTGTGGGGATATGTGAAGTCGCTAGTCTACGTTGATAAGCCCGAAACGATTGACCACTTGGAGGACAACATTCGCCGCGTTATTGCCAATATACGGCCACAAATGTTGGAAAAAGTCATCGAAAATTGGCCCTCCAGATTAGACTACGTCCGAGCCAGCCGTGGCGGTCATATGCCAGAAGTGATATTTAAATTATGATGCCAGAAGATTATCTTTAGAATAAAGTAAATTTCATGTCAATTTAAAAAAATCATATTTGTTTTATTCCATTTCAAAGTTCTATACCTCTAAAAAAAACACCCGTTACTACTGTGGGCAAAAAATAGTAAGACTTTTTAATTTAAATTTCGCGCGAAAACCCATTCGTCGAAATATTTTTTTTCTAGGTTGGTATGACTGTCAGTGACATCTGTGCCAAATGTCACATCAAAATAATCATTAGTGTTTAGTATACGCTTGTCTTTCTGAAGTACAAAAAGTGCATTCGGCGATTTTTACAATGAGTGAAATCATTCACCAAAGAAGTTCCATTAAATTTTGTGTACGGAATCAAATTTCCGGTGCCGAAACGTTCAGAATGTTGCAAAAGGCCTTCGGTGATAATTGTTTGTCGCGAGCAAGTGTTTTTGATTGGTACAAATTATTCAAAGGGGGCCGAGAACGCGTTGATGACGAACCACGTCCAGGACGGCCATCAACATCAACTGATGATCAATACGTCAATAGAATCAAGGAATTGGTGCTTGAGAATCGACGATTAACAGTCAGAGACCTTACTGGCATCGTTGGAATATCGGAAGGATCAGTGAAAACTATTTTGAAAGATCATTTGGGCCTAAGAAAAATGAAAGCACGATTTGTTCCAAAATCGCTCAATTTTTTCGAAAAACAGCGTCGCGTTGACATCTGTGAAACAATGCTTTCCGACTATCAAGACAAAATGAAAAGCATCATAACTGGAGATGAGACTTGGATCTACGCTTATGACCCGGAAACAGACGATCAATCGGCCGAATATCGTATCAAAGGTGAGCCGAAGCCCAAAAAACCACGTCAAAGCAAGTCAAAAATCAAGGTTATGTTGACAGTTTTCTTCGATTATCGAGGTGTGGTGCTCTCCGAATTCCTTCCGACCGGCCAAACTGTCAACAAAGAATACTATTTGAGTGTTATGCGTCGTATGCGCAATGCTATTCGTAAAAAGAGGCCAGAATTATGGGCCGACAACTCTTGGTTTTTGCACCACGATAATACACCGTCACATACTGCATTAATTCTTCGTGAGTTTTTCGCCAAATTTTCAACCAATATCGTGCCGCAAACACCGTATTCGCCCGATTTAGCGCCGTGTGACTTCTAGCAATTCAGCAAACTCAAACGACCGCTCGGGGAAACCGTTTTGAGTCAATTGAAGACATTAAACGTGAATCACTACGCGCATTGAAGGCTATTCCTGAAATTGACTTTAACAACTGTTTCGAGAATTGGAAGAAACGTTGGCACAAGTGTATTGGGGCCAGGGGGGATTACTTTGAGGGGGACGAAATAGATTTGGAAAAATAAATTAAGAATTGAAGAATTATGAACAAAGTCTTACTATTTTTTGCCCACAGTAGTATAAAAAACTTACAAATAAGTAGCGTAAATTGAGTCCCATCATAGAGTTGACAGAAAAATAAAATCATACAAATAAAACATTCCTTGGCACTGAATAATTTATTTAGATACAAATTACAAAATTATGTACAATATCTCTCTGTACATACCTATGTATAAAAAACTAGTGGGTTACTTGAAACTAACAGGAAGAAATTTAAAAGATACGTTTTTAACAAATTGGGAAGGAGTAATTTGCTTATTTCATACAGCATTCATTGCTTTTCTCAAGTAGGTTTCTTTTGCAATGATTATTTTAGATTTCTTAGTCGGCTTACTTCTAAGTTGAATGTATGTTTCTGCTTGTATGCCTTTTAACACTTCAATAAATGTATAAATATTAGGGTGTGGGCTGTTAAATTGTCGATTAAGTTTAGCGTGAAAGGATTCGCAGGTGTTTATTGTTCTGTTTGTAGAACACGAAAATTCAGCCCACTCCCACGGAGGAAATGGTGACTCTTCTGACATAAATGTTTCCAATACATAATCGCAAAATTCAGTTAGTTGTTGGTCATTGGGAAGTACAGCCATTATATAGTTAGTGAAGACTGTTGATACATCTTCAGGATTTAAAAATGGAAGTCCAAAAAAGAATTTAAGAAAACTCGCCCTTTCTGATTTTGACCTATACTGCCGCGATAGACCAAGAGACTGAATTTTGCGATGCCAACTTTGACCTAGATGAAAACGACATCCTTTAATTGTTGTTTTCGGTAACATCGATTACACAGCTATATGTATCGCCTTTTCAAAGACAATAAAAATACTCATTGAGGTCCTACATTTAAACAGTAGTTTATAAGGTTAGTAAAATAACTTATATAAGTTTCCGCAGTTTTACCGGGTAGCATAAAAAATGCAAGGGGTACATACGAATCATTGTTCAAGACATGAAATGTAAATAATTGATAAAAATACTTAGACAGCTTTTAAACGTACTTTCTAGAGTAATTAGGAAGATATCGAACTCAATTTACATCGACCCGTTGGTTTATTTGAATAAATTTGTTATAATAAAAATCGTACACATTAGAAAGAAGGCACAGATCATGACAGACTTGTTAATGTTTTTAAACAGCGTATTATTCTCTCTCTTTTATTAGCATTCATCATAAGACGAAATCTATTAAATTATTGCTACCTTTAAGAATAATTAGGTACAATTTGTAACTTCAAATTTGTAAGCAAATAAAATATCAATCTTACTGTTTATTGTCATAATTATATATAAATATATAAATTAGTTTCACGATGGGAAATTTAATGAAAATTATATTATTTTCTGCTACTCCATCGTTAATTAAATGCACAGAAATTAATTAAAAATTTCTGCGCTGGAGAAGGACTCGAACCTCTATCTGCCGTTTTCTAGACGACTGCTTTACCAATCAAGCCACCAGGCAGTGTAACTTAATTAGTAAAGCAGTCGTCTAGAAAACGGCAGATAGAGGTTCGAGTCCTTCTCCAGCGCAGAAATTTTTAATTAATATCTGTGTATTTAATTAACGATGGAGTAGCAGAAAATAATATAATTTTCATTAAATTTCCCATCGTGAAACTAATTTATATATTTATATATAATTATGACATCATAACCGAACTGCGGGTTTTTAAATAAATATTAGATCTGTTCCATAATACGATTTATGGCGTGTTAAAGGACTCGAAGTTACACTGCCTGGTGGCTTAATTGGTAAAGCAGTCGTCTAGAAAACGGCAGATAGAGGTTCGAGTCCTTCTCCAGCGCAGAAATTTTTAATTAATTTCTGTGTATTTAATTAACGATGGAGCAGCAGAAAATAATATAATTTTCACTTACTGTTTATTATTTAATAAAAATGTTTAAACGTTTTTTGAAGATTACATAATTTTCGTACTAACTACGAGGGAGCGTTTTTATATTCGCGGAATGAGCGGGTTGTAGAGGAGTGAGTAAGCGCATTGGGAGCGTGGCCTGTGCAGCGACTCATGATTAGTATAAATACGAAGTTTCATTGTTATTAGACAGTTAGTCCTTGAGCTATCGTCAACCAAGTAACATAATCAGGAGTGAAAAGTGAAATATGGAAAAAATCGAATATCTTGCCGTTATAAAGTTCCTTACCAGGCAAGGAAAATCAGTCGCGACCATAATGAATGAGATGTCATTGGTTTACGGCGACTCTTGTCCAGGAAAAACCATGGTGTACAAGTGGCATAGTTTATTTAAACAAGGAAGGGAATCCCTTGAAGACGACCCGAGGCCGGGCAGAAGCATTCAGGTGACCACGCCAGCACTTATCCAAAAAGTTGAACAAATTGTACTCGAAGATGCTCGACTAAAGAAGAAACAACTCGCAGAAATGGTTGGAGTATCCGATACAACAATTTTTAAAATCCTACACGATCATCTCGGCATGTCTAAGGTCAGCGCAAGATGGGTGCCGAGAATGCTCACGCCGCCGCAAAAGCAACAGCGCGTAGAGTGTTCGCGTGCATTTTTGGACCTCTGTAATGAAGACAAGGATGGTGTATTGAGTGGAATTGTTACTAGAGACGAAACTTGGGTTCATCATTATGAACCTGAGTCCAAACAAGACTCCATGCAGTGGCATAAAAAGGGCACAGCACCTCCCAAGAAATTCAAAGTGTCACAATCAGCTGGGAAACTCATGGCAACGGTATTTTGGGACTCGGAAGGAATATTGTTGATTCAATACTAGAGCGACTAAAAGAAGCCATTAAAGAGAAAAGACGAGGAAAATTGACAAAAGGAGTTCTGCTTTTGCACGATAACGCGCCCGTCCACAAGAGCCGCGTTGCGTTAGCTGCCCTGCATAAGGTGGGCTTCGAAATTGTGAATCACCCACCTTACAGCCCAGACCTGGCCTCGAGTGATTATTACCTGTTTCCGAAAATGAAAAAAGAGTTGCGGGGTAAAAAATTTACTGCCGATGATGAAGTCAAGGAGGCAGTTTCGGCGTATTTTTCAGATAAAAAGAAATCATTTTTTTATGAGGGTATAAATAAATTAATTGAAAGATGTGAAAAATGTATCCCTCTTGCAGGTGAATATATTGAAAAAGGAAAATAATTTGGTTTTTTTTATTTCCACCCCTTGTCCCCCATTCCGCGAATATAAAAACGCTCCCTCGTATATACTTAGAAAAACCATGGCAGAACAAAGTTGTACCATATGTTAATGCTTATATTTACAAAAAAAATTAACAATGTTAAAAGATTCAACCGCTGGCGTAAGGCAGGGAAACACCCAATTTATTTTATTTGAAAAGATGCTCATCGAATCATACTAACGCAGATTTATATACAAGGTTGTTCAATAAGTTTTGTCGTTCGACAAGAAATGGCGCTATTAGGTTAGTCGATTTATTTTTCTAAAGTTTCTACTAGTTTTTTATGAATACGTGTGAAGTTTTCTCATTCGTATATTTACAAGTGTTCAAAGTTGATGTGTATTTTTTTGTGCAATGGAAAAAATTGAATATCGTGCAGTGATATAATTCTTATTTTAGGAAGGCGTAGCACCAAAACAAATTCGTAAACGATTCTTCAATTAGAACAGTGTAAAGATGAGTTGCTGAATTTAAACGTGGTCGTACAAGTTTTGAAGACGATCCACGTGAAGGACGTCCAAAAAGTGCATCAACACCAGAAATCGTAACAAACATACAGAATATGGTTTTGGAAGACCGTCGATTAACAGAGAGAGATTTAATAGAAGCCCTAGGCATCTCATTAGGCAATGTGAGCAATATTTTGGGTGAAGTTTTGGGTTTCAGAAAGATGTGTGCAAAATGGGTGCAGCATTCTTTAACAATGTGATAAAAACACATTCGAATGCGACTTTCAAAGCAACATTTGAAGCATTTTAGAAAAAATGAAGATGATTTTGTGTCATTTTATCAATATGGATGAGACCTGGGCCTACCACCATGATCCTCAATCAAAACAAGAGGCGCGAACCTAGTACTTCTACTCTGAAGCGAGTTAGGGTCTAGAAATCGGCGAAGAAGGTGTGAGCATAAGTTTTTTGTGATGCAAAAGGAATTTTGTTCGTATATTACTTCCAAACTGGCAAAACAATAAACTCAGATTATTATTGTACCCCTTTGGACCAGTTAGATGTAAGAATTCGTGAGAAAATACCTGGTTTTCAGAAGAAAACTCGCTCGCACAGCTCAAAAAACCATTGCAAAATTAGTGAATTAAAGCACGAATTGTTGCAACATCCACCCTATTTGACATATTTAGCTTCCTCTGACTTCTGGCTATTCTCACATTTCAAAAAATTCGTGCGTGGAAAACGATTTTTATCGAACGAAGAGGTAATAGCAGCCATGGAAGCATATTACGACAATCTCCGGATTCTCTCTTCCAGGATGGAGTCCATAAATTATAAGGTCACTGGAACAAGTGTATTGAAGGTCAGGGAGCTTATATTGAATAATAAAATGTATTTCAAACCATAAAATCGTGTTTTTCTTATTTAACGACAAACTTATTGAACAACCTAGTACAATACATATTGAGTCGATGCAGATCGAGGCCCCAGTATATTTAATAATTTGATGTATTCCTTTAACTTATGTTTTTGTAACATTTTCCCTCGCGTTGAACCAGCGATACACATTCTAGAAGCGATTTGAGTAAATTAATACATTGTGCGATATAGCTATAAATAAAATCAACACGCGCGACACCAACCGAACTGGACGCACTACTATGCGCTGACAAAATCGATCATCTCTCTATTTAACCCCGTTTTATCATTCAATTGCTTCAATCTTTTATTTAAAAAAAAAATTAAACAAATACATTCTTAACGTTACATAGATTTTCAAGCCTTTAAATGTGTTTAAAAATCCATTGCTACATCATGAAATGCATGAAACATATGTTTTTGTAACATTTTCCCTCGCGTTGAACCAGCGATACACATTCTAGAAGCGATTTGAGTAAATTAATACATTGTGCGATATAGCTATAAATAAAATCAACACGCTCGACACCAACCGAACTGGACGCACTACTATGCGCTGACAAAATCGATCATCTCTCTATTTAACCCCGTTTTATCATTCAATTGCTTCAATCTTTTATTTAAAAAAAAAATTAAACAAATACATTCTTAACGTTACATAGATTTTCAAGCCTTTAAATGTGTTTAAAAATCCATTGCTACATCATGAAATGCATGAAACTTATGTTTTTGTAACATTTTCCCTCGCGTTGAACCAGCGATACACATTCTAGAAGCGATTTGAGTAAATTAATACATTGTGCGATATAGCTATAAATAAAATCAACACGCTCGACACCAACCGAACTGGACGCACTACTATGCGCTGACAAAATCGATCATCTCTCTATTTAACCCCGTTTTATCATTCAATTGCTTCAATCTTTTATTTAAAAAAAAATTAAACAAATACATTCTTAACGTTACATAGATTTTCAAGCCTTTAAATGTGTTTAAAAATCCATTGCTACATCATGAAATGCATGAAACTTATGTTTTTGTAACATTTTCCCTCGCGTTGAACCAGCGATACACATTCTAGAAGCGATTTGAGTAAATTAATACATTGTGCGATATAGCTATAAATAAAATCAACACGCTCGACACCAACCGAACTGGACGTACTACTATGCGCTGACAAAATCGATCATCTCTCTATTTAACCCCGCTTTATCATTCAATTGCTTCAATCTTTTATTTAAAAAAAAATTAAACAAATACATTCTTAACGTTACATAGATTTTCAAGCCTTTAAATGTGTTTAAAAATCCATTGCTACATCATGAAATGCATGAAACTTATGTTTTTGTAACATTTTCCCTCGCGTTGAATCAGCGATACACATTCTAGAAGCGATTTGAGTAAATTAATACATTGTGCGATATAGCTATAAATAAAATCAACACGCTCGACACCAACCGAACTGGACGCACTACTATGCGTTGACAAAATCGATCATCTCTCTATTTAACCCCGTTTTATCATTCAATTGCTTCAATCTTTTATTTAAAAAAAAATTAAACAAATACATTCTTAACGTTACATAGATTTTCAAGCCTTTAAATGTGTTTAAAAATCCATTGCTACATCATGAAATGCATGAAACTTATGTTTTTGTAACATTTTCCCTCGCGTTGAACCAGCGATACACATTCTAGAAGCGATTTGAGTAAATTAATACATTGTGCGATATAGCTATAAATAAAATCAACACGCTCGACACCAACCGAACTGGACGTACTACTATGCGCTGAAAATTTAACCCCGCTTTATCATTCAATTGCTTCAATCTTTTATTTAAAAAAAAATTAAACAAATACATTCTTAACGTTACTTTAAATGTGTTTAAAAATCCATTGCTACATCATGAAATGCATGAAACTTATGTTTTTGTAACATTTTCCCTCGCGTTGAATCAGCGATACACATTCTAGAAGCGATTTGAGTAAATTAATACATTGTGCGATATAGCTATAAATAAAATCAACACGCTCGACACCAACCGAACTGGACGCACTACTATGCGTTGACAAAATCGATCATCTCTCTATTTAACCCCGTTTTATCATTCAATTGCTTCAATCTTTTATTTAAAAAAAAAATTAAACAAATACATTCTTAACGTTACATAGATTTTCAAGCCTTTAAATGTGTTTAAAAATCC
This sequence comes from Dermolepida albohirtum, assembly GCA_031893035.1. NCBI lineage: Eukaryota > Metazoa > Arthropoda > Insecta > Coleoptera > Scarabaeidae > Dermolepida > Dermolepida albohirtum. Next base: position 37,062 of record JAVIWB010003122.1, read on the forward strand.
ATTGCTATATCATGAAATGCATAAACTTTAAATAATCTGAAACCTTCTAATAATTACTAACGTGGAGTTAATTTCGGTTTAGATATTTAAAAACTCTGTTGTTATTTACAATTCTAATTACAGCGTTGTGAGTACAGGCGCGAGATACCGTCAGTTCACTTAATTCTCCGGTAGAAAAACACAGCACTAATAAATGTTAATTTCGCTTTCTCGTAAATTGTAATTAAAAATCCAAATTAACTTTTCCTCTAAGACGCCCTTAGCTCTCCTACATTTAGTGTTTTCGGTTCCTCTTAGCGTGCTCGAGCGAAAAACTTTTTATCTTTATAAGAACAAGACAAGTTTCTTAATTATTCGCCCAATGCTCCTGTGTAATTACTCCCATCAGGCATGTTAATGAAAGACAGATAATACGGCCGAAGCCTGCAAGCCCGTTCCACACTACAAGAGAATTCATCTACAAAAGTTAATCTTTCGACGACGATAAGGTTAAATTGATCGCTGGCTTAAACGCATGTTGACGTAGGTGTGTCGGCTGATCGAGTTCTATGTCGTTATGTGAAAAGGAAAAAAGTGAAACCGACAACAATGGAAATGAAGTGACCTATAATTAGTCGAGTGACATTTTTTCGTTGTTGTGAAATTAATTCTAATTTGAAGTATCTCAGGTCGTTGCCCGTCAACCAGAAACTAGTACATACGTGTACATCGATGCATCGTTTTTCTTTTGATGACATGCCATTAGTTAATTGTTGCCCAAAACTAAATTGTGTGTGCGGAAGTTGAGGATGTTTGCCATGAAAAAATACGTCCTAAATGAACAGATACGAGGATGTACTGTAAAATAGCACTTATTTTATCTATATTGCTCTTTCCGGCGCACCGTATTATGAACGGAACTACTTATTTACGGATAATACATAGTGGACCGACCACAAATTGAATCACTTCTAAAAATTACAAGTCACATAAACGTTCAAATAATGAGCCATTGATTTGCACCAATCACATAGCATCCTGATCGCTTCAGAAAGTTATTAGTGCTTCATATTTCGGTAATTTTGATAGAGCCTATGGTTGATTAACTTAATCACTTAAAGTTGGTATATAACCCCTTTCCACATTAGTTTTCGTATTCTGTACATGTATTTCGACAACTAAGTTGACATAATCAGACAATTAAACAGTGCGCGGCAAAAACTCGCACGAAACTCAGCACTCCGTACTTGCCGTAGTTTTCCAGGTGCGACACCGTTCAATTAACTGCTGATGATGACAACTTGGTTGTCGAAATACGTATACGGAATACGAAAATTAATGAAAAAATTAGTTATATATTAAACATCATATTTCGTTTTATTTATTGGAAGGTATTGTTATATACAGTATAAGTCCAATTATCTGGATTAATAGAAATCAAAGGTCGATTCAGTTAATCAAAAAATCGAATTCCTGGATTTTTCATTGCAATTGGGTGCGAAAAATAATTGGAAAACTTTAAAAAAACTATTAACATACAGCGGGTGTCCCATGACATGATTGTCACAGCTTAATATGTTACTGAAGCAAACTCAAAACGTTTAATGAACATATGCCCGAAACTCTATTGTAACTGAGCTACAAGGATTTGTAATTTTAGATAGTTAAGAGAAGTACCCTTCTCTTCTTCACCAATATCTTTCTAGAATATTTTAACTTGTGAAACGAAACATTTGTCGTACTACTGTAAAACCACGTCACAGTTCATCCACCCTCACCGTTAGTTCTTGTATACCACAGGAATATTTTTAATAGTCCTTAGTTTCGTTGATTTCCCAATCACATGCGGTGAAGGATTTGTCTCTGTTCACGAAGTCACATTTGTGCCTCACTATCCGAACTGATTCTTCGACCACGCAATGTCTCCTTCTAGCATCTAAAGATGTGGTAGTCAGACGACACTAGATCGAGATTGTAGGGGAGATGTGGAGCATTTCAAATCCAAATCATTGCACAGTTCGTGTCGTTTGTCATGCTATAAGATGCATACATTCTCTTGCAGTAATAACACCTTTAGACACGTGTGTCTCTGTTGATATTTTATGTAGTGACACCAGTCCGTGAGAACACATTCCCCACAGGCACCAATTCCAATGAGATTGAGATATATTCAACCAGAGCGCCCGCTCGCAAAAAAGAGAACAGCTGCCTGTACTCTTGAGATTTTACAGGGATCATCGACACATTACAGGTAGACGAAGGACCTATCTAAATCCTTATTGACTCTGCAGGTCAATATCGGAGAAGGTACTGCCCATACTCTGGTTCCTATAGGATTTCAACTACTGTCCCCTTCTTAAATAACAAATCTTTCTTAAACGGTCGAGCCCAGATTCTCCGGGGGACTCAGGACTTCTGCGATACAAGTCTTAACAGTCACTGGTTGTATGATCCAATATGCAAATATATTTGCCAATTTCGTCGTCTGCCAACAGTGACTTGGTGAGACAAGCTCGGGCTCGTTGGTTTGCCAAAACCCAAAAGCAATACTAGGTACATACGCCGAACACCTAGCGTAAACTCCCCTGTAAACACCCCTTCAGACAGTAGTTGTTGTCAGTCTTTGTCCATTGTGACAGACTTCTGCAGGTACTCTTGTGCTCACAGAAAATGCATTCAGTGGAGAAGTCATAATCTGTCATATGACAGACCGATAGAATGCTATATGTGGCTAGCTAGCCGTCATCCCTTGAACAAATGTGGTATACCACGTCAACACTACTCTGTTGTTTATTTTTCGCGCAACTCTAAATTCTAAAGTTGCTTTACTTTATGATTCAGCCTTGTATTATTTTATTATTTGAGAAAATAATAAATAATAAATAAATTTGTTTATTTATTATAAATTACACTAACCCTATTACAAATTTATTTCGGTGTGTTTATCAAGATGTATTTCTTTTCTTATTCGTCCTTCACTTATTTCTCGTAAGTTAACCTTCAATTTCTCGCAAATTGATGATTTATTGTCCAAGAATCCTTATCCATAATTTATTGCGGTGTGTACGGTTACGTATAAGGTATTTTTTATAAAAATTATTTCGCAAGCTTTGCATTTATTTCGATTTTATAAAATATTATTTATAAACCCTTTTTTAGAGCATAATAAAATTTCCTTTTATTTTTAAATTGCATTTATTAATGTATGTTCTTGAGAATTATGCTTTTGGTTTTAAAAACGTATTTAGACAAGCTAATATGTATCTTGATCAACTTAATATTCATTATAATTGTTAAAATATATTAAATTTGTGATGTTTTCATTTTGCGAGATTTGTTTACTGTTTAATATTACTGGTGAACAGTTTTTTCAGGGTATGGAGAGGGTATAATGTACTTTTGCTTTCATTAGTTTATAATTTGTCAACTATTTTCAGAGACGGTAAATGTTTTTCTACAGGAGTTACGCAGAAATTAATATTTATGATGCCCTTGGTGTATTTGGTCACACTCTGGTGCTTTTCATAGCTTCAATCTGTTGATCGCCATCGTTTATTATTCTTCTTGTATCGGTTGTGTAATATTCCTTTCTATATCCTCCTCCTGTATCCCTTACTGCATTCTGCACCAGGCCAACGCACCAGCTCACAATGCTCTATCTGTGAAGCAGTTTTTAGCGGATAAGCGCATTGCTGTGCTTGATCATCGTCCGTATTCGTCAGATCTCGTACCATGTAACTTCTATCTGTTCTCAAAAGTGAAAAGTGCATTAATGGGAACACATTTTCAGTCCCGACCTAACAAAGATACATGACATTTTTTTCTTAAAATTTATATTTATTTTTCTACATAGTTTCCTTGTAACTCTACACACTTCTCCCAATGATGCTCCCATCTTATTAACCTGTCCAAATAGTACTAGGCGTTTTTCTATGCAAAATAATTGCTTATGAAGGTGATTGCCTCCTCATTTGACGAAAATTTCTGTCCTCCCAGCGCAATTTTTAGATGAAGGAACAAAAAGAAGTCGCTTGGGGCTAGGTCTGGTGAGTAAGGCGGATGGTCAAGCAGTTCAAACCGTAATTCGTGAATTTTCGCCGTGGCAACGGCTGAGGCGTGAGACGGCACGTTGTCTTGGTGAAACAGGATTTCCTTTTTCTGCAAATGTGGTCGTTTTTCCACAATTTCTGCCTTCAACTTTTCAAGTAATGATGCGTGGTATGCTCCTGTAATAGTTTTTCCTTTTTAAAGAAAACAGTCGCCATCACTTTCCCAGCTGAAAAAACAGTTTTTGCTTTTTTTGGAGCGGATTCCCCCTTTGTAGTCCACTCTTTTGACTGTATTTTTGTTTCGGGCGCATAATGGTGTATCCAAGTTTCATTTACAGTAATTAATCGGCGCCAAAACTCGGATTTGTTGCGCCTAAACTGCGTTGGAAATGTTCTTTCGAACAAGTTTTTCTATCGTTAGCAAACGTGGTACCCAACGCGCGGACAACTTTCTCATGTCTAAATCTTGTTTTAACATGTGACAAACACGTTCTTTGGACATATTCAAAGCCTTTGCCATCTATCTCACTTTAATTCGAGGGTCGTCTAGTACCAATTGGTGAACTTTAGCGATGTTATGGTCAGTAGTTGCACTTATTGGATGTCCCGAACGTTCATCGTCTCCCAAGCTCTTACGGACACGTTTAAATACTGCTGCCCAAAATTTCACTGTGGTAAAAGATGGTACAGAGTACCCGTACACAGAGTCCAACTCATCTTTGATTTGCGTAGGCGTATAGCCTTTCAAAAACAAATATTTGATGACAGCTCGATACTTGATTTTTTCATTTTCACAAAAACACTCACATCGACTCACTCAAACGGCTGTCAAATAACAACTGCACGTCCAAAATAGTTGAAAGTTTGGCGAGTACCTGACAATAGATATACAACTACATTCGCTAGCTTTTATTGATGCATGCTGCCATCTGCACGTTGAGGTAGAAAACTTTTCAGACCACCCTCGTATATGTAGGTACACAACGTCTGCCTATCATCTAGAATTAAGGGCGTTGTTTTGCACTTTTATTTATAACATTTTGCAGTATTTTATAACAACTTCGACACACTAAATAATTAAAAGTATAGATAAACTTTTATATTTCTTCGTACCAAAATAATAACAGTCCATACTTGATATTTCTATTTTAATTTTGTCCTCTAATATCTTTTAATAAATTTATTTTTAAGACACTAAAAATTCTCTATCTCTTTCTCATATCCAATAAGAAACGTAGTTACGTGCAAACGTAGACTATATTTTGTGGAACGGATTTTCCAATTCACAATGGCGTAGAGTATTATGGTGAAACTTAACAAAATCAATGAAAAGGGCCAGACGTTCTCGGATATGAAACATGCTATATCATCAGACTGCTGCAATGTCATTAATTATTTTGCGCATAATGCTTAGTCAACGGTTTTATCTCAGTTTTGAAGTAGTTCTAATAAATCTTTTGCTCGTTTTTTATTTGTTCATCTGCCATAGAATGTAATCCCCGACAAAATGCAGAAAACATTGGGGAATTGCGACAATAAACGTTGTAAGAAAATTAGAAACGAAATTCATAAAATTACTTTAATGCGCGCGTATATTTTAAATTAAAATAGCTTAGGATTGATTTCAAACTGACGCAGATGTTAGTAAGGATAGACAATAATGTGTGTGCTTTATATTTTTCAATTACGTTAATTAATTTGGAAAAGTGTTTTTAAAGAACGCTGACTACAAATTGCTTTTCAATTCGGAAATTCTACAAAATTTCTTTTAGGAAACGCGAAAGATATAGTTCAGTTCAGTGGTCAGAAATCATAGACAATCGTCAGGTAGGACAATGCTATGAGCAATTTAGAGTCGTCTATCTTTTTAACGAATATTATCAATCAATCTGGTACATAGACTTCCGCGGTTGTGTTCCATGCTATCTGCTTCTGGGCTTCCGGGCTGGAACCACATCACTGTGGGCAAAAAATAGTAAGACTTTGTTCATAACTTTTAAATTCTTAATTTATTCTTCCAAATCTATTTCGTCCCCCTCAAAGTAATCCCACCCTGGTCCCAATACACTTGTCCCAACGTTTCTTCAAATTCTCAAAACAGTTGTTAAAGTCAATTTCAGTCAATTGACTCAAAACGGTTTCCCCGGAGCGGTCGTTTGAGTTTGCTGAATAGCCAGAAGTCACACGGAGCTAAATCAGGCGAATACGGTGGTTGCGGCACGATATTGGTTGAAAATTTGGTGAAAAACTCACGAAGAATTAATGCAGTATGCGACGGTGCAATATCGTGATACAAAAACCAAGAGTTGTCGGCCCATAATTCTGGCCTCTTTTTACGAACAGCATTGCGCAAACGACGCATAACACTCAAATAGTATTCTTTGTTGACAGTTTGGTCGGTCGGACGGAATTCGGAGTGCACCACACCTCGATAATCGAAGAAAACTGTCAACATAACCTTGATTTTTGACTTGCTTCAACGTGGTTTTTTGGGCTTCGGCTCACCTTTGATACGATATTCGGCCGATTGATCGCCTGTTTCCGGGTCATAAGCATAGATCCAAGTCTCATCTCCAGTTATGATGCCTTTCATTTTGTCTTGATAGTCGGAAAGCATTGTTTCACAGACGTCAACGCGACGCTATTTTTCGAAAAAATTGAGTGATTTGGGAACAAGTCGTGCTTTCACTTTTCTTAGGCCCAAATGATTTTTCAAAATGGTTTTCACTGATCCTTCCGACATTCCAACGATGCCAGTAAGGTCTCTGACTGTTAATCCGTCGATTCTCAAGCACCAATTCCTTGATTCTATTGACGTATTGATCATCAGTTGATGTTGATGGCCGTCCTGGACGTGGTTCGTCATCAACGCGTTCTCGACTCACTTTGAATAATTTGTACCAATCAAAAATACTTGCTCGTGACAAACAATTATCACCGAAGGCCTTTTGCAACATTCTGAACGTTTCGGCACCAGAAATTTGATTCCGTACACAAAATTTAATGGAACTTCTTTGTTGAATAATTTCACTCATTGTAAAAATCGCCGAATGCACTTTTTGTACTTCAGAAAGACAAGCGTATACTAAACACTAATGATTATTTAGATGTGACATTTGGCACAGATGTCACTGACAGTCATACCAACCTAGACAAAAAGTGTGTGACAAAAAATATTTCGAATTTTTTGTAAAGTTTTCAAGGTATTCTACCAGTGCCATAATGGCATAACAACAGAACATTTTCGTGTCCAAAAGACTCTTCGGAAAAATCAGTTGTGTTTTTACTGGTTGACATGCTACGACGATGTAGAGAATTTTTCCGGAGCTGTATAGCTTGAGCACCAAATAAAGGATCGAAGATTCGAAACCAAGAGCAAATGAAACGATGTTTGGTAAGTGCAAATAATGACAATTTGCAAAGAATAATGATTTACAACACAATTTTAAACAAAATTTAAAAAGATCCAAGCATTTTATCACTTATTCTAAGGAGTGACGAATGCACGTTCATAAGAGGTAGTGTCTTCAATGGTCACAATTTCCATTTTTGGGCGGAAAATATCCCAGAGCTATTCAAGATTTTTGACGACGAAGAAAGTCTCCTGTGCATGTTAAGCTAGGCATACCAAACCTTCAAACTTTAGGACTAATATTTCTTCCGAATAGATTAAATGCAAGTGAATACGTACATATTTTGCAGGAAATAGTGGATAACGGTCCATTAAATATCAGGGCCAAAACGTACTACATGCACGATGGTGCACCAGCACTAGAATTACAAGGGCAGAACGAATGAAATGAATCCGAAAGATCTACATTTGAGTCCGAAGAAGTCACAATGCTAACGAAACAATTGTTATATGTTTTAATAAAGATTTTTTGTGAAAAATCACAAAACTGAGGGGGTATACAATTCTTTAATCTTTTTGTAACTTGGGTTGCATCATAGATAACTTCAATTATGCAATGTCAGTTAATCAATTTTCTCTCGTAAAATTATTTAAGTAGTTATTTTTAAATGTTTACAATGTTTAAACTGTGTTAATGGGAAAAACTCAATAAACTAACGGTAAGTAATGTTATTGTAATTCAAATATCTATTCTCATAAAATATAATAAACAAACAACTTTATTTGATGTAGTATTTTTAGAAATAGAGCTATGTTTTGTCTTTATGACTATGCGATTGAGCTTTATTTTAAAATTAATTTCAGTACTGTGTTTATTAAATAATACTTCAATTAAATGAGGTCTTTATCTTTTATATTACTAATTTTAGGAATATAATTCGATGAATTTTGTTTACAAATAGCTATCTTTAGGTACATACTTTATAACTTCTTATATAATGATTAAATATTCCTTTACTAGAGTTGTAAAGGATTATCTTCCCCAAGGATGGATTAGGATGAATCTCTGACACTCAGTTCAAAAAAAAAGGAACAGAATTCGAACTGTTAATAATGGTTTACACGTTCTGAATACTGGTTTGGAAATATATTGCCCGCTATATAAGAATATGTATATAGTTAATTTTTATAGTAATTACAAAAGGTACTAGGAAAGTTTTGTAATACAGCTTTGTTTATTTAATTTTTTCAAAGTAATTTCCTCTACACTCAACACACCTCTCCATTCTCCGAAACCAATCTTTAAACCAGTTCTGCCAAGTTTCACTAGGGAGTAAAGCACACTCGTTGTCCCAAGTCCGCAGAAGGTCCTTATCACTGGAAAACCGCTCCCCTTTTAGCTTCATTTTCACATTCGGGAACAGTGTAAAATCGCAGGGAGCAAGATCTGGATTGTAGGGAGGGCGTTCGAGAAGTTTCAATGTCGTGGTCAAATACTCGGTGCAGGTTTTGGCGCGGTGAGCTGGAGCATTATCGTCATGGAGGAACCAGGTGTCCATTCTTGACTATGGCCCCAGGTTCTTCTGCCTTTAAGCAGGCACTATTCAGTATACCACTTAGCTGTGACTGTCTTCTTTGTGTCCAAAATGACGCGTTCCACAATTCCATTCGATTTGAAAGATACAGCTACCATTTTCTTCTTTACAGATCGGGATTTTCTGACAACTACCGGTGTGTCCTCATCATCTAAGACCAAAACTTTGTTTTGAGCTTTGGTCGGCACATCGTAATAGTACAGCCAAGTCTCGTCACCTGTCACGATGTTGTTCACATACCGAGATTGTCCCTTATTAAACTTTTTTAGCATCTCCCGGCACCAGGTCACACGCCGTGTCATTCGCTGTTCAGTCGGTCGATGCGGCACCCAGAGAGAACAAAATTTCTTCACGTGCAAATGATCATGCAGAATCGCGTACCCTCTATCTGTTGGTAGGTCACTTGCCTGTCCTCGCCAAGCATTTTCGTCACAGTAGTAACGTTTTCCTCCGTAACTGACGTTTGTGGCCTTCCCGACCTCTCAGCATCCTCCATAGTTAAATTTCCCCTTTGGAATTATCTATACCACCTGAATATCGTTGTGCGATGTGGACAAACATCACCTAGTGCAAGAGTCATTTCTTCGAAGCACTGGTCTATGTTTAAACCACGCACGAAATTATAACGCAAAACTGCTCTTATCTCATTTCGTGACCACGATGCCATCGCAAACACTTTACACTCTCACTGCTAATGAATAACTGCACGTATGAGCATGTCTCAACACGCAGCAACAAACAGCTTTCTACGATTCATTGTTGCGTCATATTGCAAAACTTTCCTAATACACATTGTACATTTTCGTTCGTATATATATTGTTTTACCAAAAGTGTACCATTTTTTTATATTTTACCTATATAGACCATTTATGGCCAGTAATGTATATGCATCGTATAACCATGATATCCTTTATTCATTATTTACAGTCCTATTTACAAATATACGAATATTTTCTTTCGAAAGTAATTAAAACTAAAACGAAAAAAACACTCTCCACACGTCAAGATTTCGGTGTCCATTTAGATTTCTTTTTAGAAATGCAGTTCCGCTGCGAGTTACTAGCTGTGCGCGCAGTGCCAAGGTTACCATGGCATGTAAGAAGATAAAACATCGAAATCATTATTACGTAACTACTAATAGATATTGGTGTACCTACGTAATTATAGTTTAACATTTTAATTGCTTAATGATGGAGCAGTTTAGATAGAAGCACGGAGTTTCTATAATGCGTGTCTACTTGAACTTGAATGATGTTAAAGTATATACACATCTACATGCAGACATATAAGTGTATGTATGTACATTTAATGCTTCGGTTATAATGAAATTTTAGTTTATAACTCGGTAAAAATGGTTTTAAATTGAATAATAAACCAGTATGAATTATAGACACAGTTTTATAAGCGAATCATGAATTTTTGTACACCCCATGAATGTTGAAAATCATCAGATGTGAAATAAAAGCAATCCTTAAGTCAAAAGTCAAGCTCATCGGTAAAGCGTATGTAATAAAAAATGTCCAGAACTATTGAAATTACTCCGGGAAGTGAGCGTTCGAAAGTTCTAAATGAGTACGATCAGAGCGCTGTTACAAACACAGTGAGTTTCAATTCCTGTTATAAGTGTATCAAAGCAGCGCCTACTCTAGGAGCGGGCAACTCGGACATTTGTCTGGAACGCCAAAATTTAAGGGTGGTATTTGGCTGAAAACGTGAGAAAAATATTGATGTGTTAAATGCCCAGCTCATAGAAAGATATTGATGTGCTAAATGCCCAGCTCATAGAAAAATTTACACTAAAATATACAGTGCGTAGCGTATTTATGTTGTTTATGTCTAAAAATTAAAAATATTTACATTATTAGCGAAAAATTCAAGCAGAAATTGTAAAGGACGCTGCTTGAACTTGTCTGAACATGCATATACTCTCTGAACAGAATGACTTTAGCACACGAGCAGAGCGCTGCTTCAACTTCCATTTGAACATACATAGACTTTATCTGCTTCTGGGCTTCCGGGCTGGAACCGCGTCACTGGTATAACTGCTGACGTTTCGTACCCACTTGTATGGGACATCTTCAAGGCTCAACTACTCCTACTGCCTGTCGCACTGAAACTGAAACGTCGGCAGTTATACCAGTGTCGCGGTTCCAGCCCGGAAGCCCAGAAGCAGATAATATGGACCACGACCGCGGAAGTCTACGTACCAGGTTATGCATAGACTTTCTTATTACCTCTAATTATAAAAGAGTTATTTCATTACACAATAGCACTATTCTTGCTATTACGTCGGTGGTGATAACAAGTTGAAGCTCATAAAATATACTTCAGTGCGATTTCTTCATTTTTAAATGTAAATACTAGGTTATTCAATAAGTTTTGTAGTTCGATAAGAGATGGCGCTATTAGGTTCGTCGTTTTATTTTTTCTAAAAATTGTACTACCTTTTTATGAACACCTGTCAAGTTTTCTCATTTTATATTTTCTTATTCATATATTTACAGGTGTTCAAAGTTGACGTGTCACAGTATTTTTTTACAATGGAAACAATCGAATATCGTTCTGTGATAAAATTCTTATTTTTAGGACGTGTAGCATCAAAACAAATTCATTAACGTTTGGTAAGTATATAAGGACTCTTCACCTTCAATTAGAACAGTAGAAAGATGGATTGCTGCTGAATTTAAACGTGGTCATACAAGTTTTGAAAACGATCCACGTGAAGGACGTCCAAAAAGTGTATCAACACCTGAAATCGCAGCAAAAATACAGGATATAGTTTTGGAAGATCGTCGACTAACCCCATCATATGTACATACATGCCACCATAATCGCTGATTGCACCAAGATTTCTCGAAAAGTCGGCAAGATATAGAAAATGAAATTTGATGCTTATGATGCAACCAAGCATTTTGAAAGTCTTCAAGAGTTGCTGGACAATTTCGGTGTAATTTTGTGCTCGTGTATTTCCAAGAAAACTTTGACAAGGTTTCTGAATACCAAGCAAGCATTTTTTTAGAATTCTGTCATTGTTCCAATGAAATTTTCATTTTTAACGAGCTACCGAAGCTGTGGGCCGTCAAACACATCGGCCTTTATCTTTTCAAAAGACAGACTAGGAAATGTCCAAATGAGATACTTGAAACAGTCTCCTTCAGTTGACAAAGCTTTAACAAATTGCTTCCTGAGACCCAGCTTTATATGCAGAGGTAGAAATATAATGTTCTTTTTGTTGCCAAGTGGTTGTTGTAGAATGTTTGCATCGCCAGCTTTGAGGTCAGATCTTACCGGCCAATTCGACTGCACTCAATGTTTCTCACGAGCTCTGCTATCCCATATACACAAATAGGGATATTTGGTATATCCGCGTTGCTGGCCAAGAAGGAGACATACCATTGTGAGGAACCCAAAATTTTCTTGATCACCAATTTTCACACTAAAATATGCAGTGTTTGTCCTTTGACAGGAACAGTGAAATTGACACATGTACATATATCAAAACAAGTCGGAGCTGTTTAAGTGCTTACGACGCGAAATAGAAGAGGCCGACATGATCTAAAGAAAAGGAAGTAAGTACATATATAAATAAAAAACTAAACACTACTAACTTCTTGTATAAAAACAAGAAGAGCTCCACTTCGGAATGCGTTTCACAATAAAGAACGACACAACACGTCTCACTACACTATCTCAGGTGTAACTGAATATCCTAGACAAGTATGAAATTGTCACTGGTCTCCTACGGCGTCATTCACCCCTGCCTAATCGGAAAAGGTTTATTCAACCAATAGGAGAGCACTAGTGCTTCCTATGACCCACGCTCAACCCAGCGGAGAGTTGTCACATTAACATAAGCTGTGGAGAAATAGAAGAAAACTAACTACAGTTTTGATATCAGAATGCCTATTTAACTATAAAACAGCTGAAAAATCGAACTTAACAGAAATTCTTTTAAAAATTGTTTCCCAGTGCAATTAAACGAAATATTAAACCAATGAAGAATAAGTAAATAAACATCATTTAGCTTCTGTTACCTTATTTTTAATATATAACTACAATTTTAATAATTAAAAATATTCTTTGTGAATCTAATAGTACTTTCGGCTCTACTCTTTTGGGGGTTTTTAGTGAATACGTGGTCACTGTTCTAATTCTAGAAAAGTTATTATAAAGTTGGGATCCCTCGGTACGAACTTTATCAATCCCGAGCAAAAGACCGATCGGATTTTCTCGGGCGACTTCAAACCACAGCAGGCATTTCGTTAAAATAAATATAGGGAAGACATTACGTGTACCGCTAGATTAAACGTTGAAAAATTGATGAGTTTGGCAAGGCAGTCCGTCTCGGAATCACCCCGATGATGACAGTAGATGAACTAATGATGTTCCCAATCCAACTTTACCTGTGGACTTTGGTCGTATTGTTATCAAAGAATTGTACCGACAAAAACATATCAATATTGTTTTTCGAGTTCCTTAACGTTGCTAATCAAAATAAATGTTTTATCATAATGAACATTTGAAGATTTTCATCATTTATGGGGTGTACGAAAATTTTCGTGATCCACTGTATATTTAAAAGAACAAAAACCTGTCTTCCTTTTTTAATTCAACAAATATCTAAGAAGAAGTCGTCGTTTTTGACAATAAAATTATATAGGCTTTCATTCGATCTTTAAATAATCTATACATTAATATTTATTACACGAAACTAGTTATTATACATTTTAAAATATGTATTTCCTGAATTAAATAATCTGTCAAACCATATTAAGATCTGGTTGATCCTGGTATCATTTGTAATTGTTTTCAATCGGAGGTCGACCAGACTGTAAGGTTAACAGAAGTTTCACTACACTCCTTAATAAATGTTTTTGTTTAGATACATATACTGCAGCAAATAAAACGAAAGAATTTTTTAATAGAAGATTTTATATCTACAGTGAGGATTTGTGTTTGAGAAAATCTAAATTGATTCATGTTTTAAAATAATCCAAATACTATGAATCCAATCATTCAAGTATTTCAAATGTATAAAAGTACATATATTTTTAGTAAATATAAAAAATATACCGGGTGTCCCATGACATAATTGCCTAAACTTAAGGATGTGTTTCTAAAGCAATATCAAGATAAAAATGTCTAATGAACATTTACCCGAAACTCGATCGTAACTGAGCTCTAACCATTTGAAGTTGTAGATAACCCTATTAATGCAGATATTACGTCCTGCTGTTGATTTCGTTGTTATCAAAAAGTTGGGGTGGCTGTGATTAATCAGTTATTATTCAATGTGACAGTAATCTTCAATTAAGCTACTATCTTCTTCTGGGCTTCCGGGCTGGAACCGCGTCACTGGTATAACTGGCGACGTTTAGTACCCATTCGTGTGGGGCCTTCAGGACTCAACTACTGCTACTGTCAGTTAAGTTAATTTAGAATGTTTATTTTTTCATGTTATATTAAAATATTCTTAAAAGTATGTTAATTTTTCGAACGAAGAACACGACATTATTCACTTTGTTTATGGATTGTGTAATGGAAATGGATGAACGGCAGTTGATTAGTATCATCAGCGATTTTCCACTCGTAAAGTTCCTTGCAGAATTGTTCAAGACTTGAATTTAGTCACTGGTTAGTAAGAAATCGAAGACGTTTTCGGAAAATATTGTTTAGTGAAACCAGAAACGGCATCAGGAATTCACATTGTTGAACATTTGAAAATCGACGGCAAACCGTCTCATTGGTCCGTTTATAATCGAAGAACATCTCACGGCAGTTCGTTGTTTAAGCTTCCTTTAACAGTTTGCTTTGAAGTTGGTTTGGTTTTGGCATCTTGCAACTTCTTTTAAGCGTTATTTTGAGCATTTATTTCAGCAAAAGCTTTCATTTTTTTTTGTGCCTTTCGCAACAATCACATCGAAAGACGTCAAAATTTGTGCATCTTTCTTCGAATACCGTAAAAACTGGTAGAAGAAATAAGAGCAATTTTTCTAGCTAAGCAGGAGCAGTTGGTGTGTAAATCAGATGGTAATTTTTTGGGCACCTAAAAATTCAGGGGCAAAAGCGTTTATAATCGAAGAATGTCTCACGACAGTTCGTTGTTTAATTTTCCTAGAAAATTATTGTACATTACTGAATGACATTCCTCTTAGTATCAGACGACGACTGTGTACACAGCTGGAAGTCGGACCTCCGCACTTTGGTAGACAACCAACAGATTTTCTTAATCAAAATTGTACGAACCGGTGGATTGGAAGAGCTTTAGCAGCTTCTTGGCTGCCAAATATGACTTGTGCACAACTTGAAAATAGAATAGAACAACTTGTTCTAGAACTATGGATGCTGCCGAAACTATTCGTGTTGATTCTGAGACTGTTAGCAGAGCTACCTCTTCAATTCTAACAAGAGCTAGCCCATGTATACAGCAATTGGGTGGACATTTCGAATAACTAATTCAATAAAGCGACTTTTTTATAAATAATCTTCATTGAGATTTTTTTTGCAGCCGTACAATACCTGCATTAGCAAAGTTAAAAGTTCAAATGCTTACAGCTCAGTTACGATAGTGTTTTGGACATATGTTCATTAGGCATTTTTTACTTGAAATTGTTTCAGTAACATATTCTTAAGCTGTAGCAATTATTATTGGACACACGGTATTTATGTATGTGAAATTTAAAACTATATATAAATTACAAAAAATATTGCTATACCATGGTTCAAAAGTAGCAATAATATGCTTATGGATTTTTAGATAATTTCAATATTTTGCGAACCTAAAAGTCGTTTTATTAATACAGTTAATAATTATGGTAATAGAGGAAAAATATTATAGTCAAATATGTAATTTATTGCAGTATATGAGAAAAAAAAATAAAAAATGGGAGAATATTCATGAGCGAAATAGCAAAGCCGCGAACAAAAGTAATACAAAACAGTTTCAATGCAGTAGTTGAGCCCTGAAGATGTCCCTTACAAATGGGTACGAAACGTCGGCTAATATACAAGAGACGCGGTTCCAGCCCGGAAGCCCAGAAGCAGGGAGTAATACAAAACATTTTTATAATTTCATGTTTTCAAATTATTATGTCCATATTTCATTGTTTCACTATTTCGTTTTCTATATCTTCATCCTCCTCCTGTTCTTCGTCTTTGCTTTTCGTTTCTTTTTCTTCCTGCTCTCCCTATTGTTGCTCTGTTTTAAAATCGGGAAAACAATTACTAATAATTGGAGGAGGTTTAGCAGTTGCTTGACAGCCAAGATCACCAGACATAAATCCTCTAGATTATGTTTTTAAGAGGAAGGTTGAGGAATTTGGCTTATGCACAGCTTGAAAATGGAGAACAAGTTGTTCTAGAATTATGGATGCGGCAGAAACTATTCGTGCTGATCCTGAGACTGGTAGCACAGCTACCCCTTCAATTCTAAGAAGAACTAGACTATGTAAATAACAACTGGGTGGACGTTTTGAACAATCAACTCAATAAAGTGACTTCTTTTTAAATACATAATGTTCATTAAGATTTTTTGCGGCGGTGCAATGCTTGCTTTAGTAAAATTAAAATTACAAAATAACTCAGTTACGATAGAATTTTGGGTATATGTTCGTTAGACATTTTTAACTCGAAATTGTATCAGTAACACATCTTTAAACTGTGACAATCATGTCGTGGAACACTCAGTATGCCCATCTTACAGGTAAACAAATAAAGAATAGCCATAATGTATAAAAACAATAGCAAAACTGCTTAATTGCCTTTTAAATGAAATACATCACAAGGTCACTTTAACATGAGCAATAACATTATATTACGTACGTAGTTTAATATAATGTAATTATCCGCAGAAAATGGTCGAACTCCGAGACGTATTTCGTGTTTAATCGAAAAAGTCGATCTTCCTATTCATTATTCAATTATTCACTCGCATTACTTCAAGCTAAATGAAGCTCCGGGTGACAAATTGGAAATTCAATAATCTCCTAGATAAATTGTCGAATGTACCGAATTTCAAATTCCAACCTCTAGAAATGTATTTAGTGAAATTTCTTTGCTTGATATTTTTTATAATTCCCCTAAAATTAGTCTTCTTTTTATCTTTACAATGTGCACTATCAGAGTAGTGAAATTTCAATAAGGTAAATCGAGGGAATATAGCAATGATTATTTTTGATGATCACAATTAATGTTTACATCAGAACCAGAGTTTTGATGCTTGGTAGAAAGTACAACTAATAAGCTACGTAAAAAAAAGTAAAACAAAAACATACAATTTGAAAAAAAGATAAAAGTACAATACTACACCAGAACGGAATATGGCAACACCCACCTGGGTAATATGGCAATGTATATGAGCACAATAAAAAGACGTCAAAATTTGTGCATCTTCCTTTGAATATCTTAAAAACTGGTAGAAGGAATAAGAGCAATTTTTCTAGCTAAGCAGGAGCAGTTGGTAATGTAAATCAGATAATTTTTTGGGTATCTAAAAATTCAGGGGCAGAAGCGTTTATAATCGAAGAATGTCTCACGACAGCTCGTTGTTTAAGTTTCCTGAAAAATTACTTTACATTACTGGTTGACATTCCTCTTAGTGTAACACAACTGTGTATCTATCTTGGGTATCTAAAAATTCAGGGGCTTAAGCAAATACTTCTTGACCAGCAGGAGCAGTTGTCATCAGCGCAGGTAAAGAAGTGACCGCCGTAAGAATGCCTTAAACTGTAGAAACAGTTGCCGATTCATTTTCATCATATCGGAAAGCACAGCCTGGAATAATTGATTCGTTCAGTGGGTAAATACCATAAGCTTTGAAACCTGACAGATAGTTTTATACTTTGTCAGCTTTGGACAAAGCAGTATAATCAGCGAACACCACCGGTTAAATGCGCAACGTGATGTACCATATTATAAATTTCCACATGACTTTATTTTTATGTTAAGTGTGTGCAACATTCCACAAAGTATTGTAGACAATGAAGAATTTCGAAACTTTTGGGTGAAATACGATCTTGGATGGAAATTGCCAACAAGATGTCAATTACAGTATAATTTTCCTCGGGTAAAAAACACGATTACGGATCAAATAAAAGCAGAGTTAGAAGATCAAAAAATATGGCTGACGGTAGATGAAACAACTTATGCAAGAAGGAATAGTATTTTAAATGTGTTAGTGCGCACTTTAAAAAGCAGCGAGATTTCCTTGGCTCTTCTTTTACGTAGTAGAATATTACAGAAGACAAACACGGAAAGCATAGTAGAAACTATAAAATATACCTTGATTTACGAGGTTTAATAATGTGTAAAACTTTCTCATAATGTAAAACAGCTTTAAGCCACGTTCGCCATCTCATTAATACCGGCTGTGGTGGCTGAGGAATGTCCGGATAAAGCCGATATATTGAACTTCCCAATATATCGGCAACCCAATTTGTAATGTTGATTACGGGGCTTAGAATATGGTTAAAGCTGGAAAGTTACTAAAACAATCCTATCCTTCATGCAACCTGTTTGCTATTTGCATGTCACCTTGTAGCTGAATTTATTAGAAACAGTTATCCAAAAGTAGACCAACTTATAGTTTCTACCAAAAAAGTTTTTATTAAACTTCCAAAACCCATTCGTGAGTTTAAACAGGCTTGTCCGTTTGATGCGAACGACCTTTTTAAATTCATGAACATCACATCCTTAGACACGGAACGCTCCTTTTCCAAATACACATATTTTCACCTCAGAAGTATGACTGAGTCAGCACTGGAAGGCATACTAACGACACAATACTACAACGAATTTTTGCGTCACCCTACAGTAACAACACAAAAAAAAAACTAAAATAGTAAGTAATTACATTTATTATTTTTAATATTGATAGTAACTGGGCCGTACGCTACTGCGAAAGCACTCGTTTCGGTAGCCTTAGTAAGTAATAAATGTTAAAAGGAATCATTCTATTATTAATAACACCCTATCTACTACATATGTTTCACGGAATTCACCGATCTTCAGGCAGATTTGTGTTATTCTCGCTTCAATACATTTTTGTTCTGGACGAAAGAGGAAGGCATGATATTATTCATTAGTAAGTAATCACAAATATATATATATATTGGGTCTGGGAAAAAGTTCGTGGCGTTTTTTCAGTAAAATTCAACTGGTCCCCGCATGGCGCGTGGACAAATTCATTTAAACCGAATATGCTCCATTATTATCGACAATGTTTCGCCATTTTTTTGGTAGATCCATGATCCCATCGGTGAAAAACTTCTGTGATTTCTGGTCGAAAAACTGAATCAAGTAGTTTTCACAGGCTTCTTTTGAAACCAACTTAATTCCATTGAGAGAGTTCTGCAGAGATCGAAACAGATGATAGTCAGAGGGTGCTATATCCGGACTGTAAGGTGGGTGCATCAAAACTTCCCAACCAAACTCTCTCAATTTTTGACGGGTCATCAAAGAAGTGTGTGGTCGGGCGTTGTCATGATGGAAGACAACACCTTTCCTATTAATCAATTCGGGCCGTTTTCTTTCAATCGCCTGGCGTAATCTCTCTAGTTGTGCACAGTAGAGTTGAGAATCAATCGTCTGACCAGTTGGAAGTAGCTCGTAGTGGACGATTCCCTCCAGTCCCACCATACACACAGCATCACTTTTTTTGGCGTCAATGTTGGCTTAGCGAACGCTTGTGACGGCTCACCATCCTTTATCCACGATCTTTTACGCTTCCGATTATCGTACGTAATCCATTTTTCATCTCCGGTTATTAAACGTTTCAGAAACGGCTCGATTTCATTCCGTTTCAGCAGCGCATCGCAGATGTTAATTCGGTCCATCATGTTTTTCACGCTCAACTCATGAGGAACCCATACGTCAAGCTTTTTTTGTAACCAGCTTTGTGTAAATGGTTCAAAACAGTTTTGTGGTCAATGCCTAGCTCCATGCCAATATCGACACTGCTGATATGCTTATCTTGTTGGACTTTTTCAAGAATTTCATCAGATTTTTCAGTGATTGGACGACCGGAGCGTGACTCATCTTTCACATTGAAATTTCCAGAACGAAAGCGAGCGAACCATTTCCGCGCAACAGATTTCGATAAAGTACCTTCACCGTACACAGCACAAATTTTATCACAAGCCTGCGCAGCGTTCTCCCCTTATCATAATAATATTGCAGAATATAGCGAAATTTCTCATTATTCTTCTCCATTTTCAAGTGCGAATAACTTTCCAACCACTGCACCGATTACAATGTTTCTACGCTCAAACTAACGTTCGGAAGGTCATCTAAAAAACGACGTCGGTGGTGTCGCTGTGACTTGTTGTTCTTTAGTTATCGGCAACCAATGCCATCTATCGGGAAAAACGCCACGAACTTTTTCCCAGACCCAATATATATATATATATATATAAACTACTGTTCACAAATGGAATTATAACTGTAAAAGATACTGAAAATAAATAACTTGAAAAATGGGGATCCCTTCCACGAAACGTCGTTAATATAAATTAAATGTTTTATTAACTGAACGCTCAAACACCCTGTAAAAAAGAGTAAATATTTATTACTAAATAATAAAAAAAACTGCAAATTACGTTGAAGACTATTGTTAAGTGAATAATCAAAAAAGTTAAAAAAACCTCTTACCACATTAATGTCTTCATTCGACAACTAAGTTGTTATCTTCAGTAGAAAAAAAAACCCGGTGAAATATTCCACCCGATGTCCGCACAACGTCGTATTTCCTATATATAGCTATCCAACGTTAATCACTATATCTATGTTCTACTACAGATAACAACTTAGTTGCCAAAATACGTATCTAAGATACAAATATTAATGTAGTACCTTTTTGAATAAAATAAACTAGCAATACAATTCCTTTTCTGTACTGTTTCTATTAAAAAGTAAATGATTTCTTCTAAATTTTAAAAGAAACGTATAAATTATTACCAATATTATAACAAAATAATAACATTATCCAATATTTCAATACAAATTATTTATGTATGTGCATAAACTTTCAGTCACTCTATAAATACTTTGACAGTGGTAGAGAGGAAAAAAATGTAAATTAGTTTCATTCAATACATTTTTCTGACTTTCTTCTGACGCGAATAAAACTACCTACAGGCAAATACATTAGTAAAAGTGTAATGGCCTCATAATAAAGGTGTTGGCAAAGAATGAAGGCATTCTCATAATTCGACCACGATGCCGGTGAGTACTTCTAAATACCTACCTCAGTTCATTTGATTGAAAATGTAAAAGGAATTTTTTCCAATGACTACATGCACACATACTGTGGAGTGTAAACATGTACATTTATCGAACTACGTTGTGTAATTTTCATGAAATTTTGATGATTTTATATAAAGGAATCGTTCGACGGACGTTTGCCATAAATAGATAAAATTCTCCGATGTCTGAAAGTTAAGTGGATACTTAAAGAGATATTAGAGAGGATTACTTTTGCAATTTGACCGATTTTGGAATTGGATGTGTTGTAAGAAATTATGTGGGGACCTGTTTAGATGGTGAAATTGTTGTATAAATAAAACCCATTCGTGATGACGTCATTGTTTTTAAAAAAAGTGTAGGTAGTTACAGGTGTACAGAGTCTGTCACAGAGAAAACCGAACTTTTTTAAAATAGTAATTCTTAGTGGGGCCATCTATTTAAAAAAACATGCATCGGTAAGGTAGATCTTTCACCAATATTATGTCAAGATATCATGACATTTGCATCGTTAGAAGCAGAGAAATTGCGCATAAAGTAACAGTGTGTATTTGGCATTGGTCGAAAAATGAATTTGGAACAACTCAAGTTCGGTTTTAAACTCGGTAAATCGTTTACTGAAAATTTGATGAAACAGGTGTATGGTGATGCGTGTATGAGTGGTATAAACGATTTAAAGACGGTCGTACGGACATAAATGACGATGGACATCCTGGTGCGAAAAAATCTGTGGTTACGGAAAGTAGCATCAAACTTGCGCGTAAATTTATCAGAAATGAGCCAAATCCTTGTTGCGATACGTTGGAATGAAATTAAATACTTCCAAAGATGCAATTCATCGCATTTTGATACAGCATTTGAGGCTGAGAAAGATTTCCGCAAAATTTGTACCACCTAAGCTAACTGAATTCATCATTGTACAGACTTGATTAAAGGATCAAAAAATGACGAAAATTTCAGGTATTCTATTGTATCTGGCGATGAGACGAAAAATGTATTTGGAACAACTCAAGTTCGGTTTTAAACTCGGTGAATCGTTTACTGAAAGTTTGATGAAACAGGTGTCTGATGATGCGTGTATGAGTGGTATAAACGATTTAAAGACGGTCGTACGGACATAAATGACGACGGACATCCTGGTGCGAAAAAATCTGTGGTTACGGAAAGTAGCATCAAACTTGCGCGTAAATTTATCAGAAATGAGCCAAATCCTTGTTGCGATACGTTGGAATGAAATTAAATACTTCCAAAGATTCAATTCATCGCATTTCGATACAGCATTTGAGGCTGAGAAAGATTTCTGCAAAATTTGTACCACCTAAGCTAACTGAATTCACCATTGTACAGACTTGATTAAAGGATCAAAAAATGACGAAAATTTCAGGTATTCTATTGTATCTGACGATGAGACGTGATGTTTTCAGTATGATCCAGAGACCAAGCGTCAAAGCACTGAATGGAAGCATCCTAGCGAAGAAAGGCCGAAAAAAGCCCTTTGGGGAAGTCGAAAGTGAAGACAATGTGGATTTGTTTTTATGATTCAAAAGGCATAGTACACAGAGAGTTTGTGCCAACTAGTCAAACAGTCAATGCTGTATATCATCTTAGTGTTATAAAGCGTCTTTTGGCGCGTATTCGTCGTGTGCATCCTCAATTTCGTGAAGATGGTAGCTGGTTTATTACATGATAATGCACCATCTCATTGCTCGACGCTTATCACTGATTTTCTAACTACAAATGGCATTTTAACTATCAACCATTCACCGAATTTGGCCCCTGTGATTTATATCTATTCTCCAAACTACATTTGCCGCAGAAAGCACAGTGTTATGCAGATGTCGAAGCCATTAAAAAGGCAACGACAGCGGTCTTGAAGGACATCTGCAAAGATGAACTTAAGAATTCATTCGACATGTTAATTGACCGTGCAAAACGTATTGAAGGCGAAGGTGACTACTTTGAATAAAATAAATGAATTTTACCAAAATAGTTTTTTTGTAAAAGTTTTTGTTTTTATTTTAAAAAGGTCCGTTTTCTCTGCGACGGATTATGAATATAGTGTCTTTATACACTGCCTACGTGTCTACATGAAATCCTTTTCGTTGTAATTACGTTAATTTAAATTTATTAAACCGAAATGTATCTCTCACAAGACATTCATACATCGCGTACTTATTTTGTACGCACTCACAATCATAGCCTTTTACACATTACCGTGATTATTTGTGACGTTCTGCTCATGATTTCAACATATTCTTCTTTAGAATTGACCATAAAGTAACGTAGAAAGTACGCTACTGCATAATAAAATTTTAAATTCGGTTACCTTATGTTGTCAAGAAATATTTTTTTCTTACGCAACAGCAACCTTATAACTTGTTTCGATAAAAAGCCAACAACAAAAAAATAATAAACTTCAGTGTAAATACAGTAGAAATATTAAATTATAAATTATTACGGTTCCTTCCTACAAATTCCCGATTTTCCTCCTGCCTTAACAAGAAATAATCAAGTTTCTTTATCTCATGTGGGAGCCTTCAAGAACACATTCTGAATTAACTCCACTGGGAAAATGTGATTTACATTTCAATTATACACTACATTTAATTTCAATTATATTATTTTAAATGCGTGCGTATTTGTCTGCATATGTATATGTATACGTGTATCTATACATATATACATATGTATATATGTATGTATATATTCATAAACAGAAAAGGCAAGGAATCTTTATCGTTAAGATAGAGGTAGTAAACATAAGTTTATGGGAATTTCAACAATAAACGTGAAATTCCTCCGCGTAAATTGTTTATTTTCGAAGAATATTTGGTATACAAATGTACATGAAAACATTTATCTTTTATTAATAAATATTTTCTTAATTACTTGTGCATATTTGCACTGGATTTAGTAAATAATCTCGATAGATCAACGGCATAACTTACGCCAATGTACGAGGCGTGTTTTTTAAGTAAAGGCCGTTTGAAAATGAAAACCAAACGAAAGAAAATTTTCAAATTTATTTTCAGATCCTACATACATTTCTCTATTTTTCAACATACGTGGGCAAGGTGAAAAGTTCTCGGCCTGACACAGAGATAGCGTTACAATTAACAGAAATTTATGTTTCCTGCGTGACTGCATGTGTCTTTAGTTCATATGAAAACTTTCAACTTGTTCTCTTAAGTAGTTTGTTTGCAGGAATTTTTGTAGCAGACAGTAGATAAACTTGAATATCGTGCTGTTTTAAAATTGTTTGTTTTGGATGGTTTAGCCCCTATGGAAATTCATCTGAAGTTGACAAAAGTGTACGGGGACTCTGCTCCTTCGATGTCAACCGTTAAAAAGTGGGCAGCTGAATTTAAACGTGGTCGTACTTCCCTCAAAGATGACCTACGTGAAGGACGACCAAAAACCGCAGCCACACCAGAAATCATCGAAAAAGTACATGATATTATGTTGGACGATAGGCGAGTGAAAGTGAGTGAGATAGCTGAGGCTGTGGGGATATCGGAAGAAAGGGTGCGAAACATTTTGCACAAAGAATTAGAGATGAGAAAGCTTTGCGCAAGATGGGTGCCGAATTTGCTGAATGTCGATCAAAAGCAAATGCGCAAACGATTTTCGGAGCATTCTTTGGACCGATTTAACAAGAATCCGACCGATTTTGTGCGGCGATTTATCACCATGGATGAGACATGGGTCCACCACTACACGCCAGAAACGAAACAGCAGTCGAAGCAATGGGTGGAAGCCGGTGGTTTAGCGCCAAAGAAAGCGAAGTCGATCGCATCTGCCGGAAAAGTCATGGCCAGCGTGTTTTGGGATGCGAAAGGAATCTTGTTAATTGATTACCTTGGAAAAGCCAGAACAATTAGAGGCGCATATTACTCTAACTTTCTTGACCAGCTGGATGCCAAAATTCGCGAGAAGAGGCCTAGTTTGAAGAAGAAAAAAATCATTTTTCATCAGGACAACGCACCCGCACACAAGTTGGCGATGGGAAAATTGCGGGATTTGGGGTACGATTTGCTCGGCCATCCACCCTATTCTCCTGATCTGGCACTCCTAGACTTCCATCTATTCCCAAATTTGAAAAAATTTGTTTCTGGAAAGCGATTCACATCTAACGAAGAAGTTGAAAGAACCGTGGATGAATATTTTAACAGCCTTCCAGACTCTCACTTCCGGGAAGAAATATTGATGTTAGAAAAACGCTGGATCAAGTGTGTTGAACTCAAGGGAGATTATGTAGAAAAATAAAATAATTTTTTAAATTTAAATCGCAGTCTTTCATTGTCCGGCCGAGAACTTTTCACCTTGCCCACGTAACTGCCAAGTTTGTTTACTAATCAAACCTTACAACAAGATTTTGAATACCCTTTTCATACAAACTTTTAAAAATCTTTGTACAGCAAATACTATTTCATTAATTCAATATTTGATCTGAGAGGACATAAAAAGAAGGTGAATAGCGTTCGGACGAAGACTTCTGCGGTATCTTTAACTCTGATCTGACGTATTTTGTATTCATACAAAATACCAATTGTTAAAGTTATCTGGTTAAACTTTTCAAATTTAATGACTGTATCACTATAAAAAGTGTTCATTTATTTACTTAATTAATTGCCAAAACACACATGATTTAGAAAAAGTTGTATATGAATAAATTAAGAGATATATTTTAATTTGCTGTATTGTTTATTTGCGAAATGTCAAATTAGTTAGGAGTATTATAAGTTTTAAAGCGCATATTTTGACGAAAGCTCTTCTAGCTTAAGGACTTTCGCAAGTATATGCTTATTATTATTATTATTATTGTTATTATTATAAGGAGTTTACTTAAATATTTAAATTACAATACTATCCTGCACACTTCTTAGCGAAATTCATAACAATATGAATAGTCTTATTAGTCGATACGAGCTGTTAGTACCGATAACAAGTAATTGTTATTTTATGTGCAATGTCATTAATGAGCTTTGTACGTAATTTTAAAACCTATTTTCGGTAAAAGTATGGAAAAAGAAACAAAATGGGACGAGGGAAAATATTGTCGACCGAATAAAAATAAAGGCATACAAAGATCAAGGTCTTTCAAATCATCAAATAGCAAATATTGCTACGCCAAGTCTCTTCACTGTAGAAGAAGACAAAAAACTTAATCTATAAGTTTTTGTTGGAAAATTAACGTATCTAATTATCAAAAATTTACATTTTATTAGTATTTATAAAATTTAATACTATTGGGTTGGCAACTAAGTACTTTCGGTTTTGTAGTATAAAATAAAACACTTTTAAACAAAGAATAATTTTTAATCAATTATATATTTTCCATTTTGCTCAATGACCTTTTGCCATCTTTCTTTCAGCTGCATGATTCCGCGCTTATAAAATTTCTGGTCCTTATCAGCAAAAAAGTGAACCAGGTGCGAGTGAAGGTCATCGTCATTTGTGAAAGTTTTACCATTCAAAGAATTCTGCAAACTTCGAAATAAATGGTAAACAGATTGTGCTAGATTAGGGCTGTATGGGGGATGTGGCATCACTTCCCTGCCAAGCTCCAATAGTTTCCCACGAGTTGCCAAAGATGTGTGAGGCCTTGCATTATCTTGGTGGAAAACTACACCTTTCCGATTTGACAATTCTGGCCGTTTTTCTTTGATTGATTCATCCAGTTTTATTAATTGTTGACAGTAAACATCACAATTGATCGTTTGGTTCCTTGGAAGCAGCTCAAAAAACACAACACCTTTGTAATCCCACCAAACTAACAGCATGATCTTTTCTGGACGCAATTCAGCTTTCGATGTGGTTTGAGCTGGTTTATCGTGTTTGCTCCATGATCGTTTTCGAACTATGTTACTGTACAGGACCCATTTTTCATCACCAGTGATGATTCTTTTTAAGAAAGGGTCGGTTTCATTTCGTCTAAGGTGCATATCGCAAAAGTTGATTCTTTGTGTTAAATGAATTTCTTTCAATTTGTGAGGTACCCAAATATCAAGCTTCTTAACTAGCCCAAGACATTTTAAATGTTCTTCAATTGTTGTGTGCGATACATGTGTATGTGTATAAGTTTTTGTTGGAAAATTAACGTATCTAATTATCAAAAATTTACATTTTATTAGTATTTATAAAATTTAATACTATTGGGTTGGCAACTAAGTACTTTCGGTTTTGTAGTATAAAATAAAACACTTTTAAACAAAGAATAATTTTTAATCAATTATATATTTTCCATTTTGCTCAATGACCTTTTGCCATCTTTCTTTCAGCTGCATGATTCCGCGCTTATAAAATTTCTGGTCCTTATCAGCAAAAAAGTGAACCAGGTGCGAGTGAAGGTCATCGTCATTTGTGAAAGTTTTACCATTCAAAGAATTCTGCAAACTTCGAAATAAATGGTAAACAGATTGTGCTAGATTAGGGCTGTATGGGGGATGTGGCATCACTTCCCTGCCAAGCTCCAATAGTTTCCCACGAGTTGCCAAAGATGTGTGAGGCCTTGCATTATCTTGGTGGAAAACTACACCTTTCCGATTTGACAATTCTGGCCGTTTTTCTTTGATTGATTCATCCAGTTTTATTAATTGTTGACAGTAAACATCACAATTGATCGTTTGGTTCCTTGGAAGCAGCTCAAAAAACACAACACCTTTGTAATCCCACCAAACTAACAGCATGATCTTTTCTGGACGCAATTCAGCTTTCGATGTGGTTTGAGCTGGTTTATCGTGTTTGCTCCATGATCGTTTTCGAACTATGTTACTGTACAGGACCCATTTTTCATCACCAGTGATGATTCTTTTTAAGAAAGGGTCGGTTTCATTTCGTCTAAGGTGCATATCGCAAAAGTTGATTCTTTGTGTTAAATGAATTTCTTTCAATTTGTGAGGTACCCAAATATCAAGCTTCTTAACTAGCCCAAGACATTTTAAATGTTCTTCAATTGTTGTGTGCGATACATGTGTATGTGTATAAGTTTTTGTTGGAAAATTAACGTATCTAATTATCAAAAATTTACATTTTATTAGTATTTATAAAATTTAATACTATTGGGTTGGCAACTAAGTACTTTCGGTTTTGTAGTATAAAATAAAACACTTTTAAACAAAGAATAATTTTTAATCAATTATATATTTTCCATTTTGCTCAATGACCTTTTGCCATCTTTCTTTCAGCTGCATGATTCCGCGCTTATAAAATTTCTGGTCCTTATCAGCAAAAAAGTGAACCAGGTGCGAGTGAAGGTCATCGTCATTTGTGAAAGTTTTACCATTCAAAGAATTCTGCAAACTTCGAAATAAATGGTAAACAGATTGTGCTAGATTAGGGCTGTATGGGGGATGTGGCATCACTTCCCTGCCAAGCTCCAATAGTTTCCCACGAGTTGCCAAAGATGTGTGAGGCCTTGCATTATCTTGGTGGAAAACTACACCTTTCCGATTTGACAATTCTGGCCGTTTTTCTTTGATTGATTCATCCAGTTTTATTAATTGTTGACAGTAAACATCACAATTGATCGTTTGGTTCCTTGGAAGCAGCTCAAAAAACACAACACCTTTGTAATCCCACCAAACTAACAGCATGATCTTTTCTGGACGCAATTCAGCTTTCGATGTGGTTTGAGCTGGTTTATCGTGTTTGCTCCATGATCGTTTTCGAACTATGTTACTGTACAGGACCCATTTTTCATCACCAGTGATGATTCTTTTTAAGAAAGGGTCGGTTTCATTTCGTCTAAGGTGCATATCGCAAAAGTTGTTTCTTTGTGTCAAATGAATTTCTTTCAATTCGTGAGGTACCCAAATATCAAGCTTCTTAACTAGCCTAAGACATTTTAAATGTTTTTCAATTGTTGTGTGCGATACATGTAGCCTCTCCGCAACCTCTCGAACAGTTATATGACGATCCTCTTCAATTATGACTTTGATTTGGTCATCATCAACTTCAGTAGGCCGGCCAGAACGTTGCTCATCTTTGAGGGAAAAATCTCCAGAACGGAATTTTTTATACCAATTCTGACACGGGCGCTCTGTTAAGCAATTAGCACCATAAACTTCAAATATCTTTTTGTGAGCCGCAGCAGCTTTCTTTCCTTTACGGAAATAAAATAGTAAAATATGTCGAAAATGTTCGCTTCAGCACTCCATTTAAAATTAACCGACAACTAATAGCTTTAATAAAAATCACGCACCACTTGCTTCTGAAGTTACGTCAATGTGACTAGTATCACGCGACAAACGGTAAAGTACAGCACTAACATACATTATACAAAAAATAAGGCAACGCTCTCTATCAGTAAAAACCGAAAGTACTTAGTTGCCAACCCAATATTTAGTATGAATCCAATTATAACTATATTACTACTCTAAAAATTATTTGATCCATGGTGACTGTTTAAGACGTTTTACTTTCATTTTAATACAACAAAAGAAAACATATTAAGTAAATGGTGACTGCATGTATTTCGCATTTATTTCGGAGTGTATACCACTGTTGTTTTATCAGTGTTTAAATTTTTGGAATAAAGTAGGTTGTGATGAGGAAAAAGTAAGTAGAGAACAGCAAATAAAATGCAATATATGTAAAAGGTGTTCCAATAAGACATTTCATTTTCAACAGCCCGCCATTTTAACATTTGTCATGACTCAACCTGTAACTACTTGCAGATGACAAGTAAAAACTACGCCATTAATAAAAATGGAACGATATACGCTTCTACAACGCACTGAAATTATTAAAATTCACTACAAAAATGGTGAAAATTTCGCTGTCGCAGTTCGCAATACTAAAGCATTTTTGGGTCGTCATGAAGCACCTTCTCGACCAGCAATTGTGAAACTGGTGGAAAAGTTTGAGCTGTTGGGACAAGTTAGTGATGTGAATAATCGAACTCGTGCATATCGCTCAAGAACAACTGAGAATATTGGTGTTGTAGCCCATAGTGTTGAGGAAAACCCAGGTTTGTCCATTTCTCGTCGATCTTTGGAATTGGGCATTCCACAAACGACAATACACCGTATTTTCCATAAAGACTTAGGTGTTAAGGCTTTTAAAGTTCAGTTAATACAAGAATTCACGCCTACCGACCGTCAACAACATTGTATCTTTGCTGATTGGGTCCTTGAAATGCATCAAACTGATCCGAAATTTCATCGAAAATTCAGCTTGAGTGATGAGGCTCATTTTCACCTTGGAGACTACGTTAACGAGCAGAATTGTCGCATTTGAGGCTCGGAAAACCCAAGAATTATTGTTGAAGAGCCTCTCCATTCTCAACGTGTGACTATTTTGTGCGGTTTTTGATCTGGCGTGGTCATTAGACCTTACTTTTTCGAAAATGGAACTGGAGCAACTATTCCGGTGAATGGACTGGGCTATCGAACGATGATTAATGATTTTGTATGGCCGGAAGTGGAAGATATTGATATGGACGACGTTTATTTTCAACAAGACGGCGCTCCGTGCCATACAAGTAACGATACCGGTCTTTGGCGTGAAAAGTTTCCTAACCGTATGATTTTTCGAAGAGGCGATCACAATTGGCCACCGAGATCTTGTGAATTAACACCTTTAGACTTTTTTCTTTGGGGCAAGATAAGGTCTATACCAATAGCTCACAATCGATTCAAGACCTCAAAGATGGAATTCGTGAAGTTATCGAGGACATACAGCCGCAAATGTGCGAATTGGTGATGGAAAATTGCATGAAAAGAATATAGTTCCGCACGCGTAGCCGTGGCGGCCATTTGGCTGATATTGTTTTCCGTTATTAATGGTATACCCTCCTCTTTACAATGAAGTAAACATCCGATGATTTCGCGTAAAAACACTGGTTTTTTTTACATGTCAAGGTGAAACCTCTTATTGGAAGAGCCGATATTATACAATTCCCACCCATATAAAACTTTTTTTTTAATAGCGGCTCAAAGTCAGGCGTATTGTGTAGAGGGAACCACAAAAGCCACAAAACATTTGACATTGCTGTTTTTCTTTTCAAATTGTCTTATTTGTGTTGTATGCGATGCGTCTTTAAATTCCAATGTCAAATTTAAAATTATATATCTAGTCAACCAACAAAATAAATTAAATAGCAACATTATTATTATTTTATTTATCCAAGTGTCTTAACAATAAAGAACTAAAGCTTTCTTTGCTAGCTTTTCCTAGAATTAGCAGAACAATTAATTCTAATAAATTAACTAATAACAAATGGATCACACATGGTATTCGTATCACATCTCAAAAGCTAAAACGTCTATGTTATTTTTCTGTTTATTTTATTTTATTTCGATAAGAAATCGGGGATTTACGAAATTAAATGTTTAAATTGCAACAAACGATACATAGGATAGACAAAACGATCGATAGAAACCTGGTATAAAGAGCAAATGACGCACATCAAGTTCAATCGACCTGAAAAATCTAGTTTAGTAAAGCATGTGTTCGAGAATCATCATAACATAACCGCAAATTATTTACATTTGGTTAAAAACGTGTATAATCACCGCGAATTAGATATCTATGAAAGAATTTCAAAAAAAAACAGAAACAATGTGTTGAACGCCGATGTCCTATCAATAGCTCATATCTGATTGACCTCATCGAAAAGTAATATACGACCGACAAAAAGGTTTGGGATATGTAAGCAGGTAACGTTAGAATAAGTGTTCATTTTACGACTAGAATACACTTGAAATTATATGAAACGAATCTACAGTGTTTAGCTTTCGACGTTGTAAGTCTAGTACAGTCTTTGTCTTTGTTCGGATTTTGCTGTGATTCCAGGTGCGATACTGTGATTATCTGCTGATGATGACAACTTAGTGCAGAATACGAAAATTATTGTGAAAAAAGGGTTATATTAATCTCAATTGATTGATTTAATCAAACACGGTCTCCATTAAATACAATTTACCATCAAAGTTTAGTGATAAATTATGAGAAAATGATTGTACTTACATTACAATATTGTTCATTTATTATTGCTAGCTGATATCAATATAAAATATTTAAAAAACTAATAGCAGCATTAAGAACATTAATTTACAATATTACAATAAAAAGAGTTTTCCTTAAATCTCATTGTCTTGA
This sequence comes from Dermolepida albohirtum, assembly GCA_031893035.1. Classification (NCBI taxonomy): domain Eukaryota; kingdom Metazoa; phylum Arthropoda; class Insecta; order Coleoptera; family Scarabaeidae; genus Dermolepida; species Dermolepida albohirtum. The sequence goes on from JAVIWB010003122.1 coordinate 69,378, forward strand.
AAGCAAAGTTTGCTGACATTACTTCACGTCAACACTATTACAATACCGGAATAAATTACATGAATGTAGTATTTAGAAGTTTCAGGTATAATGGAGATAGATCAAGTTGTGGTGGGAAAAGTCCTCAATACTTAGCTGCAAAATTAATGAACAAATTGTCAAACAGTTGCAAACTAATGCCACATACGAGTTTCAAAGATAGAACCAAGAATTATTCGATTCAAATTCCAATAGGGATGATATGATTTTGAAGTGACATTTCGGCCATTTGTAATATGTCATGATCTGTCATTTGTTTTTCATTGTATTCAGTAGTGTTTACAATTTCATCATGGAGAGATATACGCAAGAACAACGTTTACAAATTATTCAGTTTTATTATCAAAATAAGCGTTCTCCAATTGCAACTTTTCGTGCGCTTTTGCCATTTTATGGTCGTAATAATCGTCCAAGTGTGCTCGCTATTCGTCGAATTGTTAAAAATTTTGAGGTTACATTTTCTTTACATAATTTTCAAGTGTCAATAAGACAAAGAACCGCTCAAAGTAATGCAAATATTGCTGCCGTTCAGGCAAGTGTTACTGAAGACTGTAATTTGTCGATTCCAAGACGTTCTCAACAATTGCGACTGTCTCAAACCACAACCTGGCGGACTTTGAGCAAGGATTTGGGTTTGCATCCCTATAAAATTGTTCTCACTCAAGAACTGAAGCCATTGAACCACCGTAAATGTCGTGAATTTGCTGATTTTGCCTTGAAACAACTTGAAAACGATAACGATTTTTTTAAGAAAATCATCTTCTCTGATGAGGCTCACTTTCATCTGGATGGTGTGGTAAATAAACAAAACTGTCGATTCTGGTGCGAAGAAAATCCACAAATTATTTATGAAAAACCATTACATTCACCTAAATTGACAGTTTGGTGTGATTTTTGGTATGGTGGAATCATCGGTCCGTACTTCTTTCAAAATGAAGCTGGTAACGCCGTTACTTTCAATGGAGAGAGTTATAGATTGATGATAACCAACTTTTTATAGCCGACATTGGAAGAAGTTGATCTTGACAACATTTGGTTCCAACAAGACGGGGCTACGTGCCACACAGCAAATGCAACAATCGAATTATTGCGAGAAAAGTTTGGAGATTCGATTATTTCAAGAAACTGTGATATTGAATGGCCTCCAAGCAGTTGTGATTAGACTATTTCCTGTGGGGTTATTTGAAGTCATTGGTCTATCGATATAAACCAGACTCTCTTCACGCTGTACAAGTCAATATTGAACGTGCCATTCATGACATACGACTAGATTTAGTGGAAAAAGTGCTCGAAAATCAGGTTCATCGAATTCGTTCCTGCAGAAGAAGTCGTGGAGGCCATTTGAATGACGTTTTATTTAGAACTTAATTGTATCGATTGTACTTCACATTAAATAAAAAACTTTTGAATTTTCTTAACAACTGTTTTTTTCTTAAAGAAATCATATCACTCTTATTGGAAAACCTTGTATATGTAAGAAGAACTTTAACTATTATTATCTTAAAACTGACTTTTTCTACGCTACACTGTAGTCTAAGGAACTGATTTAATCACAAAGTTAAACAAATATTTAGAATATTAAATTCCCCAAATTCGAATTAAGAAGCGAAATGTATTCATAGAATTACTCTTACATAAAACACTAATGACATTTATTTTTTGTTGAACTAGTTAGTTACACTTAATTGACATTGTCATTTTCAAAAAAACAAATTACAATTGTTAAAATACGTTTAATAAGTTTCCAAGAGCTACTTACATATATTAAATGGAAAAACCGTGATGTACATTTAACAGTTGTTTGTTTGTCCTACACTGTTATGATAGTATCACTATTGTTCTATACACACTTACATTAAACTGGGAGTTTTGTAATTTAAAGAATGATAGAATATGATGAAATCAAAGAAACGGTATTGTAATATACAGTCGCACAAAAAATTAATCGCTCGCTTTCAATGTTTATGTTGCTCACCATATTTCTTAATTTTGTAAGAGGAGAACTACAAAAAATAAATATATACTTTCAAAAATGTTTGTGTTTTCTTTGTTGGGTCGGGTACTTCTGGGACCACCCTCGTATATATTGTTTATGTATGAATAATATTATTCTCTGCGAACAGTATATTTGGTAATTTTTTCCCTTGTATGCACAATTTGGATGACTTTTGGGACAAAGAGAGGGTATCCTGTAGCTTAAAAAGTTGACGTGATAGACAAAAACTATGGTTATTTTTGGATTCAGATGCCGAAAGTTAGTGAAAAACAACTGTCAGTTCTAGGTTAACGAAATTTGTGTTTACCAAAGAAATCTATTAAAAATCATTAAAACAATACGTCAAAACCTTTCAGAAAACCTAACTTTTATAAACAGAATATTTTCTGTTAAAATACAGCGTGTTTCGAAAAGAATATACGTATTACAAAGTATTATTTTGTCCAAACTATCGATCGCTGTGCCTCGGCTCGGCTATTAGAGAAACGAATACATAGTCTAGTCAGTTGTCTTCTGTTTTTCTTGGTAATCGTCATATGTTTAAAATGACTACTCCGTAGCAGAAATCATTTTATGTTCTCGAGTTTGCGAAGTGCAATTCCGTGATTACAGTGCAAAGACGTTTCAGGTTGAGCTACCAAATTGATCCTCCGAATGGGTGGAACATTCGCAGATGCTATCGACAGTTTGCAGATACAGGATGTGTATGTAAAGATAAGAGTCCTGGCCGCCCTCGTGTTTCTGAAGAAAATGTTGCACGAATTCAAATTGCTTTCCAACGTAATCCTTCAAAATCAACTCGTCGTGCCAGTCGGGAGTTACAACTGCCTACAACAACAATTTGGCGTGTTTTGAGACGTCGGTTGGTTATGAAGCCTTACAAGTTACAGTTGTTACAAGCTCTGCGTCCTGATGACAAACAGACACGTGTGGCATTTTGTAACGAGATTCATGATGCTATTGACATTGACAACACTTTCGCACAACGCATCGTGTTCAGTAATGAAGCGACTTTCCATGTTAGTAGTCTGGTAAACAAACACAATGTTCGAATTTGGGGTCTACAGAACCCTTATGTAGCCATTGAACATGTACGAGATACGCCTAAATTCAATGTGTTTTGTGCGAGATCCCGATCATCTGTTTACAGCCCACTCTTCTTTGATGGAAACACGGTTAACGGTCAGCAGTATCTCGCTATGTTACAAGACTGGTTGTTTCCGAGGCTGCAAGAAGACAATTTAATTTTTCAACAAGACTGGGCACCCCCTCACTGGAGTCGCCAAGTGCGTGAATATCTGAATAAAACTCTACCGAACCATTGGATTGATCGTCAAGACGCTGGCGACTTAGCATGTCTCAGCTGGGCTCCACGTTCACCGGATTTGGCACCCTGTGACTTCTTCCTGTGGGGTTTCGTCAAAGACAAAGTTTATGCACCACGACTCCCACAGAACCTGGAAGAGTTGAAGAACGGGATCCGTACTACCATAACATCAGTGACGCAGGATATACTTGCCCGAATATTGGAGGAATCTGAGCAACGATGTGATATTGTTCGTGTCGCTGATGGAGGACATATTGAACATCTGTAATCTTAACTAGAGAGGTTCCTAAATATGTGTGTAAAGTTTCATATTCGTATGTCTTAAAGTTTAATAAATATATGCATTCGAAATACGTATATTCTTTTTGAAACACCCTGTACTATTGATATTATTTATTAAGATGACGTTAAAGGTTTTTAAAGGCAATTATTTTATCATTACACCGATATTATTGTTGCCTTATCTGTTAATTACCACATCAAAATTTACAATACTTCTTTATATTAGACAGGTGATTAGTTTTTTTTTGTCTGATTGTATGTGATTATGTACGTTTTACCGGATGTTTCATTATAGCAATGATTAAACAATTTAAAAGGAATCCATCTAAATATAATTCTTATTAATATTCTATATGAAAAGGTATTTCGTGGTATGAGATTCGCGTAGAAAAGCGCAAGCAATTTAAAACGAAATGGTAGTGTTAAGTCCACAATTCCGCTGATTGTGAGAAATCGCGAGACTTCTTTAAAGTACCGTTATGTTTGTACATGCATAGATATTTGTGCGTTCACAGAAGATTCTTTAGCGATTCGAAGTACATATACTGCCTACGATTTATAAAAGCAGCTTGTTTGACTATTGACATTTCCTTGAAATTCATGCAAATATGTAGAATGCAATAAAAATATCCACGGTAAAAAAATAAACACACAAACTTTCTTTTCGTGCACATGGAGATTTCCGAAAAATACAAATGATGTAATTGGTAAATATATATACGTGCTTTACAACTCAAAAATAATCATTTGCTCGTTAATCATTGAATGTAGTATGTTCGTTTGAGTCAATATATTTATGACCAAAGTTATTAAACGTTAAAATAATTATGTGGAGATGATATCATAAATTAAGTTCCTAATTCATTTATAGAAAACATCTTCAAGTTAGAAACGGATACGAAATAAATTACTTTTGTAACAGTTTCATAATATACTCAGTCTGTCGCAGAGAGAACTTTGTTCAAATAGTAATTCTTAATAGCGCATCTATTAAAAAAATATATGCGTCGATAAAGAACAACAAGTCACAGCGACACCACCGACGGCTCGTTTTTTAGATGACCTTCCGAACGATCTTTCGCACCAATGTTATGTCAAAATATCGAAATCTGTTGACATTTGGAAATTTCAATTATTAGGACCTGAAAAAGAGAAATTGCGCATGCAGTAATAGTGTGCATTTGGCATTAGTCGAAAAATGAATTTTGAAGAGCAAACATCAAGTTCTGTTTTAAACTCGGTAAATCGTTTACTGAAATTTAATTTGATAAAATAAGTGAATGGTGATACGTGTTTATCACGTACGAGTGTGTATGAGTGGTATAAATGATGTCGTCATTTATGTCCATCTTTAAGGACATAAATGACGACGAAATAAAATTTGGAAATAAAATTTGTGGATACAGAAAGATCATCGAATTCGTGCGTTAATTTATCAGAAATTAATCGAAATCCTCATTGCGATACCTAAGAATGGAACTAAATATTTCCAAAGATTCAATTCATCGCCTTTCGATACAGCATTTGGGGCTGAGAAAGATTTATGCAAGGTTTGTAGCACACAAGCTAACTGAATTCAAAGCTTGTGCAATGAATTCATTGCACATGCTTGATTAAAGACTCAAAAAGGATGAAAACTTCAGGTATTCTATTGTAACTGGCAGTGAGACGTGGTGTTTTCAATATGATCCATAGACCAAGCGTCAGAGCTCTGAAATGAAGCATCCAAGAGAAGAAAGACCAAAAAAAGCCGTTTGGAAAAGTGAAGACAATGTTGATTTGTTTTTATGATTCGAAAGACACAGTGCACAAAGAGTTTGTACTAACTAGTCAAACAGACAATGTTGTATATTATCTTGGTGTTATGATGCGTCTTTTGGCGCATATTCGTCGTGTGCGCCCTCAATATCGTGAAAATGGTAGCTGCCGTTTGTTACATGATAATGCACCATCTCATAGCTCGGTGCCTATCACTGATTTTCTAACTACAAATGACATTTTAACCATCAAGCATTCATAGTATTCACCGGATCTGGCACCCTGTGATTTTCATCTATTCTCTAAACTACATTTGCCGGTGAAAGGACAGCATTATGCCGAAGTCCAAAAAAGCGTCGTCAGCGATTGGAAAATCTCTGAAAGACTTAAAAATTCATTCGACTTGTTAATTGACCGTGCAAATATTGTATTGAAGCCGAAGGCGAGTACTTTGAACAAAATAAATGAATTTTACCAAAACAGTAAGCTTTTGTTTCTATTTTAAAAATATTTTCTTGCAGACTATGTAGTACTAACAGTTCTACAATTTTATAAAATTCTTAAATTCCGTGGATCTGAGTAAAGTCAGTTTGAACCAATTTATTTGCATTTATAATAACAATCAATAATTGATTATATAATAGTTAACAAAACTGAAAAGAAATGGATTAAAGACGCAAAAGCGAAAAGAAGTTTTAAAAGTACAAACGACCATCTAATACAGGCAACAATATTTTCCAGAGAAAAAAATGAGAAATAAAGAAAAACAAACTGTGAAACAGTGTAAAACAGTGTGGTACCAGATGTTACACTGCGTGGCAACTTAGTTGTCGAAATCGTATGCAGAATACGAAAATTACTGGGAAAAGGGGTTTCATTAATCTTAATTAATTAATTTAATCAACTATCATTACGTATGTTTCCACATCTATCTCGGTACACGGTTTGGCGTGCCGAAAAAATGTTTTTATATATTGAGAAAGACTGTTCCACATCTACGGATGTAACATAGGCATAATTAAAATGATGTCTGAAATTAGTGAACAGATTTGCAGATGCAACATGACAAATTTGTCGTGACTTTGTAAAATCGGAATCCTTTTTTTAATACACTGTCGAAACTTCTCTATTACATTACCGTTTTTTTGCGTCGACTATATTGTGGAGCTATGCATTTACATTGTCCACTACATATTTGTACTGACTCCACGAAGGACAACCCAGTATTTTCCAATTCTTCAATTGGGTCAAATAATCCTTTACAATTGTAGCATCTGTTTCAACGGATGTATCTTCAATTTTATCTGGCTTTCTTTAACAGCTGTAGCTTCGCGAGGATTGAACTGTAGAATCACAGATTGAATTTGTTGGAAAACTGAGTATAATAAAGAGTCACCTTTGACCGTCTTCCCTAATGTGTAAGAATTGGCTGGGGTGGTTTGGGAATACTGTCTGTGAAATTTTCATATTCGCTTGACAAAAGCAACACTTATTGCATCCACCTCCGGAAAGCATTCTCAAATAGTTTGTACCACGAGATGTATGTATATCATGAATTTTACACTTCACAAGCAAAGTCTTTCATAGTCTTCTTTAAAAGACCGAACTACACAACAGATTGTCGCAGTAACATCGTTCATAAACATGAACAGTTGATTAGTTGAAGATTGAAATTTTTGTAACGTATCCAGAACTACCCGGTAATTGCTTTGCAAGTACACTTTTCTAATCTTTTGCTAGTTAATAAAATTGGAAACAACAGCTGTTTATCTTTTACTTCAGTTTTGAACCTTTGACATCTTCGCATACAGATATTAGATAGTTGTACAACACTGTCTGAGATGGTAGCTTCCAGTTGGAATTGTATGTATTTCAAAAGTTTCGAAACGATTCTTTTTCCAGTAGGTGAAGTGACAACACCAAGAAGCATGAATGTCTCTCGGAGACATGCCACTTTTTTGTTTATTTTATACTATTTACATGCTTTATTTAGTCGCTTTTGTCACAGCACATCAACGGTTTATCAAACTTTACGCATAATTTTAGCACATTAGCAAAATAAACAGGGAAATTGACCAATATTCTATTTCAGTTCGTCAACTAATGGTCATTTTTTACTTACTTCCGTACGTTCGACATAATTATATGTTTACATAGAGCAAAAGAACACAACGGCAAGAGAATGAACTGCCTTATGCCAAGACCCGGATGAAGCTAATGCAAATGGCCATGCGTTGACAGTCACCGTAAATATTCGGTACTTATTACGCTACGAAATGAATGCCCGAATTAACGTATTGAGTGGAGAAGCTACCGGGTTTTCTGTTGTTACCGGTGGCCAAAATCCAAAAAGGAGGAGAAGCGGCGGAGAGATTCCACCGGGAAGAGGAAGGCCAGGACTGGAGAACGGAGACGTGACGACGGTGAAGAACGATTCATCGACCTCTCGACCTGAAGGGATGTGTATGATAGAATATTGGACATTTTAGTCAATGAGATTTATAAGTAGCGGACTACTTCCGCAGGGTAGGAGCGAAATTGTGAATAATATTTAAGCAGGAAGCGGGCTAGGCCACATTTAGAGCTTTAGATAAGACTAGTTTAGATTTAAACAGTTAGCTTTGTAGTAACTAAAGATTAAGTTTAGGTTACATCCGGTGAAGTGCCACAGGCGGAGCACCGGATTCTAGGATAATTATTAACCTGACGTGCTGACAAGTGTGACCACTCTATTTATGAATAGAGTTGAATTGTCTTTGCCCGACAAGAGCAAATAGGAGTATAGATTTAATAGCATGTATTCGCGCGTATCGATTAAAACGACGATCCGCCCCTGTGAAACAGACAAAACTATCCAGCTCTACTTATGAGTCGATATGTAACAAAGGTGCAGAAGTGTGTATTAAGCGTTATTAAAATTTCGGCTATGTAAGTCAAAATCTATACACAAAATCTTATTTTACAAATAAAATATTACTCATTCACTTGAATATTTAATTTTCCTCGGAACATTGGGATTGCAAACGGCATGCATTATTTTACACCTTCGAGTAAATTTTCTCTCTGAAGTATCATGCGATTGTACGACGTGCAGACCGGATGGCGACGCACTTACCACTTCCGAGAGTACGTGGACATTTGTTTACATATGTTTTGTACTAAGTGATATGCATAATATATCAGGGTTAGACGTTTCACGTAGCTGGATGCTTTGAAGTGAAGGACCGCTAAGAAAAAAGATTCCCGAATGACCAGCTGGAATTTTAATGAAACCCTATGGGAATGTGAAGGGTATAGAAGGCATCTGCATAATTATTTTTTTTTCCGAAGCGGTGGAAATCAATAAATTTTTGTGGTCCATCATATACATTCTACAATAAAAACAAGACAAAAAGATTTGGATAAAAGTTGTGATGTAAAATTAATTTCACGCTGACAGTTAATTCAGAACGTGTCGTTGCGATATACCGGAAAGACAACGGTCGTAATACGCATGTATTTCTCTCGCAAATCTCGCTGGCGTTACACTGTTCTCCTAAATTCTTCACATTCGACATTATAAATAGTTGCTTAAAAGAATGTCGGGTTACTGAATTGTAGTTATAGAATTATAATTTTAAATATTTACCTTTTGTTGTTTATTAACTGTTTACTCATTTTCATAATATAACACTAAAAAAATATAATTCTATAATTACGATTCAGTAATCCGATATTCTTTTAGGCAATTATCTACAACGATGATGCCCTAAAGGAAAATTTTAATGGAAACTGTGATTGATTAAATTAATCAATTAAGGTTAATATAACCCCTTTCCACAATAATTTTCGTATTCGGTATTTCGACAACTAAATTGTCATCAGCAGCTGATAATTCAGTGTCGCACCAGAAACCACGGCAGAACCCACACAGAGACAAAGTCCGTACTATACTTACACCGTCGAAAGCCAAACACACACTGTAGATTCATTTCACATAACTTAAATTGTATTTTAATCTTAAAAACTGCTTGTCTCAAGATACCTACTTGCATATGCAAACTTGTCGTTGGTTGTATATTACTTTTCTATCAACTTGAAATAGACATGAGTAAGGGATTGAACCTTCATCGGCTTTGGACACATGATTCCTGTTTTTTTGAAACATATATGCTTTCATAGATATCTAATTCACGGTAGTTATACACATTCTTGAACAAATGTAAACAATCGGCGATTACATTATGATTATTCTTTAGCAGTGTGCGTCTTGGCTTTCAGCGGTACGGATCGTATGCGGAATTAGTTTTATCGTACGGGTATTTCTTGCCTTAGTTCTCCAGGTGCGACATTGCTTAATTATCTGCTGATGATGACAACTTAGTTGTCGAAATACGTATACGGAATGCGAAAATTAATGTGGAAAGGGGTTATATTTCAACCTTTAGTGATTAACTTTAGCGAATGTTTTGCTAAACTAAATTTTTCAGGTCGATTAAATTTGATGTGCGCCATATGTTTTTCTTTATACCGAGTTTCTCTCGATTGCTTTGTCTGATCTATGTACTGTTTATTGCAATCTAGACATTAAATTTCGTAAATCTACGACATCTTATCGACTTCAACTTTATCTTTCGTATTTCCATCATATGTGAAAATGGTTAAAACTAGAAACGAAATATCATCTGTACAGCAAAATAAGTAAATTACAACTACGATTATACGAATTACACTTAAAATTAACAAAAAATTTAAAGCATTTTGAATTTGAAGAGTGGTGCAATTTCATAGAAGAATCAGTGAAATCACAAAGCCCAAATTAGGAAGAAAAATTGAAGGTCTAAATAAGAAATTTAAAGATTTTTGTCCGTCATCAGAAAATAGTTTTGATATAAATCCTATACAAGAAGCACTAGTCGTCAATAATTCATTTGAGGCTTTTTATCGAGAAGAAATAGACTTATTAAACAAAGGTTTAAAACATTGTTTACTCAACCGTGGTACTCCTAGCGAGGAGGTGGTTGCAAGCATTGAAATGTCTATTAAGAGTTGAGAATCAAGTACAAAAAGGCTTGTAAGATCCAAATTAAGCAGAATTTACAGCAACACAAGCAAAAGTCAGTTAATCATGAATGAAATGAATGGAACTCGATTAAAAGTTTCTGGTCGAAAAACTGTTTTTATTTAAAAGAAGATAAAGGGAACAAGTTAGTAATTTTTGACGAAAGCGATTATTTTCAAAGAGTGAGAAACTTAATTTCAAAAGGTCCATATGTTGAATCGAAGAAAAATCCATTCCCAAAAAAGATTAGACACAAAAAACGTGTTAAAAATATTGTCCAAAGTCAATAACTTCTAACAAGAATTATAGATTAAGTGTGAGTAATCTGTTGATGCCTAAACAATATTGTTTGCTCAAAATACATAAACTAGCTAACTCAATAAGACGAATTGTCTCAGAGATTAACTCTCTAACTTACTTAATTTCAAATTGGTAAGTGAATGAATACAAAAATTTGACCGAAAAATTTGAAATCTTATCAGTTGTTAATTCAATGGAATTTATTCAAAAAGTAAAGATTGTAAATTGTTTCATTCGGTACCAATATCAGAAACTTTGAAATATTTAGAAGAATTTCTTTATAAAAATAAGATCGAACCGGGAAAAGTAAATAAATATGTGCGATGCCGTATGTATCTCCCAAAATTGTTTCCAATTCGAAGGTAAGTTCTATGAACAGAAACAAGGAACAGCAATGGTCAATTATCTTTCTCCATTTGTAACTGATTTATTTATGAGTAATTTTAGAGTTGGATTTAGACATAACACTAAATATTTTCCAAGAGTCTGGATCTGGTATGTTGATAACATTCTCGAGATTTTTAACACACAAAAATTTAAGAGAAGATTTCGCCAAGCTATTAAGTTCAAAATCACCGATGTTTAAAGTTATGGAAGAAAAAACACACCATATTAGAAATAAAAATGGAAATTGATATTTTCCGAAAAGAAACTAATATTCATAGATTTATTAGGGCGGGTTCAAGTCATAGCTTCTTTCAGCTTTCTTATCAATTGTTTGCTTAGTTTCCCACTAACAAGAGTTAAATATGAAAGAGAGTTGAATTTTATTAACAACATTGCGAGATACAATAGTTTTGATTCGAAAATAATCAATGGATTAATTAGGAAGGCTAACATAAAAAAGACAGTCCGGGATACCACATGTTTGTCATCTCAAAATTTAAATAGTTTTTTTAAAGAGCGCGGTTTGCAAGTTACATTTTGGTCCACTAACTTTATTAAATTCCCCTTAAGAAATGCAAAAGACAAAGTCGAGGTCAATAAGAAATCGGGGATTTACGAATTTAAATATCTAGATTGCAATAAACAATATATAGACCAGACAAAACGATCGCTAGAAACTCGGTATAAAAAACATATAGCGCACATCAAATTCAATCGACCTGAGAAATCGAGTTTAGTAAAGCATGTGTTAGAGAATAATCATAACGTAACCGCGAATTGTTTACATTTGGTTCAGAATGTGTATAATTATCGTGAATTAGATATCTACGAAAGCATATATATTTAAAAAAATAGAAACCATGTGTTAAACGCCGATGGAGGTCCAATCCCTTACTCATGTCTGTTCCAGTTGATAAAAAACCAATATACGACCGACCAAAAGGTTCGTATACACAAGCCTAGTTTAGGAGAAGAATACAATTTTAATTATGTAAAACGAATCTATAGTGTGTGGTTGGCTTTCGACGGTGTAAGTCTAGTGCAGACTTTGTCTCTGCGCGAGTTTTGTCGCGATTCCAAGTGCAACACCGTCATTCATTATCACCTGATAATGACAACTTAGTAGGCAAAGTACGTATACAAAATACGAAAATTACTGTGGAAAGAGGTTATATTAACCTCAATTGATTAATTTAATCAATAAATTATATAAATTTATATTAATAAATATTAGCAATAAATATTTATGAAAAGTTCCGTGTTTGATTTTAAACAAACAATTTTTATAATTACACCAAAGTTGATTACCGCATGAGATGCCAATTTAATTGTAGCATTGGAAATAAACTGTAGCGCTACAAACTTAACCAAAATTTAATACATACTATCAGCTTAAATCATAAACAGACACCCGTTATTAAAGACGGCTAGATTTTTTTCAACCGAACGCATTATATAACAGAAATGCATTGGAATAATTTTCGATGTTTCAGCGGCGACACCATCGAAACTTTCTTGTTTGATTTTCACATGCGGACTATCAATAACGCGCGTTTGAAGGCACACAACTTGTAATTCTACACTCACCCAACAATTCCAAGCATCAAGAACAACAAACAAGTTCGCAAACGAAAGTAACACCTAATCGGCGTTACATTTCGCCTGAACTACATTTCCCGACGATACGATATACGAGTACGAGGTACACTACACAACTATCGGTAAATTACTGTATATGCACCTAATATTAATAAGAAAATAAAACTTTTTTAACTTAAAAAAACATATATTTTTTAAAAACATTGAAACTACAACTGCAATCTTTCATTCTACAAAATATAAAAAAAAAATTACTTACCTTAGGATCTTCGAATCCGGTCTTTTACATGCACCACGGAGATGAGAAGAAGAATAAAAGAAAGTGAATTAGGGAACTTTATGACATTTCACTCGAGCATACAAACAAATATATGAATAATTCGAAAAGTGAAGCAAACTGTCCGATTGAAATTTTTAAAATAATTCAACACAAAGTATTTTTCATAATTAATAAAGTAAAAATTAAATAAAAGTGACTTTAATTTATTATTTCGCGTATTTACAGGTAAATACTGTGAAACTTCGTTTATTATATTAAACGTTGATTCCTCTATTAGACGCAGCGCGTTGTACGAACGTCTGGAATCGGTCGTTGCCGCGTTTGACAGTGAACTGCTTTGACTCAACAACGAATCTGGGTATGCCGTGAAACTTGCGGAGTCGAATAAAAGGACGCCAGGTATGACTTTCTCACTCTCTCTCTGTTTGGCCGAAGTATACACAACGCTTACACGCACAGAATACACACACTTACAGGTAAGAATGTAAGTTCTGAAGACTTCTTCTTCTTATTCCTGTGCCGCTTCTTTTCTTCTTTTTCTGATGTTGTTCTGCTATTGGTACTGTTATTATTGTTGTTGTTGTTGCTGCTGCTGCTGGTGGTGCTTCTTTTTTCTTTTAAATTCTGCGTATCGACGTTGTACCTTCAACATCCGTGGTGATGTTGATGCAAGAATATATTAGCGGAATCGTTATTTTATTAAACGAAGTGAAAGACGCAGATCAGTTACTGCTGCATGCTTGTGGGAAAATATAGGTAATTATTTTTATAAAAACAAAACAGAATTCCATGAATTTTATTGTTTTAAGTAGCTATCTTTTTATATTAAAATTAAGGTACATAAAACTGAGAATGGATAAGAAACTTACTATTGGGTTGGCAATTAAGTACTTTCGGTTTTGTAGTATAAAATAAAACACTTTTTTTTAAACAAAGAATAGTTTTTAATCAATTATATATTTTCCATTTTGCTCAGTGACCTTTCGCCATCTTTCTTTCAGCTGCATGATTCCCCGCTCATAAAATTTCTGGTCCTTATCAGCAAAAAACTGAACCAGGTGCGAGTGAAGGTCATCGTCATTTGTGAAAGTTTTACCATTCAAAGAATTCTGCAAACTTCGAAATAAATGGTAATCAGATGGTGCTAGATCAGGGCTGTATGGGGGATGTGGCATCACTTCTCAGCCAAGCTCCAATAGTTTCCCACGAGTTGCCAAAGATGTGTGAGGCCTTGCATTATCTTGGTGGAAAACTACACCTTTCCGATTTGACAATTCTGGCCGTTTTTCTTTGATTGCTTCATCCAGTTTTATTAATTGTTGAAAGTAATCATCAGAATTGATCGTTTGGTTCCTTGAAAGCAGCTCAAAAAACACAACACCTTTGTAATCCCACCAAACTGACAGCATGATCTTTTTTGGATGCAATTCAGCTTTCGATGTGGTCTGAGCTGGTTTATCGTGTTTGCTCCATGATCGTTTTCGAACTATGTTACTCTATAGGACCCATTTTTCATCACCAGTGATGATTCTTTTTAAGAAAGGGTCGGTTTCATTTCGTCTAAGGTGCATATCGCAAAAGTTGATTCTTTGTGTTAAATGAATTTCTTTCAATTCGTGAGGTACCCAAATATCAAGCTTCTTAACTAGCCCAAGACATTTTAAATGTTTTTCAATTGTTGTGTGCGATACATGTAGCCTCTCCCCAACCTCTCGAATAGTTATATGACGATTCTCTTCAATTATGACTTTGATTTGGTCATAATCAACTTCAGTAGGCCGACCAGAACGTTGCTCATCTTTGAGGGAAATATCTCCAGAACGGAATTTTTTATACCAATTCTGACACGTGCGCTCTGTTAAGCAATTAGCACCATACACTTCACATATCTTTTTGTGAGCCGCAGCAGTTTTCTTTCCTTTACGGAAATAAAATAGTAAAATATGTATGTCGAAAATGTTCGTTTCTGCACTCCATTTAAAATTAACCCCCAACTAATAGCTTTAATAAAAATCACGCATTAATTGCTTCTGAAGTTACGTCAATGTGACTAGTACCACGCGACAAACGGTAAAGTACAGCACTAACATACGTTATACAAAAAATAAAGCAACGCTCTCTATCAGTAAAAACCGAAAGTACTTAGTTGCCAACCCAATACATAAAATAAATGTAGTTGCTGCTATCGCAAAATACATATCCTTAGATGAAATATAATGATTTAAAATTATAGTTCCGTTTTGGTAACTAGTTTTTTTTTCAAGAATCTTAAACAATCACTGTCCCATAACACTCGTCACATGTGTGCTTTATATTTTCTTCCACAATAGTTGTCACATTTGTAAATAACACGAAATTAATGAAAAAACAAAAACATATGTTGAAAATTGTATCGAAATAATACAATGAATAAATTAAATTAAGAAGTTAATTCAGATACAAAATTTCTGTACCTTTAGAAACAAAACAACTTCCTGTTCGCATACTGTTAGAACACGATTTTTGCGCCCGTTTTTTTTTTCATGTGCCCTATTTTATACGTATTATTTCTCTCGAGCAGCAATATTCTCAAATAGTTTTTCAAATTCAGAAACAGAAAATAATCCCAGGAGACTAAATCTGGCGAATAATGTGAACGGGGAAGCAATTCGTTGATTTTGGCCAACAATATAGCGGAAGAGTGAACTGGTGTATTGCCTTAACGAAACAAAATTCTTTTTTCGACAAATGCGGTCGATTTTTCTTGATTTCATCACTGAAACGCTGAAATAAGTTCGCAAATTAGTCGTCGTTGACTGTTTCTTCTTGCAGAAGATAATCAATGAAAATTATCTCACGCGCATCCCAAATAACTGACGCCTTGACCCTGCCTATAGATGGAACTCTCTTTGCCTTCTTTGAAGCTGATTCTTCTCTTTCAGTCCATTGTTTTGACTGTTCCTTCATGTCAGGTGTGATATAATAGACCCTTATTTCATCCATGGTTGTGAATCGACGCAAACACCCAGTTTTATTGCTGTGAAACGTCGCCAAATGCTCGATTGAAGCATTCTCACAACGCTGTGTTTGTTCCATTGTGAGTAATCGCGGCACCCACCAAAATTTCAGTTAATATGTGATGTACAGCGCTTTTTGAAATGCCATACCATGTCCGCAAGCATTTTGTAGATTTTTGTCGTAGTGACCCGAGTTGGTCGACCATTGCGGTGTCCGTTTTGACAGCTCTTACGGTCTTATTTAAAATCTTCCACAGAATATTTTAGTATTGTTGACGAAGGAGCAGACTCACCCAGAGTAGAATATAGCTTCGCTTTAATTTGGTTGGACTGAAAGTATTGTATCACATAACGATGACTTTCCATGTTTACAAATTCTCTAAGAGCGTTCACTATTCATGGCTGCTGAACAAATGCTAAACAACGTAGCGTTCTCGAAATTCAAATTTAAGCTTTATAAGATTGATCAATTAAGGTTAATACAACCCCTTTCCACAATAATTTTCATATTCTGCATACGAGTTCAATAACTAAGTTGTCACCATCAGCGGATAATTAATTACAGTGTCGTACCTGGAACCACGTCGAAATCCTCACAAAGACAAAGTCCGTACTAGACACACTGAGCATGTGTTTCCTTTTCGACCTTAATTACTTTGACCAATCATAATCTTCATTAAAATTTCCTTTTTTAAGGTTGGCATTTTAGAATTGTCAATCTTTTCAAACACCCGCCATCTATACGTCAGGTCGAGTACTTCGGGGACTACCTTCGTATGTCTAGTTATTTACAAATTTTACATTATTGGGATTGGCATTTTTCCCGGCGCGATAGGTTAAGATCGGTTGTAGTAAGTACGTATCTATGTACCAACAATTAAATGTGGACGAAACGAATATTACAATTATTAGCAATCGGCGGTGCATAAAATAAAGAAACACTATTTTAAAATTTTGAAACACTTACCTTGTTCGTAATTGTTATTGTGCGAAGAGGATAAATTTGGTGAAAAGTGTGCATCATTAGGTATGTTTTAATATTTGTCAAGGTCAACAATGTGATGAAAAAGTTTCTATAAGGATCTGTTCAGCACACGACACTTTTTTAAGGTATTTTAACCTGTTTTGCAAACTAATTTGAAAAAGCAAATACTACAAGGTTTTTTTTCCTGTTTTTCAAGCAAGTTTTAAAAAGTTAAAATTGTAAGGACAAATAAAAAATTTTAAAGCATTCTAGTCTGTTTATACCAAAAAAAGTAACTAACTAAATGAAAAACACACTGTTCGCTAAAGTGTCTCAGAAAAGGGATAACACTCTGCATACCAAAGTTATTTCATTATCCGCTGGTAAATTAGGTTCATTCCTTTTTGATTTAGAGTATAGACAGTAATTATTTAATAATGCCACAATCACAGATAAAATAAAGGATTTATTAATACATATGAAAATATATAATTAAAATTTTTATCCATGCTCAGAGGAATCTAATGAGTTGTTTACTCTTGTTATTCTGACATTTCTTGAATCAGTAAAATCTGAATCTGATCATCTACAAAATAAAATGTAAAAAAAAAACAACTTTAAACTACTGTTTGGTTTTTCTTACATTTTGACTTCTTGTTCCGGGCTCTCAACAAACAAAATTTTTTTCATGAACATGTCTACTTGTTCCTCTCTGGAGAGAAAACTCTGGTCCCTGAAATATTGCAACTGACAATTTAGTCATATGGGATCACTAATTTTTCCTATTATTCAGCTATTGTATTCATTATATATATATTATCGATGCATCCAATCTGCAAGGATATTCCTGCATAATCGATGCATCCAATCTGCAAGGATATTCCTGCATAATTTTTTGAACAAATATCAATTGTGGCATCCCCAATGTTGATCCAAGCCTTTTTCTTTACTTTAGAACTTTTAAAGGAACGTAATTCTTTCAGAGCACCTTGCAACTTCAGTACTGTTTCGACACAACTAAAATTATATGATAAAAATTGTAATTTTTTACAAACAAGAAAATAATACAGTAAAAAAAAAATAAATTGTAATATCCTAAACATAAATCCACTATCAATTAGACTGATTTAAAGTTTAAATATTTCTTACCTAAAATTACAATTCATATTGCTACCTTGTGACAATTACAACTGAAACTACGTTATTGTTAATATGTTGTTCGTGAATATTTGTGGTTAAGTTTGCAACAGTCAGTGCGCAAGTACAGTACTTATAGTTGTCCAGTTTAATATTGCTTTTAAAACGAAAACAATGTGATTCATGACTGCAGCTTGGCAGCAAAAAAAAGATTGAAATATATTATTAGCACTGCTATAATTATTTTAAAGAGGTGCAAACTGATTTGATAATGTTTCTGAACCTAAAAGTGAACATGTAAGTTTGGTTAGTTGCCTATGTGGCGTTTTAAAATTATATGTTATAGCATTCAGCAGTGATGAAAAATGACATATATGCTACAGCATTCAATTTTTAAAGTCAATTTGCTATTCACGTAATTTGATATAAACTTAAATATGTCCAATCAGATTTATATCACAACTAGTTTTAAAAATAATTGACTGTCTATTTTTACAACTTACTGAAATTTTTATAGTTTGCGAACGTGTTAAATGCAGGAGTTGAACGAGTTTTTGGGAAAAAAAACCTCTCTAGATGTGAGAAATTTAATACGCATAAAGAGTTTTTAATAAGTTTCAAAACTATATAAAAAGTTTGTTTAATAAAAGTTTTAGTTATTCCAATTTATAATTAAATTCAACAATGCATATCGAAAATGCCAAAATCAAATGGACCAACTTTTATTAGTATATTTGAAAATTCATCAAATTCGTTTGATATCGCTTTGTTATCTTTCTTTTTAAAAAGTACTATACGCCATTTCTATAACGAAAAAACACCATTTACATTAGATAGAACGCCAAGAAAGAGTTCATTAATAATCCCATATTGTTCTGCTTTCATAGTACATTTATTCTATTCAATATACAAAGGGTACTAGGAAGGTTTTGCAATACAGCTTTATTTATTTAATTTTTTCAAAGTAATTTCCTCTACACTCAATACACCTCTCCATCCTCGGAAACCAATCTTTAAACCATTCTGCCAAGTTTCACTAGGGAGTAAAGCACACACGTTGTCACAAACCCGCAGAAGGTCCTCATCACTGGAAAACCGCCTCCCTTTTGACTTCATTTTCACATGCGGGAACAGTGCAAAGTCGCAGGGAGCAAGATCTGAACTGTAGGGAGGGTGCTCGAGAAGTTTCAAACCTGTCGTGGTCAAATATTCGGTACAGGCTTTAAATAGTACGTGGAAAGAATTATGGTCAAGAATTCATGTGTTTGATCCCACTGTGCGGTGCATTAGACGTAAGGTCCTTCTCTTGATCGACTCCCTTTGCCCCTCTCCCTTCTTTCCAATAACAAGTAATTAGCAGCTTGTAATTTCTATACAGAGTGAAAATACTGTTGAATATTAAAATAAAAAAGGGTGGAGTACCGTTAAATACACAATTTAACCTTAATTTATGGTATAAGCACAAAGGAGCTCTTCCACTCTTAAACTTATACTGGCGGAAATTGCTCTGACTTGTAATTGAAATTAATAGACACATGCAAATAGTGGGTAAGAACATACAGGATCACCTGCCCAAAAGAATACCAAACTAACATTTTCTAAATGCTTTTGTTTTCCCTGAAGCACATGGGAATTTTTAGCTCTCCAAATCTGGTTGTTTCGTGTTTAGCAGAACTATTGACTCTTAAATTTATACTGGCGAAAATTCAATATGCATTGCAAAACGTATATAAAAAAATTGCTCTGACTTGGAATTGAAGTTAATAGACACATATTTGCAAATACTGGGTAAAAACATACAGCATTACCTGCCCAAAAAGGATACCAAACTAACCTTTTCTAAATGCTTTTGTATTCCCTAAACCATATGAGAATTTTTAGCTCTACAAATCTGTCAGTTTCGTGTGTTAACAGAACCATTGACGTCTAATCGAAGTCATCTGGTTTTAAAACAAGCTTTGGCACATAGCAGCGATATTATTCTCGGAGTGACAACTACATGCACATACAGTTGGTCCATCCACAATCAAACCACTTTCTTCAAACTTTTTTTGATTTCTTGCATGCAATTAGGTTCCAAATTTTACATATTTGTTGCACTACTATTAGGTGCGCAACTAAGTTCTCGCTGTTTTTTTGATGAAAATGCAACTTTATTGTGAAAAAATGTTTACAAATGAATCATTCAAAATATTGCCCATCGCTAGCGACAACTTTTTCCCATATTTCTGGCAGAGCTCGAATACCGTCACGGTAGAAGTGTTCGTCTTTTGAGGCTATCTACGAATCAAGCCATTTTGAGATGTCTTCATATGAGCGGAACTGCTGATTAGCCAGACCATGTGCCATCGAACGGAACAAGTAATAAACGGACGGCGCAATATCTAGGGAAGCCGGGTGTGGTAGGACCTCCCATTTGAGCGTTTCTGCTCGTATTGTGGCCCCTTTTCGCGCAGTGCTCGGCTCAATCGCACCAATTGAGTTCGATACCGTTCCCCAGTGATGGTTTCGTTCGGTTTCAATAGCTCATAATAAATAACACCGCCCTGATCCTACCAAATACACAGCAAAACCTTCGCAGCGTGAATATTCGGGCGAACCGATGACGTAGAAGCATGACCAGGCAGTCCCCATGATTTTGTTCTCTTTGGGTTGCTGTAATGAATCCATTTTTCATCACCCGTAACGATGCGATGAAGAAAACCCCTCCTTTTTTGCCGCTGGAGCAGTTGTTCATAGGCGAAAAAACGACGCTCAACGTCTCTTGGCTTCAAATCATAAGGAACCCAAGTTCCTTGTTTTTGAATCATTCCCAACGTATGCAATCGCTGGGAAATGGCTTAGCAGGTAACTCCTAATGCTGAAACAAGCTCTTTTTGCGTTTGGCACGAATCCTCATCGAGCAATGCCTCCAATTCAGCGTCTTCGAAGGTTTTGGTCTTCCTTCACGCGAACGGTCGTCAATATTGAAATCACCGTCTTTGAAGCGACGGAACCAATCACGGCACGTTGTTTCACTTAGAGCAGCATCTTCGTAAATTTTTTGGAGTTCTCGATGCGCTTCGGCCGCCGTTTTCTTCGAATGAAAGAAGAAAAGCAACACTTCCCGCAAATGATGATTATTTGACACAAAATCAGACATTTTCACACAACCAAAAGTATATGACGCAAAAACAAAATCACTAATGTGTCAAAGCGGTTTGTTTACCATATGTCTAAGCTTGGTTCGTGACTTTTGGTTATGTCACAATCGACCAGCACTTACTACTGGAGCCATCTCTTGAAAAACAGCGAGAACTTAGTTGCGCACCTAATACATTCGAAACCGATGTTCATAATAAATCTTCACAATTGTCAGTTCATTCTTGCACTGTATGCCATTCTATGGTTACTTTATTGTATGAAAAAAAATACAAGATAAGTACGTCTAATCTCAAACATCAATGTCTATTGTATGCAAAATGGTGGCTAATTCAAAACAGTTACTTTCCATTGAAATATCCATTACATCCTTAACACATTTTTAGCCTACTTTAAGCCATTTTTGTTGTGATATTATTTACGTCGTTTTTATAATATCTGTCGTATTCTTTACAAAAAAAATGTGAAATCGGAATTTTTTCATATTTGTCACGTTCGTTTTCTTTATCGATATCTTTTTTTTTTGTTTGATATTATCGCCAAACCCTGTAGTTCGGCAATGTTTGATATATTATATATAATCCCTTGTTGTCTGTTGCCGTTGGAAATATTAGGAACATGCCAGAGCTTTTTTACGGAGAATATTTGATCGATTATTTCCCTCGATACGAATGCTCGACGCCGCACATTGGAGCCAAACACATGAATTCTTGGCCATAATTCTTTCCATGTACTATTTAAAGTTTTATAATGTAATTTACAAACAATCACTACATCTGATAATATATTAATAAAAAAGGATTAATTTTGAAATGTGACAATAAATTAGGAAAAAGCTTTTATGTTATAGACAGAGGTACTGCGTCTGTTTATAAAAACACTCCTTGGACATTATATCATTGTATTACATACATATGGATTAGTAACGACAGGCATATAACATTAGAAAATAGCATTGGTGGTGAACAAATTCAACGTCCAAAGTTTCATCATCTATGGCTTTAAAATTTTCGCCAAACGGTAACATAGTGGCCTCTTTCAGCAACTGAATTGTTTCTTCGCTTAAGGATGACGTGGATTTCTAGGCAATTTATGGACGGAAGAAATTAAGGGATCCGGGGAAATCAGCAATTTTAGCAGAGCCCAATCAGAGAATTTTCAACGCTTCAAGTGATCAAGAGGCTTCAGTTCTTGAGTTAATTTGATCTTGTAAGGATGTAAGGCAATTTCTGTGCCCAAAATTCGCAATAATGCAACCGATCAAGGAAGCACTTGGAATGGGACATAATATTGCACCCGCCGTGCTCTCCAGACCTTGCCCCGTTCGACTATCACCTTTTCGCATCAATGGGACACGCGCTTGCAGAGCAGCACTTCGCCAATTTTGAAGAAGCTAGAAAACGAATGGTTTTGCTCAAAGGATAAACAGTTTTTTTGCGATAGCATCCATAAATTGCCTGAAGGATGGGCAAGATGTGTAGGATCAAATGGCCAATACTTTGAATAAATAAATTTTTCCATTTTCTTGACAATTATGTAGTTTTTTTACGAAAAAACCGGTAATGACTTTCCGGTATACCTGATATATACACTACCGGTCATATTTATTTGCCCACCTTTAGTTTTAGCCAAAATTATTAAACTATCAAATGTATACTGAAAATTTATTTATTGTACCAATACAATAGTGTAAAATAAACATAAAATAGTTACATTTTTCTTATATAAAAACTTTATCATTAATTATTATTAAATTTTGCTCTCATCAATGTGCCCACCTTTATTTTTGATAATTGCGGCACATAACCGCGGCATCCTTTCAATTAATTTTTGCAGTGTATCTTCTGTAATTTGTGCCCAGGCTTCTTGAAGTTGTTCCCACAGTACAGTGGTGGATGATAGAGCACGTTCTCGAACCTTCCGGTCCAATTCTTCCCAAAGAAGCTCTATTGGGTTCAGATCAGGACTTTGAGCTGGCCATACCATTATAGAGATTTGCTCTTGCTCTTCTAGTTGATGCAAGTAATCGCCACACAATCTAGAAGTGTGTTTCGGATTGTTGTCCTGTTGAAATAAAAAGTTTTCGCCAAGAATTTTTAGTCCTGAAGGAACAGCGTTATTTTCTAAAATTTCCTTGTAGCCTTCGTTTCTTAGGATTCCCTCAATTTTGACGAGATCGCCTACAGATCTTCCACCAAAACACTCCCAAATCATTACTGAACCTCCTCCATGTTTTACGGTAGGCGCAATACATTCTGGCAGTACTCTTTCTCCTGCGGATCTTCTTACGAATATTCGCCTTTTCCTACCGAAAAGTTCAAACTTCGATTCGTCTGTCCACAACACATTATTCCACTGATCAATCGTCCAATTCTTTTGTTCTTTAGCCCAATTTAGTCGTTTTATCTTGTTTTGCTTTCGTAGTAGTGGTTTTCACAGAGCAATTCTTCCGTATAAACCCGCTTGCCTTAACCTTCTCTGTACCGTGGACACACTAATTGGTTTAGCACGCGCTCTATTCATTTCAGCAGCAATTTCTGGTGCTGTTTTTCGTATATCGCGTCTACTTATCCGTATTAGATGCCGGTCATCTGCAGATGTCGTCGCTTTGCGTAATCCAGATCTTTTGTTGGAAAATGTACCACTTTCTTCAAATTTTTTAACGTTATAATCAACGGTTCTGCGATTTAATCGTAATTCTTTTGCAATTTCGCGATTACTTTTACCCGTACGATGATAAGCAATTATCATAGCACGCACTTCAACAGATAATTCCTTCGTCTTCGGCATTGCATTAAATTATTCACAATAACTCTCTATTCCACTGTTTTCGCAACAAAAAATGAACGATGACTTGAAATTTATTTTCCTTTTTGAATAACACATCCTTATATTGTAATTAGTTAGTACAATAACACAATATTGGTAATACTTTTCGGAAATGCAGGTAAAACTGTTAATACTGTAGGGATTAGCCTATATAATATTTATGGTATTTTTCGAATTTACAATATATCATAAACAATTTAAGATTTTCGTAGAAATTCACATGGAATTACTTTCACTAATAATATTGTTGAATAATTATAATACAGATTTTTCGAAAGATAATCCGTATTTCAGGAAACACATAAAATTGGGGTGGGCAAATAAATATGACAAGGTAGTAACAGCTGCGCACAGTCAAAGCTCAAACCTTTACATGTGTGAGTTGAATAAAAAGCTTCCC
The DNA here is from genome assembly GCA_031893035.1 of Dermolepida albohirtum. Lineage (NCBI taxonomy): Eukaryota > Metazoa > Arthropoda > Insecta > Coleoptera > Scarabaeidae > Dermolepida > Dermolepida albohirtum. Next base: position 93,854 of record JAVIWB010003122.1, read on the forward strand.
TTCGTAAGGCTAAGAAAGACGAGAAAAATCTACGTAATAATAATAATTTGAAATTTTTTAATTCAACTGAAGATTGCAATAACAATGAAAAAAAGTTAAACTTTGGAGGTGATATTAATTTCGATTTGAAAAATTATAGAAAAGCGCCCAAAATTAGGAACGAGCTAATAATTTTTAAATAACTCTGTATATACTTAGCTTAATTATAGGTGCAGCTATAATAATTTCTGCTTTGCACGTTCGCAAGGGACAAGTTGAGCAAATACACCATCTTCAAATAGTTACCTAAATTTCAAATATATTGAAATTATTGATTTTAAATGCAGGCAACCTTGAATAAGTAGTTAAATGTAAAATCGAGATTTATATGTTTGTTGCAACGGTTCTTGGAAATTGTACACAATGGCTAAATTCTAGGTAAAGTATGTAAAAGCTTCCTTCCTGTCATTGTTTAGGCATACCTATATGTTGATCGATATTTGAAGAAAAAACCATTTAAAACAAAAAAAACTATTCTCGCGAATTCTTGAATATGCAATGTTTTACGAAGCGAAAAGTATATTTGTCTGCCAATATTTACTGATATTTTTAATAATTATTTTAAATACAAATTTTTGGCAATAATTATGTATCAAAAAGAAGAGGAAATTGTTAAAATTACAATTAGGTAATCAGAGAAGAGTTTTAATATCGAACATCAGTATATGAGTATTTACAATATCTTCAGAGAAATGATCATATTTAAGTTCTCGTTCTACAATAATTCTTACACAATTTGTTTGTGTGATTTTTATCTTCCTAGAATACTAAAAATAGGCAACTGCAATACTATTGAAAGGAATTCTTAGGCGCTTAAATAGAACTGATTCTTTCACCAAAAGATTAAAATTACCTTAATTAAAATTACACAGTTTGTCGCTTAGAAAACCGAATTTTTTAAAATAGTAATTCTTAGTGGCGCCATCTATTAAAAAAATATGCGTCGGTAACGTAGATTTTTCACCAATGTTATGTCAAAATATCATAACATTTACATCATTAGAAACAGAGAAATTACACATAAAGTAACAGTGTGTATTTGGTATTGGTCGCAAAATGAATTTTGAACGAAGAGCAAATATCAAGTTCTGTTTTAAACTCGGTAAATCGTTTACTAAAACGTTTAATTTGATGAGACAAATGATGCATGTTTATCACGTACGAGTGTGCATGAGTGGTATAAACGATTTAAAGACGATCGTACAGACATAACTGACGACGAATATGCAGGTGCAAAAAAATCTGTGGTTACAGGAAATAACAACGAACTTGTGCGTGAATTTATCAGAAATGAGAGAAATCCTCATTGCGATACGTAGGAATGGAATTAAATATTTCCAAAGATTCAATTCATCGCATTTTGACATAGGACACGGATTGATCGCCTCTAGGGATAAGGCATTTTTTAAAAATGGGATATACAAATTGCCATCACGCTGGTAAGAAGTCATAAATAGTGATGGAAGTTATATTATTCAATAAAGTTTATTGAAGGTATAAAAAATTTATTATTTAGAATTTTCCGATACACCTAATATATTCTATGTAATGGAATAATAATGGGTGTTTTTTAAGCTGCATGAGAACTTTCAATATCGATAACTATGGTTTGACAGCTGATAATGTCAAACTGTGTTAACATTTCTGTTCAGTAAGGTTCGGCAAGTCATCGTAAATCGTTTAACGCCAGAACAACGCTTCCAAATTGTGTAAATCTACTTTGACAAAAATAAATCTGTTCGCGAAGTTCATAGATCTCTTCGTCCATTTTACGGTCAACATAATCGGCCTAGTGAGCAAGCAATTCATGCAGTTATTGATCGTTTTCGCACTAATTTAAGTCTTCTCGATTCAAAACCATCTACAAGGCAAAGAAATGTGCATACCGAAGAGAATATTGCTGCTGTAGCGCGAAATATTGACGAAGACGCCAAAATGTCAATTCGTCGTCGTTCTCAACTTGTTGGCCTTTGTTCTACGACTACGTGGAAAATTTTACGTAAGGATCTTGGCTTACGTGCCTATAAAATACAGCTCGTGCAAGACTTGAAGCCAAACGACCATCATTTGCGTCGCATTTTTGCTGATTGGGCTCACTTGAAACTGGCCGAAGATGAGCATTTTTATCAAAGAATTGTGTTTAATGATGAAGCTCATTTCTGGTTAAATGGCTACGTCAATAAGCACAATTGCCGTATTTGTAGCGAAGACAATCCTCAAGCTGTTAACGAATCACCATTACATCCATTGAAATTGACTGTTTGGTGCGGTTTACACGCTGGCGGCATCATCGGTCCTTATTTCTTTCGAACTGAGGAAGGAGCTGCCGTTACGGTGAATGGCGAGCGCTGTCGAACCATGCCGACTAAATTTTTGTTTCCAAAAATGAATCAGCTAAACATCGACGACATTTGGTTTCAACAAGACGACGCAGAAGTGGTCCTGTTCACTGTCGCCCTCGTTCGTGCGATTTAACGCCTCTGGATTACTTATTATGGGGCTTATATCATTGGCTTATGCCGACAAACCAGCAACTCTTGAAGCTTTGGAAGCCAATATTCAGGCCACCATTGACGCCATTCAGCCAGATTTTTTGGAAAAAGTAATCAAAAACTGGACTGATCGAATGGACAATGTAACTCGTAGACGCGGCGAACATATGCTGGAAATCATATTTAAAAAATAAATTCCACGAAATTATCTACCAGATTCTAATAAAAAAATTTCATTCAAACAATATTTCTGTCTTATATTATCATTTAAAGTTCTCAAGCTCTAAAAAAACACCCGTTATACAATATTAACATAAATATGAAAAGTTACTCTCTATATAATATAGCTACATATATGCACTGATATTGAAATAAACAAACCAAAAATGGGAAAACGAAAAAAAATAAAAAGCCATAACCAAAACAATGTGATTGTAAACGATCTGGAAAGAGATTCAGAGAAAGACACTCGTATTGAAGATCAAACGAGGAAGCGTTTTTATATTCGCGGAATGGGGGACAAGGCGTGGAAATAAAAAAACCAAATTATTTTTCTTTTTCAATATATTCACCTGCAAGACGGATACATTTTTCACATCTTTCAATTAATTTATTTATACCCTCATAAAAAAAATGATTTCTCTTTATCTGCAAAATACGCCGAAACTGCCTCCTTGACTTCATTATCGGCAGTAAATTTTTTACCCCGCAGCTCTTTTTTCATTTTCGGAAACAGGTAATAATCACTCGGGGCCAGGTCTGGGCTGTAGGGGGGGTGATTCACAATTTCGAAGCCCACCTTATGCAGGGCAGCTAAAGCAACGCGGCTCTTGTGGACGGGCGCGTTGTCGTGCAAAAGCAGAACACCTTTTGTCAATTTTCCCCGTCTTTTCTCTTTAATGGCATCTTTTAGTCTCTCTAATATTGAAGCGTAATATTCTCCGGTTATAGAAACACCTTTATCTTTATAATCAATCAGCAATATTCCTTCCGAGTCCCAAAATACCGTTGCCATGAGTTTCCCAGCTGATTGTGACACTTTAAATTTCTTGGGAGGTGCTGTGCCCTTTTTATGCCACTGCATGGAGTCTTGTTTGGACTCAGGTTCATAATGATGAACCCAAGTTTCGTCTCCAGTAACAATTCCACTCAATACACCATCCTTGTCTTCATTACAGAGGTTCAAAAATGCATGCGAACACTCTACGCGCTGTTGTTTTTGCGACGGCGTGAGCATTCTCGGCACCCATCTTGCGCTGACCTTAGACATGCCGAGATGATCGTGTAGGATTTTAAAAATTGTTGTATCGGATACTCCAACCATTTCTGCGAGTTGTTTCTTCTTTAGTCGAGCATCTTCGAGTACAATTTGTAGTCACCTCAATGCTCCTGCCCGGCCTCGGGTCGTCTTCAAGGGATTACCTTGCTACTATGCCACTTGTACACCATGGTTTTTCCTGGACAAGAGTTGCCGTAAACCAATGACATCTCATTCATTATGGTCGCGACTGATTTTCCTTGCCTGGTAAGGAACTATATAATGGCACGATATTCGATTTTTTCCATATTTCACTTTTGACTCCTGATTATGTTACTTGGTTGACGATAGCTCAAAGACTAACTGTCTAATAACAATGAAACTTCGTATTTATACTAATCATGACTCGCTGCACAGGCCACGCCCCCAATGCGCCTACTCACCCCTCTACAACTCGCTCATTCCGCGAATATAAAAACGCTCCCTCGTATGTGATAACGGCGCCGTCTTTAGATATTTGTTCCGGCTCTAGGCGAAAAGAATGTCTTCGATGGGCATAATAGCAAAGTACATTTCCGTCGCTAACAAAGTAAAATAGGTTACATATTAACAAAAGAGAATTGAGGTATTCGAACAGTACAATAGATTTGATATAAACGTATTGAATTTGTCAAAACGATATCTTTTTTCATAATTTAAGACCGGCTTTAAACTTCTGGCGTGTAGTGTAAATACATGTTATTTAATGGTGAACAGTAATATGTCAATTTTAATTCCAATTCACTTTTAATACTTTCAATTCTTAATGGATTATTTGATTCTAAAATGGGTAGTTTTTATTGCACATTTTCCCACATCCGTCTGCCAAAATTAATATCAATTTGCCTCACCACTATATAAAACATGATGTGCTGTAATTTCATCAAATTTGGATTAACGTTTATATTACCACCTGGACGCGCGTTTATTTGGGCATAAAATAATACATCCCAAATGGCGGCGCAATAACCACGATTATATATCCAACATAATGGCATAAGCTACTATATGCTATGCGTCGGATCGTTCACGCATGTAATAAACATGCTGGGAGGAAACCTGGTCTGTCAGCGCTAATGAAATCGAGCAGACGACGGCGGCAAACTGGTAGCTAACTGTCCGTGAAAACGCTTGACTACGGAATATGAACGTAATGCTGTGGAAGCGATTATTAAACGGCCGCCGATGTGGTGTGCAGGTTTAAATAATTAAGTAGCAAGTATCTGCGTAATTTGTATGATAATTGTAATACAATTCTTCGTAAATTACTTTCCAGTGTGTGCTTAAACCAAATAATACGCATTAAAAATATTTGGAAACGGAATTCTCTAAACCCAGTCTCTACTCATGTTGATACATACAGTCAGTTACATAAGTGTTTGTACTCCTACGTAAAAATTATTACTGATCCTTTCTTTATAAAGTGTGTTTCAAAGTTAGCGGTGTTTTTAAAGAATAAATAAAACACGTAATTTGCATTCACTTTCAAAAACTTTTTATTGGTAATTGGAGTAGAGAGATAGAAGCGTTCTTGCTTTGTCGGTCAATACATTTATGTATTGGTCGAGAGAGGGAGATATGATATTATTCATTATTTTCTGTATCGAAAGATATGATAAACACTCTGAAGGAATCGTTCATTAATAACACAAATCAACCTGACGATTCGTGAATTCGATGAAACATATGTAGTTGATAGGGTGTTATTAATAATAGAATGATTCCTTTTTAACATTGGAGTATTAGTTATGACATTTATATGCGAAAAATAATATCTGCGAATTGGCCTCCTCTTGCAGCTCCGCAGACATCCACTCTTTTGTTAAAATTTTCAATGACATTTTGACATAATTCAGGCTCTATCTCACCAATGACACGAATAATTTCATCTTTCAAAACAGGAATTGATTGTGGCTTGTTTTTATAAACCTGACTTTTCACATAACCCCAAAGAAAATAGTCTAACGATGTTAAATCACATTATCTTGGTGGCCAATTAACATCACCGTTTCTTGAAATTACACGTCCAGGAAATTTTTCTCTCAATAAATCAATTGATTCGTGTGCAAAGTGAGGTGAAGCGCCATCCTGTTGAAACCACATATTCTCTAGATCAATATTCTTTAATTCAGGCCACAAAAATTCGACGATATCAATCACCATTGACAGATACAGCTTCACCAGCAGCATTTTCAAAGAAGTAAGGTCCAATTGAACTACCTGGCTATAATGCACACCAAACAGTAACTCGTTTAGGATTCATAGGTTTCTCATGAATAATTCGTGGATTTTCTTCACCCCAGATACGAAAATTTTGTTTATTAACATAGCCACCAAGTTCAAAATTTGCCTCATCGGAAAACATTATTTTTGAGAAAAATCAGCTGGTTATTCATTGATGAAATTGACAAATGAACGACGTTTTAAATGATCTAATGGCTTCAGTCCCTGTGTTATTTGAACCTTATATGCCTTCAAAGCTAAATCCTTATGTAAAATACGCCATGTTGTTGATCCACTAAGTCTAAGTTGTTGTGAACGTGGTCTAATGGACATTTCAGGATCTTCAGCAACACTTTCACGAACCAAACCAATATTTTCTTAAGAACGATTACTACGGCTGTATTTTTCACTTTTTTGATCTTCCACTGAACCAGTCTCTTGAAATTTTTTAATAATTCGACCAATAGTGCTTTCAAATGGACGATTATGTAAACCATAAAATTCACGTAATTTTCTAAAAACTCTTTTCATAACACGCTGATTTTCATAAAATAATTCAACAATTCGAACGCGTTGTTGTATCATGTACGAAGCCATTTTTATAAATGTCATACATCACACTTTTTAAATGTCCACATACCCAGACAAATTCAGTGCGACATCTATATTTTATTTATATTATATTAGCCTGCATTAACTTTAATGTACCCGTGTCTAATACACGATACTGTGCCACTTTTAAATTACCTAGGGCGAAAACAAATGTATTGTTGAAATCACCTGTGCATGTTATGTGCAGGAGTTTTGACAGGCTTCAAAATGTTTTATAATATTCTTAACTGTATTTTATTTAATTTGGCAATTGTTTTTGAGTTATATTTGTTTTGTTATTTACATTTATACATTGCTATTGATATTGGTTCAGTTTGTGTTATTTTTTCTTTTTTTTTCTCTTTTTTCCTTTTACTCTGCGCCATAAATTAAATTAAAATTAAGTTACATGTATTACTGTCCTGTAAATGGCAATTCGCTGTTGGACAAATAAAGATTATTATTATTATTATTATTTATACTGAAAAAAAACCGCGCAATTTGAAACACTCTATGCCAAAATTTGCCAATTAGAGAGAGGAAAGAACTTAAAGAACCATATCCACTTGTGCAGGTGTACATTCTCGTTCTGTAATTATTGTGTTTAATCCAATTTAATTAATTTTAGATATAAATTTATTAATTATGTACAGTACCTCGTATATTACTAAATAAATTTAGATAACCACTAGTAGCGTTTAATATTTTCGAAATTAAATTAATTTATTTTATAAGTAGATATATGTACCTACGTGCTGTATTTTCATTTCAAATTTAAAGATTAAAGTTATTTTACGATTCAAATTTTCTGAGGTTTATTAGATTTTAATGCCTCGAACAAAATTCCAAGGTAGTAAATAGCATTACAGAGGAATTTTCCTAATCTTGATTTACATTATTCCATTAACGTAAATGTATCTATTCAGGTACGATATTTTGGATACGTATTTTAGTTTTAATCCCTAAATTATTTCTATTACCCGAGCTTCTTACATTTAGTGAAACGACATTTTTTATAAAGGATTATTTTCATCTTCACCGGATTATTTTTATTGGCGTAATGTCCATCTACCATTAGATTACTGTATAATACTTTAATTCAATCTGACAACATCGCATATGATTCATATTTACTGTTCACAGTGTATCAATTAGTTTCAACTTTAATGACTGTAATTATCAATATTTATTAATGTTATTTTCATTGCGTATGTACCTAAATGTAAAATTAACCAATTTTAGTGCTTCTCAACAGCACATTAGGACAAGTCAAATCTTAATAAAATTCAACACTTATTAACTCAAATATATTCGTTCACGTAACATTTACCACCAGAAGAGACTACTTTCTTAGTATGTAATTAAATAATCATCCGCCGACGTCACCGTACAGGTGAAGGAAAATTTTTTCGAGGAATCAAAGATCGTCATACATAGTCTGTCGCAGAGAAAGCGGAACTTTTTTAATCATAAAAACAAAAGCTTACTATTTTGGCAAAATTTATTTATTTTAATCAAAGTAGTGGCCTTCGGCTTCAATACAATGTTTTGCACCGTCAATTAATATGTGGAATAAATTTTTAAATTCAACTTTAGAGATGTCCTTCAAGATCGCTGTCGACGCCTTTCTAATCGCTTCGACGTCGGCATAACGCTATTCTTTCATCGGCAAATGTAAAGGGTTTTCCAATAGGGACTTGACAACTTTTAATTGAATTTGTGAACGAACCCTTTCACTAATCATCGAACTGTCACTGTCAATTTATTCAGTAAACTTAACATTTTCATCATGGTAAAGTACACGAACGAACAACGTCTGCAAATTAAAAAAATTTACTACAGAAATTCGGAGTCGGTGACCGCTACTTTAAGAGCGTTAACTCCGATTTTCGGTCGTAATTCTGGCCCTAGTAGACAGGCAGTAACAAGTCTAGTGCAAAAATTTGAGTCTACATATTTGTTGTGTGATGTTGCCGTGCCAGTGAGACAACGGGTTGGTCGAAGTGTCGAAAATATCGCCGCCGTTGAAACGTCCGTAGCAAATGATCCAAATCAGTCAATTCCACGGCGTTCTCAAGAGTTGGGCATCGCCCAGACCACTTTATGGCGAATTTTGCGTAAGGATCTTGGTTTACACCCATACAAGATCAAGCTGACTCAAGAATTGAAGCCGATGGACCATTTGAAGCGACGTACGTTCTCCGATTGGGCTCTTTAAAAGATGCGCCAAGATGATCAATTTCATCGCAAAATCATTTTCAGTGACGAAGCTCATTTTTGGCTCAATGGGTTCGTCAATAAGCAAAATATGCGTTATTGGTCTGGTGAAAATCCACATGTGCTTCGTGAAACACCACTTCATCCACAAAAAATAACTGTTTGGTACGGTTTGCATGCCGGCGGCGTCATAGAGCCATATTTTTTCGTCGACGATAATGATAGTCACGTTACTGTGAATGGTAATCGTTATCGCGCCATGATTACCGATTATTTTTGGCAGGAATTGGAAGATATGGACTTGGACAACATGTGGTTTCAGCAGGACGGTGCCACAAGCCACACAGCACACGTTACAATCGATTTATTGAAGAGTAAGTTTGATGAGCGTGTTATCTCAAGAAATGGACCGGTCGATTGGCCGCCTCGTTCGTGCGATTTAACGCCTCTAGACTTTTTTCTTTGGGGCTACGTCAAATCACTGGTCTATGCCAACAAGTCGACAACGTTGGAAGAGCTCAGAGCCAACATTGAACGCGAAATAGCAGCCGTTTCGGCCGAATTGTGTGGCCGAGTCATCGAAAATTGGGCCCAACGAATCGACCGCGGCAAACTTGCCCGCGGTGGCCATATGAACGAAGTCGAGTTCCATTCATAAATGTTTTGATTGTACTTCAACCCGATAATAAAGTTTTTGAAATATCTCAAATGGTCTGCATTTTATTTTGAAAAAAAGTTGTCAAGTCCTTATTGGAAAATACTTTAGTTTGGAGAATAGATAGAAATCACAAGGGGCCAAATATGCTGAATACGGTGAATCGTTGATTGTTAAAATGCCATTTGTAGTTAGAAAATGAGTAATAAACATTGAGCAATGAGATGGTGCATTATCATGTAAACGCCAGCTACCATTTTCAGGATATTCAGGGCGCACACGACGAATACGCCCCAAAAGACGCTTCATAACACCAAGGTAATATACAGCATTGACTGTTTGACTAGTTGGTTCAAACTCTTTGTGCATTATGTCTTTCGAATCATAAAAGCAAATCCACATTGTCTTCTCTTTTGACTTCTCCAAACGGCTTTATTTCGGTCTTTCTTCGCTTGGATGCTTCCATTCAGAGCTTTGACGTTAGGTCTTTGGATGAATACACCACGTCTCATCGCCAGTTAAAATAGAATACCTTAAGTTTTCGTCCTTTTTTTGAGTCTTTAATCAAGTCTGTGCAATGTTGAATTTAGTTAGTTTGTGTGGTACAAACTTTGCACAAATCTTCCACAGTCCCAAATGCTGTGTCAAAATGCCATGAATTGAATCTTTGGAAATTTTTAATTCCATTTCCGCGCATTACAATAGGGATTGCGGTTCATTTCTGATAAACACACAAACCACAAATTTTTTTGCATCAGGATGTTCGTCGTCATTTATGTTCGTACGACCGTCTTTAAATCGTTTATACCACTCATACATACTCGTACGTGTTAAACACGCATACACTTGTTTTATCAAATTAAACGTTTCAGTAAACGATTTACCGAGTTTAAAACAGAACTTGATATTTGCTCTTTGTTCAAAATTCATTTTTCGACCAATGCCAAATACACACTGTTACTTTATGCGCAATTTCTCTGCTTCGAATGATGCAAATGTCATGATATTTTGACATAACGTTGGTGACAGATCTACCTTACCGACACAACGGGAGAGAACCCGTTGTGGCGTTTGGGAATTCCGTCGGCCTCTTTGAGCTTACAGCGGTGAAAACATAAAAAAAATTAATTAATTAAGATGTTATATAGACGCTGTAGTAACAGAGAATTTCTCAAAAACTGCCTAATACTGAAGACGGGTCGTCGTTCGGCAAAACGTATAATAATCCAATTTACGGATGGGAAAGGAAGGTACGGGCGGCAATAATAAAACAAACAAAAAAGAAAAGTAAGAAGCAAAAGCATTCAGAGGTAAATCGTATAGTTGTGTGAGATAAATGGTGTTAATACAATGACGAGATAAAAAAAACTATAACCAATACTTGAAGAAGCCAAACTAATCTTTGCCGATGACAGGTTTACTTATTACCGACTGGCAGAGAGAATATCCCAACTCGACTCATCAGAATTAACAGTCGAACTGAAAAGTCCCCGGTCTACCATAGTAAAACACAGTTTTTTGGCAAAATTCGATTTTATTATTCAACATAGTTGCCTTCGAGGGCGATACACCGATTATAGCGTTCTTCCAACTTTTCGATACCATTTTTGTAGTACGAATTGTCTTTAGCCTCGAAATAGGCCTCAGTTTCGGCGATCACCTCCTCATCCCTGCTAAATTTCTTCCCGGCGACCATTCTCTTGAGGTCTGCAAACAGGAAATAGTCGCTGGGGGCCACATCTGGAGAGTACGGTGGATGGGGAAGTAATTCGAAACAAAATTCACTTAATTTGGCCATTGTTTTCATTGATTTGTGACACGGTGCATTGTCTTGGTGAAACAGCACTTTCTTCTTCTTCATATGGGGCCGTTTTTTTGCGATTTCGTTCTTCAAACGGTCCAATAACGCTGTATAATAGTCGCTGTTGATGGACTGGCCCTTTTAAAAATAATCTATGAAAATTATTCCATGCGCATCCCAAAAAACTGACGCCATAACTTTTTCAGCTGACTGTTGCGTCTTTCCACGCTTTGGAGCCGGTTCATCGCGTGCAGTCCACTCGACTGACTGTCGATTGGACTCTGGAGTGTAGTGATGAATCCATGTTTCATCCATTGTCACATATTGACGCAGAAACTCGGTTTTATTACGATTTAACAGCTTCAAACACAGCTCAGAATCATCAACTCGTTGTTGTTTTTGATCGAATGTGAGCTCGCGCGGCACCCATTTTGCACAGAGCTTCCGCATGCCCAAATATTCATGCACGATGTGTCCAACACGTTCCTTTGATATCTTTAGGATGTCAGCTATCTCGATCAACTTTACTTTACGGGCATTTAAAATGATTTTGCGAACTTTTTTGATGTTTTCGTCGGTGACAGCCTCTTTTGGTCGTCCACCGCGTTCGCCGTCTTCGGTGCTCATTTCACCACGTTTAAACTTTAGCATACCAATCAATTATGGTTGATTTTCCTAGCGCAGAGTCCGGAAACTCCTCATCAAGCCATGCTTTTGCTTCAACGGTATTTTTTCCCTTCAAAAAGCAGTACTTTATCAGCACACGAAATTCTTTTTTTTCCATTTCTTTAAATAACAAAAGTAGCTTCACTCTTAACGCAATTTCTCAGTAACTAATACTCGGATTGCTGTCAAATTTTGACACGTTTCGTTTGAAGGTTAGTACTATCTAAAAAACATATGGATTTAATAACAGTAACGCCAGTTATGTGTCAGACCGGGGACTTTTCAGCCGACCTGGTAATCTATTCTCAAGCATAAACAGAGAGTCTGTCACTTTCTCTTATATTTTGCACAAATTATTAATTAAATCATATGCTAAAACCAATCTCACCTTGTTCCTTAAGTTAAAAGGGCTTTCAGCAGAATAGCTCATTTTCCCTACTATTTTCAACAGCGATTATTAATGGTAGAAAGAAGATGTTACTAATTTTCAGGTTTTATAATCTCCCTGCGGTAAAACCTGATGCTGTGTCTCGTCTGAAACTTTGATCGTATCTTAGAAAGAATGTTAAGAAATATAATCAATTAGAACAATATCTTGTTTTATAATCGAACTATTTGGATAATCAGATGTTCCCTTTTTCGATTGAATTTGTTTACCCTTACTTTTTTTCCAAATTAAAAATAGTGTTTTCCCACAATTAAGGCCGTATGCTTCAGTTTCCTTACTTAATCTTGTAATTGCGATCCCTTCTGGCTTTAGATAATGCATGATCTTTGTTAACAAGTCGATACTTATTAAATAAGTACCAACTTGTAAATAATACAAAGCCACTTTTACAAAATAAAATATTACAAGTTGGTAGAAAAGTTTTGAAAGCAAAAATAAAACAATGTAAATTTTTAAATGAAATTAGTTTTTTTTATTCAATGTAATCTCCCTCAACTTCAATAATAATATTTTATACCATCTCTGTAATGATTTTCTGGAAGCTCTGCAAAATACTGTTACACGGCTGAAATAGCTTCTTCATTCGATGAAAAACGTCTTCCACGAATGAATCGTTTCAAGTTTCTGAAGAGGTAGTAATCACTCCGAGCCAAATCTGGTGAACACGGTGGTTGTTCAAGCAATTCGTACTTTAATTCATTCAATTTAGCCATCGTCAAAACACTTTTGTGTGAAGGCGCATTGTCTTGATGAAAAACGCTAAACCAGGTCTTTCTTGACGAACTTTTGCATCCAGTTGATCTAAAAGGTTACAATAATACTCTGAGTTAATTGTTTTACCTTTTTCAAGATAATCAATCAATAAAATTCCTTTTGCATCCCGAAACACTGATGCCATAACCTTTTTGCCGATCGTCCTGACTTCACCTCTTTTGGAGTTGAACAACCAACCGTAGTCCACTGTAATCGTTCTTGTTTCAATTTAGGATCATGGTGGTAGATCCAAGTCTCGTCCACAGTTATAAAACGACGCAAGAAATCGGTTTTATTCCGCTTGAAACGCACCAAGTTACGCTGAGAAATTTGTTTTCGATCCAGTTTTTATTGAATTGTTACCGAATGCGGCACTAACTTTCCAAACAGTTTTTTCATATGTAATTCTGCATGTAAAATATGGAGTACTCGTTCGTCTGAGATGCCTATGGTATTAGCAATTTCACGCTTAGTCAAATTCGGATCTTCACTAACCATATTATGTACTTGCTCAATGATTTCTGCTGTTGTTGCAGTTTTTGGTCGACCACTACGTGGTTCATCTTCAACGCTTGTACGACCACGTTTAAACTCTAAAACCCATCGATGTACTGTTGGAGCACAGTCCTTTAACACGTTCACCATTTTTGTATGAATCTCTGTTGCTGATAAACTTTCCAAAACAAAGAATTTTACTACAGCGCAATATTCAGTTTTTTCCATTGTTAAAAAATACACCGACACGTCTAGTTCAAATGGATTGCTAACAATGAATGAATTGACAGATCGTGATAAAATTTTTAGTGTGTTCATATGACAGATGAAATATTAAAATGGCGTATGAATTGTGATTCCTCTACTGTTTAATAGGTGTCGCTTTCAAAACTTTTCTGCCAACCTGTACAATCCAATTTTTTAGATGAAATAGAAATAATAATAGAATAAACACCATGGAATTACTGATCACTTTCATTCGCAATTAGCTTCTTGTAACGAACGTTCCTCTTAGTGTACTGTTACAAGATTACATTGTAATAAAATAAGAACGAATCGCCGCGGGGATCGGCTCCGAAGTAATAGAATTAATTCGCAGTACAATCGGATTCTCTCAATAATTACACAAGATATCCGTGTTCATTAGCAAGGTAAATAGACAAACATTTAGACAGTGGCAGACGCTCGCAGCTCGATTCGTTCCGTATAGATTTCTAATTATGGAGAAAGGGAAGTATATCAGCGGTGAAATTTGCAATTTGGGATCACGAAAAGGAAGGTTAAAAATATCCGCATGTATTGTTATGCAAGAGGTTGAATGTCGAAGCTGTACGACTTAGGAATTTCTTTAATATTTATTTTAGAACGGAATCTATTGAAGAGTGTTTGACTGTTCTTAAACCTCGTAAAAGTATACACATGTCTCTCGGTCGTTCATCAATGTGAATAGAAATTTATTATCTAATAGTGAGGATGAAAAAACATCAATATCGAACTAATGGGAGACCCGCGGAATTATATTTTCTTTTCTTCCAATATACACTACCCGTCTATTTGCCCACCCCAATTTTATGTGTTTCCTGTGTGTTTCTTTAAAGCGTAACATGTGTTAACTTAATTTCGTTGTTCCTTATTTATTTTTTTGAAGTTGTATACAAATTACAATGTGTTACTTATTTATACTAATTATATTAAAAAGTGCCATTTTTTTAATCATAAAAAAAATACATCATTTTTGTAATCAGTAGAAAAACATGTTTTATTTTCAGCAATATATAACCGAAGAACAAGTAAACTACACATACTATTTTTTAAAAATATTTAATTCCAGATGAAGCTTTAAAAAATGAATATATAATTGGATGAAAGCCCAATTATCAAAAAAATGAGTACTTGTAACATATGTATAATATATATTTATAAGGATTAATATTAGATTATGCAGTGTCGTGTATTCCCAATCTGAAGATATCATGCTTTACAAAAAATGAACTTCCTAAAGGTTTCAGGACAAACACTTGCGAAAATGCATGTGGAGGATCCTCGTCAGTCTGAAAATTAGAAATTACTATAAGGTTTTTGTGCCAAAAAAGACAAGTAGGTTAATCTCAAGTGAAAGCAATTATTTGTTAGGGCATAAAATGCTCTCAACACACCACAAGTAGTTAAAATTTGATACTGCAAATGAACATACACTACCGGTCATATTTTTTTGCCCACCCCAATTTTATGTGTTTCCTGAAATACGGATTATCTTTCGAAAAATCTGTATTATAATTATTCAACAATATTTTTAGTGGAAGTAATTCCATATGAATTTCTACGAAAATCTTAAATTGTTTACGATATATCATAAAGGTGTCATAAATTGGGAAAATACCATAAATATTATATAGGCTAATCCCTACAGTATTAACAGTTTTACCTGCATTTTCGAAAAGTATTACCAATATTGTGTTATTCCTGGAAGTGAGAGTCTGGAAGGCTGTTAAAATATTCTTCCACGGTCCTTTCAACTTCTTCGTTGGATGTGAATCGCTTTCCAGAAACAAATTTTTTCATATTTGAGAATAGATGGAAGTCTGAAGGTGCCAAATCAGGAGAATAGATAAGATGGCCGAGCAAATCGTACCCCAAATTCCGCAATTTGCCCATCGCCAGCGCACCTTTGTGTGCGGGTGCGTTGTCCCGATGAAAGATGATTTTTTTTCTTCAAACCAGGCCTCTTCTCGCGAATTTTGGCATCCAGCTAGTCAAGAAGGTTAGAGTAATATGCGCCTGTAATTGTTCTGCCTTTTTCAAGGTAATCAATTAACAAGATTCCTTTTGCATCCCAAAACACGCTGGCCATGACTTTTTCAGCAGATGCGATCGACTTCGCTTTCTTTGGCGCTGAACCACCGGCCTCCACCCACTGCTTCGAATGCTGTTTCGTTTCTGGCGTATAGTGGTGGACCCATGTCTCATCCATGGTGACAAATCGCCGCACAAAACCGGTCGGATTCTTGTTAAATCGGTCCAAAGAATGCTCCGAAAATCGTTTGCGCATTTGCTTTTGATCGACATTCAGCAAATGCGGCACCCCACTTACACTCGGCTATCGTCCAACACAATATCATGTACTTTTTCGATGATTTCTGGTGTGGCTGCGGTTTTTGGTCGTCCTTCACGTAGGTCATCATCGAGGGACGTACGACCACGTTTAAATTCAGCTGCCCATTTTTTAACGGTTGATATCGAAGGAGCAGAGTGCCCTTACACTTTTGTCAACTTCGGATGAATTTCCATAGGGGTTAAACCATCCAAAACAAACAATTTTAAAACAGCACGATATTCAAGTTTATCCATTTAAAAAAATAACACGCACGACGTCTACTACAAAAATTCTTGGAAACAAACTACTTGAGAGAACAAGTTGAAAGTTTTCATATGAACTAAAGACACATGCAGCCACGCAGGAAACATAAATTTCTGTTAATTGTAACGCCATCTCTGTATCAGGCCGAGAACTTTTCATCTTGCCCACGTACATTAATACTACTAGTTTACAAAAAAAAATTTTTGTCATGCATTGTAAAATATTCCCTGTTTTTCTATCACTCAAGATTTACATGTGACAGATCGTTTAAATTCAAAGACAATTTCATGCATTATTATCACATTTCCAGTATTAAAAGCAATGCGCAGAGACATACGAGGTGTGGCAGTTAAATAACAAGGCTGGTGTGCCCTATAAACCTCCCTCATCAATATTTTATTACAAATAATAAAAGTATTATAACATGATTGTATATTTATAGGAAATGTTACCTGCGCTATGTGAAACACAACAATACATTTTGCACACTAATTACGAGGCGCGGCAATTAAATAACAAGACTGGTGTGAGAAATGTTATTTATTGCAAATAAACTTATATTTAACTTTTATCCCCTTCAACATATTCTCCTCCCCTATCTATACACTGCTGTATACGCGTCCTTCATTGTTCAAAATAATGCTGTAATTCATCATTTATCAGCCTCTTCAACAACTTTTTGCTTTTACATGTTCAACAAACTGAAAATGTGTTCCCTTTATTTCACTTTTTACTTTTGGGAACAGGTAGAAGTCACATGGCGCAAGATCTGGCGAATACGGAGAATGATCAAGCACAGTAATACGCTTGTCTTCTAAAAACTGCTTCGCAGCACTGTGAGCTGATGCGTTGTCCTGGTGCAGAATCCACTAGCCGTTCTTCCACAAATCCGGTCTTTTCTTCCTTACTCTTTCCCTCGGCTTGATTAGGACTTCTTTGTAGTATTTCTGATTAACGGTATGAGCTTTAGTCACCCAGTCAGTCATGATAAAACTCTTGATTTAAAAAAAAGACGATCAGCATTGCCTTAAATTTCGACTTGGTCATTCGTGCTTTGTTCTGACCTGGCGATCCGGTGGCCTTCCAGTGCATCGACTGACGCTTTCTTTTCGTGTTATACAATCTAAGTTTCATCACATGAACTGATTTTTGTGAGTAAGTCTGGTTCTTCTGATGTTGTGTTTCATTCATCATGGAAAATGTGTTTCACTGTTTCTTCGTTAATGTTTACCATATCGTCTTTCCGCACAATTTCATTAATTTTCTAAACGTTCCTTTCAGTTCTTGCAGTCGCAGGTCGACCAGGACGTTTATCGTCTTCGACATCTACCCGACCTTCAGAAAACCGTTTGTGTCATTCAAAAACTCGCGCACGTGACATAACACTATCACCAAACACCTCCTTTAACATTTGTAAACATTCTGTTGGCAATTTTTTTAATTTGACAAGGAATTCCAGGTTAATTTGCTGCTCGAGTTTTGTCAATCATTATCTACTAAATAACAGTGTCCTCTACAATTAAAGCTCGGAAGTAAACTAAAGTAGACAGAGAGACGAAACTACGGGTTGTTGCTTGGGAAGTATTAAGGTCAATTACATTTTAATTACAGCCTCGCCCGATGCGACTGCGCAATGAAAGGAACGCAGTCTCCTTGTTTAATTGCCGTACCTCGTATTGCATCCCCATGGCTTTGGATGAATCAAATAAGTTCCTTTCTATATCACTGTAATTTTCTGCTTCACGATTCCCCAAAAGTTCATAGTATCTTCTACAAATGAGTTCCAATCTGTTTTTTTTAATAATATACGTATTAAGCAAGGTTGCTGTCTTTCCGAAAAACGCTCAGTATAACTCATGTAAGCATTTTCAGGGTTTTTATTTGTTTTGGAATACACTTTCAACGTATCAACTTTTTCTTCATTTTAATATTTATGCGCCATTATTAATACTTAATAATTTTAGTACTTTACAATAATTGCTTATTAACAATTACGAGTACACAATGCTTTAATTAACTAATTTGTGTAGCACTAACTGTACTTTGACAGCTTATTATTTTGTTTCACTGTATTATATTTTATTCCATGGCTTACTATTTTTATTGAGCACTCTATCTCTTTGTTAATATGAAATTAAACATCAGTATATTTTCATTATTTTACAGTATTACTTAGCATATTTCTTCTTTTTAATTTCTCGGCGGGGTTTAGTTACATAGCTTACTAATTTGTTATTAGAGATTAGTTTATTTTTTGTTAATACCTGCCCTACAAATGTTTTATTCAGGTATATTATAAAGGGTTTTCCAATAAGGACTTGACAACTTTTTTCAAAAACTTTATTATCGGGTTGAAGTACAATCAAAACATTTATGAATGGAACTCGACTTCGTTCATATGGCCACCGCGGGCACGTTTGCAGCGGTCGATTCGTTGGACCCAATTTTCGATGACTCGGCCACACAATTCGGCCGAAACGGCTGCTATTTCGCGTTCAATGTTGGCTCTGAGCTCTTCCAACGTTATCGGCTTGTTGGCATAGACCAATGACTTAACGTAGCCCCAAAGAAAAAAGTCTAGAGGCGTTAAATCGCACGAACGAGGCGGCCAATCGACTGGTCTATTTCTTGAGATAACACGCTCATCAAACTTACTTACAATAAATCGATTGCACGTGTGCTGTGTGGCTTGTGGCACCGTCCTGCTGAAACCACATGTTGTCCAAGCCAATATCTTCCAATTCGGGCCAAAAATAATCGGTAATCAAGGCGCGATAACGATTACCATTCACAGTAACGTGACGATCATTATCATCGACGAAAAAATATGACCCTATGATGCCGCTGGCATGCAAACCGCACCAAACAGTTATTTTTTGTGGATGAAGTGGTGTTTCATGAAGCACATGTGGATTTTCACCCGACCAATAACGCAAATTTTGTCCTTTATATTGTTGAAAAGCTCTTTTCGAAAACTATCTAGCTAATTAAAAATCCAATATAGATTCTTATGGAAAACAAAAGATAGAATTAATAACTTGAAAACAAATGCCAATCGGGGGTTTCTGTTTACATGAAAAAAATTTTCTTAAAAAAGTATCTCAACATTGTGAAGCTTTAGAAGCGGACACTTTAGATGTTATCGAATTATTTACAAAAATTTAAATCGACGAATTTTGATTTTTCAAATTATCTTCAAATTTGAAAAAGTTACGATGAATTTGAAATGAAATTTGCCGCGAGTACTGAGTTCTGAAAAATATTCTCCATTTAACCGTTGCTTATGTCTTATGTCTTCTAATGTCTTACTAATAACTGAGATACCAATGGTGAGCATCGAAATGTGGACCCTTGGTATAGACCATATGTGGGCAACAACCGGCCCGCTGTAAGATTTGATCCGGCCCGCGAGACATTGTCGTATTATTTCATGTCATTTCATTATGAACACTGCTTTTAAACGCGGCCCGCGAACGTATTTGCACATTAAAGTTTGGCCCACAACATGTCAAAGGTTACCCATACCTGGTATAGACGGTTTTACTTTTAGTAGCATAAGGTATGACTTGTTCCACACTTTTGGAACACTCTGTGTAATTGAATATGTTTTAAAATCAATATGGTGTAAAGAGTGGACAACTTTTGATATTTATTTTTCCATATTACTATAAAGAACTCTAGCATATGGTAGTTGCAGTTAAATATAACACTCTGATTATGCTACATTTACGTCTTCTAAAAAAAAATTTCGATACGGAACATCTTTTGCGTTTACATTTTCATTCTTTCTTTTTCTGGTCAAAAGTTAATTCAAGATTTTCGTGGGAGTGTTTCAACCTTTTAGAGTGATTTCACGCTCAAATAAAAAATTTTATTTTCAAATCTCAACATCATGTACTTGTCTACCGACTTTCATTAAGATCTGAATTTAACACCCGGGAACATTTCCTTGTTAAATTTCAACCGTTTGTGTTCAATACTTTTTCAATTCATCTAATAGTATGCATTATTGCAAATGTTTCGTGCAAAGTGACATTCATGGTAACTTCAAGCTTTTAAAGTAAAAGTGTTTTCGGAATAAAATCAAGTGACGCAATGATATTTTGACAGCGTTTCTTTTATACGCACGGGAATAGGAAATCCTGAATATTTGAAAGCAAATCCACTTCTGTTTTTTGTGTATTTCGCATAAAAAAATTTAAAAATCAATACTCTCGTTTCAATAAAAGCATTTTCGAAATTTAATAATGACAAAAAAAAAGGAAAAATATCGCTTTTTTTGTAATCCAATCATACTAGAAAAACAATTTATGTATCGCATAAAGATATTGCAATCGATACTCCATATTTATGATGCATATATGTACGTTCTTTTGTTCGTTTCTATTTTGTTTTGCGAATTTATTTGAAAACGATATCGCACGATGCGCGACATTTATATTCCGAAACGATTTTTCCGGTGAATGTGTTTCGTTTTCGCCTCACGTACGGCGATTTTTAATCAAGGGAAATGTGGAAATTGATGTCCCTCTGGTAGTGCGATGTATCCTTGGCTGATAGGAGTAGACCGATTGTCGAAAATAGCGGTTCGATTCGCGTTGAAATGCTGTACAAATATATATCGCATTGTTTGATAGCGTTGACGGACTAACAATCATTTCTCGCATTGACCGACTTCAAATGAGGTGTCTAGAACTGTCGATATAATTTCCGAATATAATGAATTTTAAAAAACAAAGTCGACCCCGAATGATTGATGTATGGTCGTAGTGAGGTAGCCATAACCAACACTGATTAATTTCAATATTTATAATCTGTATTTTAAAAAGTCAATACGTATGCGACATATTAAAACAGCAAAAACAATAATATATAAAATGATATTTAGTAGATGTTCAGTAGGTACCAACAAATTTTTTAAAATAAAAACAAAAGCTTACTATTTTGGTAAAATTCATTTTATCAAAGTAGTCGCCTTCGGCTTCAATACAACGTTTTGCACGGTCAATTAACATATCGAACGAATTTTTAAGTTCATCTTTAGTGATGTCCTTCAAGATCGCTGTTGACGCCTTTTTAATGGCTTCGAAGTCGGCATAACGCTGTCCTTTCATCGGCAAATGTAGTTTTGGAGAATGGATATAAATCACAAGGGACCAAATCCCTAATTACTATTTTAAAAAAGTGCTGTTTCTGCGACAGACTGTATACATTTGGAAGCGTTGCGTTTCTGTGAGATATATTCGTTTAACCTAATCCGAAAAACATTGCTGCTACTGTGAAGGCGGTATTTCCAAAATATGAGTTTTGAATACCTCCACTGCCTCTTCCGGCGTAGAAAACAACCAAAAAGTAATCACAGGGTGCTAAATCAGGGATATACGGCGGATGGCTCATCAATTCAATGTTTTGCCAGGTCAAATATTCAATTGTTTGGACCGACCTGTGCGAGCTCGCATTGTTATGGTGGAGAATGATCTACCGTTTTCGGTTCGTTTTCCCTATTTCTTCAAAAACTTTTGGTAAACAAATAGTTGTGTACGATTCGGAATTGACCGTTCTACAAATCTCTAAAGGCACAGTTGCAACGTGACCGGTTTTTCTGAAAAAACAGGCGACCATTTGTTTTGATGTGCTTCGAGCGCGAACAACTTTTGTTGGTTTTGGCTCATCTTGGAATACCCACACAGTCGACTGCTGTTTACTATCGGGCTCATACGTATAGATCCAAGACTCATCACCTGCGACGACTTTATAAATGTTCCTTGAAGCATTGCCATTGGATTTTTTGTTCATTTTTTGGCACCAATCGACGCGAGTCCTTTTTTGAGCGGTTATCAAATTATGTGGTACCCAACGTGAACATAGCTTTTTAACGGCTAAATGTTTGTGCAGGATCTTATGCACGCCGGTGTTACTAATACCCAGAGATGCCACGATCTCACGGTATGTCACATGATGGTCTTACATTATTAATTCAGACACTGCATTAATGTTTTCCGACACAACGACATTTGTGGGATGACCTCAACGAAATTCATCGTCCAAAGAACGCCGTTCAAGTTTGAATTCACTATACCAACGATATACTGCAGTTTTCGATGGTGCTTCATCACCATGTAAAGAATTCAGCTCGTCGATGCATTCTTGTAGAGATAAACCACGCCGAAAGTTATGAAAAATAATTGCACGAAAATGTTCGGGAGTTAATTCCATTTCTTCGCTGACATAAAATTTTCAAGTTACTATCAACAATAGAAATAGCGACTGGATAATAAAACTGTCAATGTAAATATATTGTCAAAAATGACAAACTTCACAACGCAATCATCAGATCGGGGACAACACTAACAGTGTTGGCAGTTCCCGAAATATAAACGGCTACCCTCGTACTTAAAAAAGTATTTTTCTAAAACAATATTTCGTGGTTTTTAAGAAACCATTATTTCCACTTCTATATTTGTATGGACGTATTTTAATCTAATATCCAGTTTACATTTCACCATCCGAAAAGATAAATTTCTACCGCTGCCAAAGGAGCGTTAAGAGTTGTTGACAATACGAAAACGCAAAGGATCAAGAAAAACAGAATTACGTCAGAAATTTCAAATATACGCCAACTTGTATATCGATTTTGTTTATTTCTTTGTGCTCTTTTCCGCTGACAAAATATTTTGCGTTGAAATCCTGCCAACATTTTCATATCGCATTCGAACCACCTAGGGCAGGCAGAAGAGATATTTTATTTCGGTTGTTTATGAATACATGCCGCATATGTACCACTTATTGAAATGGGTGTGGTAAAAAAAATATTATATATTTAGGGCTTTGCTTTTTCCGCCTAGTTTGTGAAAAGCATATTATACGCATGCGATACGCTAGCTAAGCTAGAATCGTAAAAATTGTATAGAAAAAAGTCGTTCATCTAAAAGTATTTTTCCTGTCCGAAGAATGTTTTTTCAAATTAAATACAAGAATATAACGGACAAACAAAAACAAACAATTTTTTTAATAATATTTCAACGTTAATAGCTTATTCTAATGCTTTTCTTTGGGATTTGGAGGTTAGTTTTGTTTTTTGCTATCACTCATAGTTTCATCGCAATGTGTTTTTGTTATAGACTAGAAAATTAACATAACATACGATACGAATGAAAAATAAATTAATGTTAGTTACAATACATACGAAGCTTTTATTTACGAGGACGGTTTTATATTCATCGAAGTTGGCATGTTAGCTAACACCATAAAGAATTGCAGCTGGTTTGTCAATGCTGTCAGTTGTATTGATGATGTCGTGCAACAGTGGGTCAAATATTGTAGCGCAACGTATAATTACTAAATTTCTTTTCGATGAAGGCGTGAAAGCGACTGATATCCATCGATGGCTTCATAAACAGTTTGGAAAAAGGCGCTTAACACCCAGAACAGCCTTTGAGTGGTGTAAATCCTTCTAGGATGGTCGTAAACGCTTGTCGAACTTTTTGTATGTTACCCGTCCAGCGAATGTTGTGAATCAATTGGTCCGGAACAATAAGTCAATATCTGTGAAAGAAATTGCTAAGATTGCAAACACAAGTGTTGATAGCGTGCACACTATTGTCCACGACAAGCTTAACTTTAACCAAGTTTGTACAAGTGGGTTCCAAAACAACTTTCCGCAGCACAACAACAGAAACGACATCAAGTTTGTAGAAAAATTCAACTTCGCTGCGAGTATCATAGCAACTGATGAGAACTGAGTAAGACTATATTATCGAATATTATCATTAAAAAAGTAAATAGGAATGGAGTACATACCTCCTCCCTGGAATTCCATTGCGCAACAATCGCCAAAACCAATGACCAATGACCTACGGAGAGCCCACAATGCAGCATGGGCATCACATACTTTTTAGAGCCTACCTATTGTATCTTCACCTATTGCCTAATATACAGCGTGTTTCAAAAGGAATATACGTATTACAAAGTATTATTTTGTCCAAATTATCGATCGCTGCGCCTCGGCTCAGCTATTGGAGAAACGAATACATAGTCTAGTTTATTTAGTAGCCGCTACAAGTCAGTTGTCTTCTGTTTTTCTTCGTAACCGTCATATGTTTAAAATGGCTACTCTGCAGCAGAAATCATTTTGTGTTCTCGAGTCTGCGAAGTGCAATTCCTTGATTACAGTACAAAGACGTTTCAGGTTGAGCTCCCAAATTGATCCTCCGAATGGGTGGAACATTCGCAAATGTACCGACAGTTTGTAGATACAGGATGTGTATGCAAAGGAAAGTCTTGGCCACCCTCGTGTTTCTGAAGAAAATGTTGCACGAATTCAAACTGCTTTCCAACGTAATACTTCAAAATCAACTCGTTGTGCCAGTTGGGAGTTGCAACTGTCTACAACAATAATTTGGTGTGGTTTAAGACGTCAGTTGGTTATGAAGCCGTACAAGTTACAGTGCTTACAAGCTCTGCGTCCTGATGGCAAACGGAAACGTGTGGCATTTTGTAATGAGATTCATGCTGCTATTGACAATGATAACACTTTCGCACAACGCATCGTGTTCAGTGATGAAGCGACTTTCCATGTTAGTAGTCTGGTAAACAAACACATTGTTCGAATTTGGGGTCTACAGAACTCACATGCAGCCATTGAACATGTACGAGATTCGCCTAAAATCAATGTGTTTTGTGCGATATACCGATCATCTGTTTACGACCCATTCTTCTTTGATGGAAATACGGTTAACTGTCAGCAGTATCTCGCTATGTTACAAAACATTTATCAACAAGACGGGGCACCCGCCCACTGGAATCGCCAAGTGCGTGAATATCTGAATGAAGTTCTACCGAACCGTTGGATTGGTCATCAAGGAGCTGGCGACTTAGCATGTCTCAGCTGGGCCCCACGGTCACCGGATTTGACACCTTGTGACTTCTTACTGTGGGGTTTTGTTAAAGACAACGTTTACGTACCACCACTCCCACAAAACCTGGAAGAGTTGAAGAACCGGATCCGTACTGCCATAACATCTATGACGAAGGACATGCTTGCCCGACTATGGGAGGAATTTGAGTATTGATGTGATACCGTTCGTGTCGCTGATGGAGGACATATTGAACATCTGTGATCTGAACTGAAGAGGTTCGTAAATATGTGTGTAAAGTTTCATATTCGTATGTCTTAAAGTTTAATAAATATATGCATTCGAAATACGTGTATTCTTTTTGAAGCACGCTGTATTTTAAACATGCATATTTGCCTGCATTCCGTTCCCTTGTCTACACTATGTGACAAATTCCAATCAAATTTCGTGTAAACAATTACGTACATACTAAAAAAAATATTTAATTGTTGTTTATTTACTTTAATTTCTGAATTTATAATTTTTTACGTTTTATCTAATTGTTATAATTGGATTTTAATTTTAAATGAATTATATCTACGAAAACCCACCATCCATCTACATTACGTAATAAGCCATGCAAATTGTAACCAAATTTTCCGTTAAACTTAAGTAATGTGTACAACATATATCTACACACAAAAAAAAAAACAAGTAAAAGTAATGCCGGTTGAATAAATTTATTCAGAATAAAGTATATGTTCATATGAACATGTGTAGGGGTTGGAAAACCTTACAACATTGAAAACACCTGCTGTGAAAGAAAGATGTGATTTATGTCGGATTTAATTTCCCATAAGTAAAATTTTTCATGGCACTCTCTTTTTTATATATTGGGTCTGGGAAAAAGTTCGTGGCGTTTTTCCCGATAGATGGCATTGGTTGCCGATAACTAAAGAACAACAAGTCACAGCGACACCACCGAGGGCTCGTTTTTTAGATGACCTTCCGAACGTTAGTTTGAGCGTAGAAACATTGTAATCGGTGCAGTGGTTGAAAAGTTATTCGCACTTGAAAATGGAGAAGAATAATGAGAAATTTCGCTATATTCTGCAATATTATTATGATACGGGGAAGAACGCTGCGCAGGCTTGTGATAAAATTTGTGCTGTGTACGGTGAAGGTACTTTATCGAAATCTGTTGCGCGGAAATGGTACGCTCGCTTTCGTTCTGGAAATTTCAATGTGAAAGATGAGTCACGCTCCGGTCGTCCAATCACTGAAAAATCTGATGAAATTCTTGAAAAAGTCCAACAAGATAAGCATATCAGCAGTGTCGATATTGGCATGGAGCTAGGCATTGACCACAAAACTGTTTTGAACCATTTACACAAAGCTGGTTACAAAAAAAAGCTTGACGTATGGGTTCCTCATGAGTTGAGCGTGAAAAACATGATTGACCGAATTAACATCTGCGATGCGCTGCTGAAACGGAATGAAATCGAGCCGTTTCTGAAACGTTTAATAACCGGAGATGAAAAATGGATTACGTACGATAATCGGAAGCGTAAAATATCGTGGATAAAGGATGGTGAGCCGTCACAAGCGTTCGCTAAGCCAACATTGACGCCAAAAAAAGTGATGCTGTGTGTATGGTGGGACTGGAGGGGAATCGTCCACTACGAGCTACTTCCAACTGGTCAGACGATTGATTCTCAACTCTACTGTGCACAACTAGAGAGATTACGCCAGGCGATTGAAAGAAAACGGTCCGAATTGATTAATAGGAAAGGTGTTGTCTTCCATCATGACAACGCCCGACCACACACTTCTTTGATGACCCGTCAAAAATTGAGAGAGTTTGGTTGGGAAGTTTTGATGCACCCACCTTACAGTCCGGATATAGCACCCTCTGACTATCATCTGTTTCGATCTCTGCAGAACTCTCTCAATGGAATTAAGTTGGTTTCAAAAGAAGCCTGTGAAAACTACTTGATTCAGTTTTTCGACCAGAAACCACAGAAGTTTTTCACCGATGGGATCATGGATCTACCAAAAAAATGGCGAAACATTGTCGATAATAATGGAGCATATTCGGTTTAAATGAATTCGTCCACGCGCCATGCGGGGACCAGTTGAATTTTACTGAAAAAACGCCACGAACTTTTTCCCAGACCCAATATAATGGAAACGGAAACGTGAAGAAAAGGGATTATTAAACTCAAAAATTGTCTAAATTACATTATACATTGTAATGTGATACGATTAATAAAGTAGGATACACCATAGCAGCGTGGGTATTGATTAATATATTATCGATCGATATTAAATAAAAATATTTAAAACTTAATTAAAAATTATTCAAATAGAATTAGAAAAAGTTCTACAAATATGTTAGAGGGTTCAACCGGGATATGAAAAGTTAAAACCATAAGAAAATGGGAACAATAAATTTTAAATTGTAGCCAATTGTATCTCTTTTAAACAAACAAAGAATAAAAAGAACTAGAAATTGAGTATTTAGACGATATATTTACAAGATTATCGTACAAGGTTAATGCTTCTAATAAATATCGTGTAATGATTCCACAAAACGCTCGTAATCGATCGCTAATCGTTGCTTGGGCCATATTTAACTGTTCTACCAATTGTTTTTGAGTTTGAGTTGGATCTTCACCCAATTTCGCATCTGCACACTTTTTTGGTCTACCAGAACGTTCTCTGTCTTGTTTTTATGGTTGGAGCATGCTCACCGTAAGTTTTTACCAGGAAACGATGATTCTCAGCGGCTTTTTTCGTTTGATTGAATAAGAAAAGTAATGCTTGCCGCAAGTGCACTTTCTCAGGCACGAAACTCGACATTTTCAAAGAGGTATAAATCTATGACCGTGTTACGTTCGCAAAATACGAGGGTGGCCGTTTATATTTCGAGAACTTGCAACACTGTTAGTGTTGCCTCCGATCTGATAATTGCATCGTGAAGTTTGCCATTTTTGACAATATATTTACCTTGACAGTTTTATTATCCGGTCGCTATTTCTATTGTTGACAGTAACTTGAAAATTTTATGTCAGCGAAGAAATGGAATTAACTCGCGAACATTTTCGTGCAATTATTTTTCATAACTTTCGGCGTGGATTATCTCAACAAGAATGCATCGACGAGCTGAATTCTTTTTGTGGTGATGAAGTACCATTGAAAACTACAGTATATCGTTGGTACAGTGAATTCAAACTTGGACGGCGTTCTTTGGACGATGAATTTCGTGAAGATCTTCCCACAAACGTTGTTGTGTCGGAAAACATTAATGCAGTGTCTGAATTGATAATGCAAGACCGTCATGTGAGTATGTCACATGACGGTCTTGTGAAATCGAGGCACCTCTAGGTATTAACAACACCAGCGTGCATAAGATCCTGCATGGATATTTAACCGTTAAGAAGCTATGTTCTCGTTGGGTACCACATAATTTGACCACCTCTCAAAAAAGGACTCGCGTCGATTGGTGCCAAGAAATGTACAAAAAATACAATGGCGATGCTTCAAAGAACATTTATAAAGTCATTACAGGTGATGAATCTTGGATCTATACGTATGAGCCCGGTAGTAAATAGCAGTCGACTGTGTGGGTATTCCAAGATGAGCCAAAACCAACAAAAGTTTTTCGCGCTCGAAGCACATCAAAACAAATGGTCGCCTGTTTTTTCGGAAAAAGCGGTCACGTTGCAACCGTGCCTTTAGAAAGTTGTAAAACGGTAAATTCCGAATAGTACACAACTATTTGTTTTTTTTTTGTTTGCTATTCTCGAAATATAAACGGCTACCCTCGTATAACATATTTGGATTTGAAGCTTGATGTCAGTAGAATAAAATGACATATGTTTCAAATCATAACATTACATACTTGAGCTTAACGACATCTGTTAGAAAAACAATAATGACTATTCGGTATCGAATAACCCAATTAAACTGATTCAAAGTAAAGAAAGTTCGTGCAAAATTTGGTTTAATTCTTTTTCTGTTTGATTGTTTTTATTACATAGTATGTTAATATATATACGTTTAATTTACGAGTTAACGGAATTCTAATTTGTATTTTTGTTAGTTTTTATCTTTATTTAACAATCGTCTATTAAACACCACTTACCGGTTTTTAAGTCATTTGGTGAGTCGTCAGATATAAAATTCAGTAAATTTAATGTACTTCTAACTGCTTTTTTATAGAAATTCATGTACGGTAAATATACTCGTACCTACAGATGATAAGCTGCATTAACGTTAAAAGAACAAATTCTTCGGTGGAACAGGTTTTCTTCTATACATATAACGACTTCCGCCATTATTCAAATGATTATATACGCTTGACGAAAGAAAACTTATGACGGATTGCGTTTCACAATTTTTAACGGTTTTCGAAAAGCAATACGTCTAAACAGTTAGTTCACGCGACAAATGAGGACTTCAGATTCCGCACATTCCAAACGATGCGATTATTTAGACGAATGGCTTATAGAAACTGAGACTGGTTTGAAATTCGGTAATTAAAAAAAAAGGAATCATTAAGAATTGTCGATTCAGTGTGTCAATAGTATGTACATATATGTACTGTGGTAGCAAACTAATTTAAAAATATTTAGTTTTATTTTTATGCTGAAGTAAACGAGAAAATTTTTAATTAAAATTTTTATTTATAATCTTAATAATACGAGGGGTAGCCTTTTATATTTCAGGAATAGCAAACAAATGAAAAGTGTTTATTATCGAAAATTTTTTGCTTTTCAAAATATGCTCCTTGAAAACCAATGCACTTTTGCATTCGTTTAAACCTATCCGAAAAGCATTGCTGCCACTGTGAAGGCGGTATCTCCAAAATGTGAGTTTTGAATGCCTGATCTGCCTCTTCCGGCGTAGAAAACCGTTGACCACAAAGTGTATTCTTCACGTGCGGGAACAAAAATAAATCACAGGGTGCTAGATCAGGGCTGTACGGCGGATGGCTTATCGTTTCAATGTTTTGCCCGGTCAAATATTCAATTATTTGAACCGACCTATGAGAGCTCGCATTGTCATGGTGGAGGATGATCTGTCGTTTTGGGTTTGTTTTCCTTATTTCTTCAAAAACTTTTGGCAAAAATAGTTGTGTACCATTCGGAATTGACCGTTCTACAACTCTCTAAAGGCACGGTTGCAACGTGACCGGTTTTTTCGAAAAAAACAGGTGACGATTTGTTCTGATGTGCTTCGAGCACGAACTATTGTTGGTTTTAGCTCATCTTGGAATATCCACACAGTCGACTACTATTTACTATCGAGCTCATACGTATAGATTCAAGATTCATCTCCTGTGACGACTTTATAAATGTTTGAAGCACCGAAATTGTATTTTTTATGCACTTCTTGGCACCACTCGAAGCGAGTCCTTTTTTGAACGGTTGTCAAATTATGTGGTACCCAACGTGAACATAGCTTCTTAACGGGTAAATGTTCATGCAGGATCTTATGAACGCTGGTGTTACTAATACCTATAGATGCCTCAATCTCACGGTATGTCACATGACGGTTTTGCATTATCAATTCAGACACTGCATTAATGTTTTCTGACACAACAACATTTGTGGGACGACCTTCACGAAATTTGTCGTCCAAAGAACGCCGTCCAAGTTTGAATTCACTGTACCAATGACTGTAGTTTTCGATAATGAGTCATCGCCAAATAAAGAATTCAGCTCGTCGATGCATTCTTGTTGACATAATCCACGCCGAAAGTTATGAAAAATAATTGCACGAAAATGTTCACCAGTTAATTCCATTTTTTCGCTGACATAAAATTTTCAAGTTACTGTCAACAATAGAAATAGCGACTGGATAATAAAACTGTCAAGGTAAATATATTGTCAAAATGACATACTTCACGATGCAATCATCAGATCGGAGGCAACACTAACAGTGTTGCCAGTTCCCGAAATGTAAACAGTGAGTATCGGTGATCGTTAGAGTCTTTTATAACCTCGACTGTTTTATTGATAATTGAAAAGGAAAACTACATTTTACATTGTTTGTTGATATGTCGGTCGACAGCCTCCTGATTTTATTCACTTAAAGTTGATACATAACCTATTTCCACATTAATTTTCGTATTCTGTATACGTATTTCCACAACTAAGTTGTCATCATCAGCAGATAATTAAACCATGTCGCACCTGGAAAACTACGGCAAAAACCCGCACACAGTGTGCGTTTTAGCTTTCGAAGGCACAGATCGTGTACGTATTTTTTTCGTGCGCTTTTTTGTCTACTTAGTTGTCTAAATACGTACACAGAATACGAAAATTAATGTGGAAAGGGGTTACATATCAACCTTCAATGATTAACGACTCCATCAAAATTGATTTTATGATGTACATATTAGATTAAACTCTTGTTAAAGCTGTTTATATTCTTCTATGAGTTTTACATAATTAGAATTCATTAAAATTACGAGAGAAAAGAGTAAATGGTAATGTTAATATTTCTACATCCATGTAATCTTTAACATTTCATTTAAACTAGGCCAATGTTCAATTTTAACAAACTTTACTATGGATATTTTTAAAATGCACTCAACCAATTACTCAAAGCTTCACCAGTAATTAAGTTTTTGCGTCTTCGGATTTTTCCGTTTTATTAGCTTTTTATTATCGACATCTCCTGCGGGTGCTTTCCCGGAAAAATCAATTTCCAACTTGTAATCAGGTAAATTTCCTGGGCGGCTCGCGCTTCGCCAGTTTCCAACTTCCTCTCGGTGTTCGTTCAGTAAGTCATAAATAGAAAACCACGCTCCTTTTAGGATAAGGAGGACAGCAGGGGGGCAAGACGGGAGTGGAGCGGGCAGCGGATTCTCGTACCTCTACTGGAACTGACGAACCGAAACGAAAACAATTCTTAACTCGATTTCATAGAAGGAAGAAGAACAAATCTCGAAAAAATGAACTGAAATTCAAGCAAAACATAAACTTGTTATAACTTGCGGAAAAGCAAGGGCGAAATGTTTCGAGAAAGCGGATCTGTATTCTCTTAAAAAAATCAAATTTCTTATTTTAAGAGAATTCTTTTATACGGTTGAAAACTTTAAGTAGATGTCGTACAAGCCGTGAAAGTTTGGATTTTCTGCAACAATAAGGTATAAGCACGATAATAATACGAAGACATAATGTTCTCATTAATAATAATAGTGATATATATATATATATATATATATATATATATATATATATATATATATATATATATACGTGACGCTCTAATATGTAAAACATATGCTCTATAATTTAGGTTGCCTATTTATATGTTTAAATTCCAATATTTAGATAAATCGGTTGATTAGTTTATTTTTGACAGCTGATTGAAAAAGAAGCAACACGTCGTTTTGTTAAAATGGAAAAAGCATAGTATCGTGCGGAGATTAAATACTTCGTAATTAAGGGTATGAAAGCTACCGAAATAAAAGATGAGTTACGGGAAACAACAGGTGAATCTGCTCCATCATCCGCCACAATAAGTAGATGGGTAAATGAATTTAAACGTGGTAGAACAAGCTGTGTTGATGAAGCGCGCTCTGGAGCACCCAAAATCGTGACTTCTAAGGAAATGATTATAAAAATCCATAATATTATTACGCAAGATCGACGACTCGAAGTGAGAGAGATAGCAAACATGGTAAACATTTCAACAGAACGCGTACACCGAATTTTAACGAAAGAATTGGGTCTTTCCAAGCTTTCGGCAAGATGGGTGCTGCGATTGCTTACGACTGATCAAAAGTTCACTTGTTTCCGCATTTCCAATGAGTGTTTGGACCTTTATAAGCGGAATCCGGTTAATTTTGGTAGGCGATTTGTGACTTGCGATGAAACTTGGATACACTACAGTACACCCGAAACTAAACAACAGTCAAACAACAATGGTTAGAACGTGGTTCAGCACCTCCAAAGAAAGCGAAAACCACTTTATTAGCAAACAAGGTGATGGCATCAATTTTTTGGAATTCAAAGGGCACTTTGCTCATTGATTACCTTCAGAAAGGTGCCACAATAAACGGACAATATTATGCAGAACTTTTACAAAATTTAAATGTTGGGATTCGTGCTAAACGGCCAGGAACGCCAAAGAAACAGATTCTGTTTCACCAAGACAACGCTCCCTCGCATACCAGCACAGCTGCGATTAGTAACACATGCGCCTTATTCGCCGGATCTAGCCCCTTCCGACTTCCACCTTTTTCCAAAATTGAAGACGGCACTAGGTGGAAAGAAATTTTCGTCTAACGACGAGCTTATCATCTTCGTAAATGAGTATTTTGCAAGCTTTCCGGAATCGCATTTTAGAGTTGGCATAAGGGCATTGGAGCACCGTTGGCATAAATGTATTGCTCTTTTAGGAGAATATATTGAAAAATAAAAATTATTTTGTATTTAAAAAATTCACTTTTCTTTTCCATTCTCACTACTTGTCAAACTACTAACTATATATATATATATATATATATATATATATATATATATATATATATATATATATTTGCTCAACAGATATAAAATCCTATTGTAGGTCAATACAATATTTAATATCATGCAGTACACAAGCTTACATACAAAACTAAACATACGTGGAACTACATACGTATAAATTTATAACTACACCAGATTTGTAACAATTATTTTTATACATGTATACCCACAAGCATATAAAAAATGCATGTACACGACCGTCCATTTTAGTTCAAACAGCTAGTGAAATTTAGTAAACTCTTCTAACAAACAATGTAATTGCGATTAAATATAAATAATATATGTACAATTAGGTCCTTTGCAAGATTTATAACCAACTGCAGGCAAATATATCTATTAGAGCACCTACACCGCGATAATTCCTGGAATAATCCGTACCGCCATAAATACGATTATTTTTGAGATAATATTGCCAGCAAAAAACTTGCGAAACTTACCTGCCCTGACCTCGAAGAGTTTTATGTACCGACATATGCATTAATTTTCAAATAAACTTGCTAGCGTGCGCATCACTGATGCGACCGTATTTTTTATGCGAGCTTGTTAAAATGCCGAGAGGAAAACCAACAACGTTCTGTAATTATTGCTTTTCACCAAGGAGGTTATTCAGTGCGCCAAATTTCCAAAAAGACATATAATAAATCGACCGTTAGTGATATTATTCGGCGACATCAACGCACGGGCAGTTTAAGAGATCCGGCACGTTCAGGTAGTAAGCGAATAACATCTCACGCCGACGATGAGCTTACAAAATTGCTGAGTATATGAACTGGGAGATTGACAGCACCCGAAATTGCCGCAGAAATGAATCGCGACCGTGCAAGAAAAATTTCTGTTACTATGGTGAAAAGAAGATTAAAAGCTGCAAACCTTCACGCCCGCATTGCTGTACGAAAATCCTTACTTCGACGGGGAAACAGGTGAAAACGCAACAATGGGCAGAAGTACAGGACACTGGATAACTGGAAAAAGGCCTTATGTACTGATGAATCAATGTTTGAAGTGTTTGGACAATCAAGGCGTGTTTTTGTAAGAAGAACGAGTGGTCAAAGAATGCTACGAGATATCACAGTGCCAGCTGTCACACAAGGAAGTAGTTCAGTGCTTATTTGAGGTTGTTTTTGCTACGCCGGCACAAAACACTTGAAACGAATCGAGGGTATTTTGCGCAAGAAGGGCTATTTAGAAATATCGCATGAAAATGCAATACCATCAGGGCTACGTTTGATCGGCGAAAATTTTGCGTTTATACAGGACAACGATCCCAAACACTTAGCAGTAATAGGCAAGAATTTATTAAATAGCGAACAAAACAATAATACCTTACAAATAATCGTATGGCCACCGCAAAGCCCCGACCTAATAGACAGGAGAGTTCGAAAAGTGTGTCCTACCTCAACAAATGACTTGTGTAGCATACAAATATTGCAAGAAGAATGGAATAGTATATCGAACAGAGTCCTTGAAAAACTCTTTGTTTATTTAACGTTAGAATTACCTTAATTATTATTATTATACTTTATAAACATCTATAAACAATAATGCAATAAAAATTTCAACTTTTAACATTAATTAGTTTAACTGTTTTCCCTTTTCTTAAGTTTATTTGAGTGTCCGACCTGATATGGACGGTAGTGTACACTCATAGAATACGAAAGTGGTAAGCGCACTGATAAAGCATTGTTGGTAGAGGAGTATAGTTTACACCCATAGCCGATAAGTTGTAAAAATGGTCACATATTCTGCAGATATATGATCTAATTAATACATTTGTCCTTGGAATTGGCAGACGAAAAGTGTTTGTCTAGTTGCTCGCCTGGGAACCAAAAAGTGTAACTTTGATAGAATTTCAGGTGCGTCAATTCTATTGTGAAGAAGATGATGAAGAAATTTTGTCATTGTCATGTCTACGGTGCTCTAATAGTTCAATGTTAGAGGTAGTTAGTAGATTAATATGACTGTAGCTTCAACGAGGATAATTCGCAGACTGACGAAAGAAAAGTACTTTAGAAAGCACCTCTGCACACTGACATCTAACGGCTATTAAATAAACTAGACTATGTATTCGTTTCTTTAATAGCCGAGCCGAGGCGCGGCGATCGATAGTTTGGACAAAATAATACTTTGTAATACTTATATTCTTCTTGAAACACGCTGTATATCTAAAATACACTTTTTAATTTTAAACACATCTAAATTAAATATGAATAAATATACTTTAGACAAGTTACAATTAAATATAATATAATTTTTTGTAAGCAAGAATTCGAATTATTTATACTGATAGTATCTGTAGTTTCCAAGTGTTTTATTTATAATTAAGGGCCTAAATCCATCTTGTCTCAGACAGTAAGGAAGGTAAATGAACTTTGGAGTTAGTGATTAATCTATCCGAAAACTAAATCTAGCCTAATTGTTTAGAAAATATATGACAGAGGTGTTTGGTCGAAAGTTTAGTTAATTAAACTGTTGAGTTTCAACATTTTCCTTAGCCAGAGAAATTAAATGCATTAGGATATTAAATAAATAAAGGGTGTTTCAAATTGCGCGTTTGTTTTTAAGAATAAATAAAATATAGATGGCGCCCTGAATTTGTCTGGGTATGTGGGCATTTAAAAAGTGTGATGTGTGACATTTATAAAAATGGCTTCGTACACGGTACAACAACGCGCTCAAATTGTTGAATTATTTTATGAAAATCAGCGTTCTGTGAAGTTTTGAGAAAATTACGTGAATTTTATGATTTACATAATCGTCCATCTGAAAGCACTATTGGTCGAATTATTAAAAAATTTCAAGAGACCGGTTCCGTGGAAGATCAAAAAAGTGAAAAATACAGTCGTAGTGGTCGTTCACAAAAAAATATTGGTTTGGTTCGTGAAAGTGTTGCTGAAGATCCTGAAATGTCCATTAGACGACGTTCACAACAACTTGGACTTAGTGGATCAACAACATGGCGTATTTTACACAAGGATTTAGCTCTGAAGGCATATAAGGTTCAAATAACACAGGAACTGAAGCCATTAGATCATTTTAAACGTCGTTCATTTGTGAATTTCATCAATGAATAACCAGCTGATCTTTCTCAAAAAATAATGTTTTGGGATGAGGCACATTTTGAACTTGGTGGCTATGTTAATAAACAAAATTGCCGTATCTGGGGGTGAGGAAAATTCACGAATTATTCATAAGAAACCTATGCATCCTAAATGAGTTACCATTTGGTGTGCATTATGGTCAGATGGTGTAATTATAAAATATTGCTGGTGAAGTTGTAACTGTCAATGGTGATCAATATCGTCGGATGATAACCGAATTTTTGTGGCCTGAATTAATGAATATTGATCTGGAGGATATGTGGCTTCAACAGGATAGCGCTACACCTCACTTTGCGCACGAATCAATTGATTTATTGAGAGAAAAATTTCCTGGACGTGTAATCTCAAGAAACGGTGATGATAATTGGCCACCAAGATCATGTGATTTGGCCCCGTTAGACTATTTTCTATGGGGTTATGTGAAAAGTCAGGTTTATAAAAACAATCCACAATCAATTCCTGCTTTGAAAGATGAAATTATTCTTGT
Organism: Dermolepida albohirtum; assembly: GCA_031893035.1. Lineage (NCBI taxonomy): Eukaryota > Metazoa > Arthropoda > Insecta > Coleoptera > Scarabaeidae > Dermolepida > Dermolepida albohirtum. The sequence continues at coordinate 131,353 of JAVIWB010003122.1, forward strand.
CATTGGCGAGATAGAGCCTCAATTATGTCAAAATGTCATTGAAAATTTTAACAAAAGAGTGGACATCTGTGGAGCTGCAAGAGGAGGCCATTTGGCAGATATTATTTTTCGCATTTAAATGTCATAACTGACACTTCGATTACCAGTAAAAAGTTTTTGAAAGTGAATGCAAATTATGTGTTTTATTTATTATTTAAAAAAACCGCGAAATTTGAAACACCCTTTATATATATGCTATATATATATATATATATATATACATTAAATCAAAACATAAAAATTTCGTTTTTTACATATACTGAGCTTCTTTGCATCTAATCAACGCATACCCATCGCGTCGCACGGGAATACATAATTTGCAATTTAAATACATAATCGTTGTAAATCCATAACTCATTTCCTAATTTGAATTATTTATATTACCTAGATACGAAACATGATAACACAAAACGTTTTACTTTAATTTAGCATAAATTAACGCTGAGGTTTCGCCAAGCGACCCCAATCCTACGTACTGAAAATACTGTCTCGCGGTTAATTACCATTTCTCCTAATAATTATTCACAACATGCCCGTAATTTATATAAATTACATAAACTATGTCGACGTCGCAAATCACTTTAATCGTCTTTTTACCAGTTCGTCTGTCTATTGGGAAGAACTGGTGATAAGTCAATGTCGTCTGGAAATTTTTATTATTTCCTCCGCGCTACAACTACTCTGTGGCGTCTCCGTACAGATACGTTGCAGAAATAAACCCAATAAATCAAAAGTATAGCGATCATATGGAGTCGACTTCGCTCGATTTAAAAATAATTTTATGGCATTGTTCTGCGAGTAATATCGTAATAATCAATACATGATCGGAGTATATTCGATTTAATACGATTTATGCCTAAAATAACGTGCATTTAGCAATAATAGTTAACATTTATTGTCAATAATGGAGTAACGATAAAAATAGTGATAAAGTTAATAGATATAATGGTAACATAAATCGATGAATGTATTGATTACACAGGCCAACCATGAAAAAACTTTTTTTTTATAAATTTGGCTTCCCTTTATGTTTTTTGACGTGCTGAATCCGAAAATGAACTTTAAAATACCACAGGACGTAAAGTTTCCTAACGTGTTTACTTTACGTTATTTATGCATTGTAAACGTATAATAATACCTTGGTCTCTACACTTAATTTGTAGTAATTGCTCAAAGTGCACTTTTGAGTATCTGCGTGACTAATACAAAGAAAATCATGCATCATAATCTGCAAGTGCATTTTTTACACTCACATTTAAATTTTTTCCCTGACAATCGTGGAACTGTAAGTGAGGAACAAGAGGAGCGTTTCCAGCAAGATATAAAAGAAAAAAAGCCACTGAAAGTCATCGTTTGCTGGTAAAAACTGACGGTAAGCATGCTGCGACCATAAAAACATGTGAGGCGTGGTTTCGACAATTCAAAAGTGGTGATTTCGATGTGCAATGCAAAGAACGTTCTGGTAGACCGAAAAAGTTTGAACATGCGAAACTGCAGGAGTTATTGGATGGAGACCCAGCACAAACTTAAAAACAATTGGCAGGAGCGTTAAATTTGGCCCAAGAAACGTTTAGCGACCGATTACGAGCAATGGGAAAAATCCAAAAGATGGTAAAATGGGTGCCACATCAATTGAATGACACGCAAATGGAAAATTGAAAAATCGTCTTCGTAATGCTGCTTCAAAGGTATGATCGGAAGTTATTTCTACATCGAATAGTGACGGATGATGAAAAATGGATTTATTTCGAAAACCCTAAGCGCGAAAAATCATAGTTATCACTTGGAGAAGCCGGCCCATCGACTCCAAGGCCAAATCGTTTTGCTCGCACGACAATGCTCTGTGTCTGGTGGGACCAGAGTGGCGTGGTGTATTATGAACTGTTGAAACCTCGTGAAACAGTTAATACTGCTCGCTACCGACAACATATTATCAATTTGAACCATGCACTGATAGAAAAACGTCCAGAATGGGCCCGAAGACACGGTAAAGTGATTTTACAGCACGATAATGCACCCTCTCATACAGCGAAACAGATCAAGGAAGCGTTGAAAGCACTTGGATGGGACATAATATCGCAACCACCTTACTCTCCAGACCTTGCCCCGTCCGACTATCACCTTTTCGCATCAATGGTACACGCGCTTGCAGAGCAGCACTTCGCCAAATGGCTCGATGAATAGTTTTGCGCAAAGGACAAACAGTTTTTTTGGGATGGCATCCATAAATTGCCTGAATTATGGGCAAGATGTGTAGAATCAAATGGCCAAGGCTTTGAATAAATAAATTTTTCCATTTCCTTGAAAATTATGTAGTTTTTTTTTACGATAAAACCGATAATGACTTTCCGGCACACCTGATATTAATTAAGTAATTATTTGTTAAATAAATTTAAAAAAGCTTTGCGATTACAAATGTTTGACATTCATTCACAGATGGCTGTATAAAATTGATATCAGACTTTAAAATTAAAATTTGAAATATTTAATCCTAAACAACATTTATACCATCTCTTTCAAGTAAACAAACAGAATTTATAAAAAACGTACTGCATCTGAAAATTCATTAGGCCTGTAAATATTTCAACTTGCCAATTATTAAGGAACGAAAACTCACATTTCAGAAATACAGAGACGAGTAAATTTTGAAAGAGCTCCCACATCGAAAGACGAGATGAATTCATAAAATATTTCGCCTTCATTTATTAAGTTACATCTCGTAGTACCGTTTCACCCGCCTTTCGCTCGCCCTCCCATATCTTTTCTCATACAGCACTTGTACACTACCAACCAGCTTTCCGACTTTACATTTTACCAGATGCATCCATTCAACCATCCATCCGTGTACGCGAGTCGAAGTGAAAGTAGTGAAAATGCGTAATAAAATTTCCATTCCGTAGAAATGAAGAGGACGAAGATTGATCTAGTCGACGCAGTGAAGGAAGTCGCTCGTAAAAAAATCGAATGGCGAAAAACGACGGCGGAGGGGTTGAATTTGGATTACACGATGCTACTGTCGAAGTGCTTGGCGGACGAGTTGATGAGCCAACTTCAGGATACGGTCGAGTATTACGACGGCGAACTCTCTAAGGTAAAGGAAATTAAGTTGCCTCATTTTGTTTGGGTACGAAAATGTGTTCTTTTTGCTCTGTGTTTACTTACTTGTAGGTACTTTTGGGACTTTTAGTATGTAAATTAGATTCTCTTGACGTGTACATTAACAATTCTAATCAAATTTTACTTTCACATTGGCGTCTACCATAACAAAATCTACGTATCTACGTCGAATAATTTCCCAAAGAACTAGTTTATTTTACATTCACAATATACACAGTCTGTCGCAGAGAAAACCGAACTTTTTTAAAATAATAATTCTTAGTGGCGCCACCTACTAAAAAAAAATATGCGTCGGTAAGGTAGATCTTTCACCAATGTTATGTAAAAAAAACAAGATATTTGTATCATTAGAAGCAGAGAAATTGTGTATAAAGTAACAGTGTGTATTTGGCATTTGTCGAAAAATGAATTTTGAACAAAGTGCAAATATCAAGTTCTGTTTTAAACTCGGTAAATCGTTTATTGAAATGTTTAATTTGATGAAACAAGTGTATGATGATGCCTGTTTATCACGCACGAGTATATATGAGTGGTATAAACCATTTAAAGACGGTCGTACGGACATAAATGACGAAAAACATCTTGGTGCAAAAAATCTGTTGTTCCGGGAAGTAACATCGAATTTGTGAGTGAATTTATCAGAAATGGGCCGAAATCCTCATTGCGATGCGTGGAAATGGAATTAAATATTTCCAAAGATTCAATTCATCGCATTTTGACACAGGATTTGGGACTGAGAAAGATTTGTACAAGGATTCTACCACACTAGTTAACTGAATTTAAGATTGTACAGACTTGATTAAAGACTCAAAAAAGGACGAAAACTTTAGGTATTCTATTGTAACTAGCGATGAGACGTGGTGTTTTCAATATAATCCAGAGACCAAGCGTCAAAGCTCTGAATGGAAGTATCCAAGCGAAGAAAGACCGAAGAAAAGCCGTTTGGAGAAGTCAAAAGTGAAGACAATGTTGATTTGTTTTTATGATACGAAGGGCATAGTGCACAAAGTGTTTGTACCAACTAGCCAAACAGTCGATGCTGTAAATTATCTTGATGCTATGAAGCGTATTTTGGTGCCTATTCGTTGTGTGCGATGGTAGCTGGCGTTTATTACCCGATGATGCACTATCTCGTTACTCGACGCTTATCACTGATTTTCCAACTGCAAATGGCATTTTAACTATCAACCATTCACTGTATTCACCGGATTTGGCATCCCATGGTTTCTATCTATTGCCCAAACTACATTTGCCGATGAAAGGACAGCGTTATGCCGACGTCGAAACCATCAAAAAGCCGTCGACGGCGATTTTGAAAGACATCTCTAAAGATGAACTTAAAAATTCATTCGACATGTTAATTGATCGTGCAAAACCTTATATTGAAGCCGAAGGTGACTACTTTGTATAAAATAAGTGAATTTTACCAAAATAGTAAGCTTTTGTTTTTATTTTAAAAAAGTTCCGTTTTCTCTGCGATAGACTGTGTACAACTACATGAAATTCTACTTCTGTATTTTTAATTACCCAAAATATAAATACAAGAACGACAGTGTATAAATATCTAGTTAACCTTGCTCAGTTTCTTGCAACAAAATACAACGACACCATAGCAATGAGCATTAATTTATTAGTGGAGTTTCGCCTTGGCACCAGAGGCGTCATCTTCGCCGTTACGTTGGTTCAAATAAAATAATATAAGTAATACTAAATAAGAAAGCAACAAAACGCACTTACTGAAAAGTTACGGCACGGTGAAACTAAACAATTGACAAGCTGTGCCTTTTGTGCTTACATATAGAAGTCTCAATGTACTATAATTGAAATTGTCTTTCAAGAGAAGAAGTAATGTTGAAATGAGTCATTTATTGAAAGAGGGATTGTCACTATAAATATGGATTGTTTGTATTGGAGAACAGGAAAAAGATTCTTGAAGATTATAGGTTACAATTGTAAATAAATTATATAATACTAAGGGAAAAGTTGTTTAAGCATCGTTTATATATTTTAAAATTAAATATGCCAAAAATGTTGATGTAATTGAATTAAAAAGGTACCGTAGGTAGCACAAAAATGTTTACGATATGCAAGAAAATATATCGGACGAATTTATTTAGGTGCAATAATAACGGTATCAAAATAAAACTGGCAGTAGTATCATGTTCCATTCATGACTAGAGTTGGGATTTCTTCCCACAGGCTAGGTTCGTACTAAGTACGTTATGCCCCCACCAGTGTAATGTAATAAAATAGATGTTGATATAGTTAGTATTGTTACATCGTGTTTTCGTTTCCACGGACCGTTTGAGTCGTTTCATTGTTTGTTAATTATGGTAATTTTACGCTCGTGGATAATACAGGTAAAGAGTCGATTCATATCAAAGATAGTGATTGATTTATGGAGGTTTATTATTAGAAGAAATCGTCGTACACATGTTCAGAGTTGGGATGTCTTCCCGCGGGCCAGGTTAGTACAAAGTACGCAGCGCTACCACCAGTGTACTGTAAAAAACCCCATGGAGTGTATATATTGTAATAAGTTAATACCTTTTATATAAGGCGAACATATAATTATTAAGTATAACCGACGTGCCTAAGGAAAGAAAAGAGACCATTGGTTGGCGCAGTGCGAAAGTTCAATTAATGTATTTCTCGATTTATATTATAATGATACTAAGATATGCTCTAAAGTTTGCAATAAACCGTTGATGTGCTGGGACAAACGCGACTGTAAAAATCATATAAAGACATCAAAATTATAAAAATAACGGGGCCCCAAAAACGCAACTTTTGTTTAATTTACTATTCATGATAATCATCCGTGATTTGAGACTTCATCTATTTGATAAGCAACCATTTCATGACTTCTGGAATAAATACAATCCCAACTGGAAGCCATCATCCCGGAGAGCATTATAGAGCCAGTTGCCAACTGCGCGTAACTCCATCGAAAACACGATCAAAGCTGTAGTAAAAGATAAGTAGCCGTTGTTATATGTAACGACAGTTCGAAAAGAACATTCTATTTCGAATATTATAGTGTGTCATGTTCTAGATCCTGTTAAAACGATATTTCCCATTGTATTAGCTAGCAAAAGAAGTGAAAAGTATACTGGCGAAGCAATTATGAAGGTAGTACTGAATTCACTAAAACACATGTGGTCCACAACCGGTCCGCTGTAAGATTTAATCCGGCCCGAGAGACATTGTCGTATTATTTCATGTCTGATATCTATCGCTAAAAATTATGAACACTACTTTAAAATGCACTACTTTTAAATGCATCCCGCGAACGTATTCGCACATTAAAGTTTGGCCCACAACATGTCAAAGGTTACCCATACCTCCACTAAAACAATGTCGACTTTCACCTGACCAGCTGTTGAGGTTTGCGAGCAATAGTGCAGCGGCAATGTGTGTAGGCCGTACTCTTAGACAGAAGTGTGAAGGACTTTTACATGTGGCGTGTAAAGTTCATGCTTTACTCCTTGTTGCACAAAGTATTCGACGATGTTATCCAGACGTGGATGCATTAATTTCAAATACTAAGATGTTTTTGAAATTTCAAACACCAATTCGACAATTCCACAGACGGTGCTACGGTATTTCTGAACCACCAGGGACAATTCTTACACTTTGAAGAATATGGTTGAAAGCGATTTTCTATTATTGTCAGAATTTCCTAGAATAAAATCTGTACTTTTACGATTCAAACCTAAGGAAGCTGCTGACTTACGAAACAAAATGCCAAGGTTGTGATAAATAATATTATACATTGGTCACACTAAACGTTTGATAGGAACTCGGAGAGCATATGGCGCACATTATATTTAATCATCCCGAGAAAGCCAGTTTAGCAAAACACGTGCTAGAAAATACCATAGAGTAACCGCAAATTGTCTACATTTAATCAAAAATATAAATAAACATTGTGAATTAGATAGCTACGAAAGCATATACATTTCAAAAAAACAAAAAGCCATATGTTAAACACCAATAAGGCTCCAGTTCTATTCTTGGTCTGTTTGAACTCCTGGAAAAGAAAAAATACAACCCGTTAAAAAGGGTTCGCGCGTGTAAGTGGGGGGTGGTTTAAGATAAGTGGTTAGTTTTAAGACTTTAAGTTGTGCGAATTAAATCTACAGTGTGTTCGGCTTTCGACGGCGAATGTCTAGTACGGATTTGTTTCTGTGATAACAACTTAGTTGTCGAAATCGTGTACAGAATACGAATATTTATTTCTCTTTTTTTTTTATTAAGACAAATTGTTTGTTTCTTATTTGCTATTTACAAATACTGTTGAATGTGCAATCGTAATTCAACATTCACGGGTTGTACGAATACTTTTGTGACTGACTGTATGTGTATATAAGTATTCAATATTTATGAAATCTATTGTGTGGTAATTAGGTATCAGTATTTCATTGTCTTTCTTATTAATAGTGTATACACCCATAGTCTACGATTCTGTACAATTAATGTTAGAAAGAAAATAATTAAGTATACATTCTTTACTGATGATACTTAAAATCATATGTCTGAAATTACTAGGAAATATAAATAGAGCAATTACTACACAAAAGTAATAACTTCATTAAAAGCATTCCAACCTGTTTTGAAAAAAAAATGTGTACTTACCCAAAAATGTGGTTCGCATTTAAAAAAACGAAATGTCATTTATAATGTCTAGTTATTAATCTATTTACGTTGGTGGCGATAACATTATATTTCGACAATTAAGAATGGTTACATGTTATGTTATGACAACAAGAGTGCTTGTCAGAATATACGTAGAAACCGCCGACAATACTAAATAGTTTCAGAATGAATAATGTTTATTCTAATTTCTGTACTATTGTTTCCCATACCAAAAAAAGAACATTTATCATTTCTTGTAAATCTACAGGGTATTTCAAAATGAGCGAAAGATTTAGTTTTTCAAAAAAAAACACATCATTTACTTCAAAATTGCAAATCACTCCTTAAACAAGGCTGTATCTTTTGTATTCAAAAGTAGCAAAGATGTCCTTAGGAGTTTCGAGAGTTGAAAGACTCAAAACAATGTGACATTTTGAGACTAGTAGGATAGAATCAATTACGGTTAATATAACCTCTTCCCACAACAATTTTCGTATTCTGTGTACGTATTTCGACAACTAAGTTGTCATCAGCAGATTATTAATCATAGTGTCGCACCTGGAACTACGACAAAACCCTCACAGAAACAAAATCTGTTCCAAACTTACACCTTCAAAAGTCAAACAGTGTAGATTCGTTTCATAGTTTAAATTGTATTCTAATCTGAAGCCAAACACTTATCTTGAGGTACCTGCTTGCACATTCAAACCTTTTCGTTGACCGTATATTACTTTTCCATTAACTGAAACAGACACGAATAAAGGATGCGAGCTCCATTGGTGTTTAACACATGGTTCATGTTTTTTGAAATATACATATATGCTTTCATAGATATTAAATTCATAATAATTATACACATTCTTAACCAAATGTAAACAATCCGCGGTTACGTTGTGATTATTCACAAATACATACTTTGCTGAACTAGATTTTACAAGTTGATTGAATTTGATATGCGCCTATATACATATATTCTTTATACCGGGTTTCTATCGATCGTTTTTTCCGACCTACAAAAGGTACTAGAAAAGTTTTGTAATACAGCTTTGTTTATCTAGTAATTTCCTCTACACTCAATACACTTCCCAATCCTCCGAAACCAATCTTTAAACCAGTTCTGCCAAGTTTCATTAGGGAGTAAAGCACACTCGTTGTCCCAAGCCCGCAGAAGGTCCTCATCACTGGAAAACCGCCTCCCTTTTAGCTTCATTTGCCCATGCGGGAACAGTGCAAAGTCACAGGGAGCAAAATCTGTACTGTAGGGAGGGTGCTCGAGAAGTTTCAATCCTGTAGTGGTCTAATATTCGGTGCAGGCTTTGGCGCGGTGAGCTGGAACATTATCGTGATGGAGGAACCAAGTGTCCATTCTTGACTTTGGCCGCAGGTTCCTCATAGATCCAATGACTTTAGGCAGGCACTGTTCAATATGCCACTAAGCTGTAACTGTCTTCTGTGTGTCCAAAACGACACGTTTCACAATTCCACTTGATTTGAAAAATACAGCTATCATTTTTTCTTTACAGATCGGGACTTTTTGACAATTACGGGTGTGTCCTCATCATCAAAGATCCAAACTTTGTTTTGAGCTTTGGTCGGCACATCGTAATAGTACAGCCAAGTCTCGTCATATGTCACGATGCTGTTCACATACCGAGATTGACCCTTATTAAACTTTTTTAGCATCTCCTGGCACCAAGTCACACGTCGTGTCATCTGCTCTTCAGTCAGTCGATACGGCACCCATAGAGAACAAAGTTTCTTCACGTGCAAATGATCATGCAGAATGGAACGAATTGCTGGTGCATTTAAGCCTGAAGTACCCTCTATCTGTCTGTCTGCCAAGCATTTCTCTCACAGTAGTAACGTTTTAACGTCGTGACCTTCCCGGCTTCTCAGCATTCTTCGCAGTTAAATTTCCCCTTTGGAATTCTCTATACCACCTGAATATCGTTGTGCGATGTGGGCAAACATCACCTAGTGCAAGAGTCATTTCTTCGAAGCCTTGGTCTATGTTTAAACCACGCACGAAATTATAACGCAAAACTGCCCTTATCTCATTTCGTGACCACGCTCCCATTGCAAGCATTTTACACTCTCACTGCTAATGAATAACCGAGCCCATCGACATGGCGCGGCGACTACTATGCACGTATGAACATGTCTCAACATGCAGCAACAAGCAGCTTCCTACAATTCATTGTTGCTTCATATTGCAAAACTTTCTTAGTACCCTTTGTACATGAGGTTGTCAATCGCACGTTTTGTTTCAGTGAGGGTGTTGCCGTGATTCCAGGTGCTGATACTGACAACTTGGTTGTCAAAATACGTTTACAGAAAACTAAAATTATTGTGGAAAAGGACCATATTTACCTTAATTGATTAATTTAATCAATCACAGTCTCCATTAAAATTTACCTAGTGGGGTGTAGTTTATTGCGAAACTTAAGCTTCAAATTATAAATAATATTGACCTTAAAATTATAATAATAAATGTAAAACGTACACAAATGCGTCATATTTCCTAAATGTACACACATAATGTCCCACATATGTATATTTTCCGTGTTCTTTTCAAGAATTTTCCCTGTGATTGTCATTAACTAAATTTTGTTGTTCCCAATACTTTAGGTCAAAGTTTTCGGTAAATGGCACTATATACCTCGGCAACAAGTCGCTTATGGTGATGAAGGTATGCATTATAAATTTTCCGGATTAACTCTGCCAGCTAAAAAGTGGCTACCGCCTTTAGAAGCCGTAAGGGATTTATTATCAGAAATTATTGGTACCACTTTTAACTTCGTCTTAGTTAATAGGTTAGTTACTATTGATTAACCTAACATATTTGCAAAACAGTTTAGTAATTACCAGACTTTTTTATAGATATAGAGATGGCTCTGATCATATTGGAGAGCACAGGGATAATGAAGCTAATTTAGATCATAATGCACCAATTGCATCTTTATCTTTAGGGCAACAGAGAACGTTTGTCTTGAAACACGGGGACGTTAGAAAAAAGGGACGTGAAAGACGAAAGATTCCGTTAGGTAATTTAAATAGTAATATTTATTTATAAATTATAGTTATAATAATAAATTAATATTTATATAAATTTAGCTATATGTAATACGTTCCAAAATCAAATGAGGATACTTTCCAATGTTATTTTTAATAATATTCAATACGAAGTGTGTCAAAAAATAATTCGTTTTCAAACGTATATTGATCAATTGCTTCATATCTTCACAATGAGTTTCCCGTGCTTGATATTCCAATGCCTTTACCAACTCATAAAACACTCTTGAAATTTTTTCGAAATTATTTACTAAATTCCTTCCGAACTGGTCCATTTGATATGACCCCTCATCTTGAACAAGAAAAAAGAGTTGCAGGAGGCATGATCAGTGCTGCTACACGAGGTGGGGATACACAGGGATGCATGCGATAATCTCACAAATAGTCGACGTTGAATGTAACGGCAAGTTTTTGTAATATAACATTCGATTTACGGACCATACCACTACAATTTGTAAACATGGGATCATTAGATTTTCTTATTCATTCTTGCAAACAATTTGGCTTTGAAGTCGACTTATTTTGCTTTTGTGAGAAGTAAAATGGAATATGGTGCACTTTATAGTATCCGCATCAACTTTATTAACAGTTGCTTCTGGAAAGGAAGGACAAGCGACTTCTAAAATGCTTGGATTACAATAATTATGCTTCCCATCCTCCCATTGGCATAGATTACAACGCTCTGTTCAAAAGAGATTTCATACAGTAATTGGCCGACACAAGGAAGTTCATTAGTGCGAAGTTTCTTTTAAACTTAATTTATAATGAAATAGATGCTCCCACGTTTTCATTGAAAGTGGATTTTGTTTTTCCGACTCGTACTATACGACCATCGAAGACATTCTTTTCGCCTAGAGCCAGAACAAATCTAATGAAGGCGCCATTATCACATATGGTCTTCAATACCAGTCCTTTTCTCTGAATCTCTTTCCAGATCGTTTCCAATCACATTGTTTTGGTTATGGCTTTTTATTTTTTTTCGTTTTCTGATTTTTGGTTTGTTTATTTCATTATCAGTGCAGATAGCTATATTATATAAAGAGTAACTTTTCATATTTATGGTAACATACAAAGTTTTGCAATATAACCCAACAATGAATCGTAGGAAGCTGCTTGTTGCTGCATGTTGAAATATGTTCATACGTCCATAGTAGCCGCGGCGTCGATGAGCTTAGTTATTCATTTGCAGTGAGAGTGTAAAGTGCTTGCGATGGCATTGTGGCCGCGAAATGAGATAAGGGCAGTTTTGCGTTATAATTTCGTGCGTGGTTTAAGCATAAACCAGTGCTTCCAAGAAATGACTCTTGCACTAGGTGATGTTTGTTCACATCGCACAACGATATTCAAGTGGTATAGAGAACCCCAAAGGGGAAATCTAAATGAAATTTAACGATGTTAAAACGTTACTACTGTGAGAGAAATGCTTGACGAAGACAGGCGAGTGACCTACCAACATATAGAGGGTACTTCAAGCCTAAATGCACCAACAATTCGTTATGCATGATCATTTGCACGTGAAGAAACTTTTTTCTCTCTGGGTGCCACATCGACTGACTGAAGAGCAGATGACACGACGTGTGAATTGGTACCAGGAGATGCTAAAAAAGCTTAATAAGGGACAATCTCGGTATGTGAACAACATCGTGACAGGTGACGAGACTTGGCTGTACTATTACGATGTGGCGACCAAAGCTCAAAACAAAGTTTGGGTCTTTGATGATGAGGACACCGTAGTTGTCAGAAAATCCCGATCCGTAAAGAAGAAAATGATAGCTGTATTTTTCAAATCGAATGGAATTGTGGAACGCGTCGTTTTGGACACACAGAAGATAGTCACAGCTAAGTGGTATACTGAACAGTGTCTGCCTAAAGTCATAGGATCTATGAAGAACCTGCGGCCAAAGTCAAGAATGGGCACCTGGTTCCTCCATCACGATAATGCTCCAGCTCACCTCGCCAAAGCCTGCACCGAATATTTGATCATGACAGGATTGAAACTTCTCGAGCACCCTCCCTACAGTACAAATCCTGTAACTTTGCACTGTTCCCGCATGTGAAAATGAAGCTAAAACAGAGGCGGTTTTCCAGTGATGAGGACCTTCTGTAGGCTTAGGACAACGAGTGTAATTTATTCCTTAGTGAAACGTGGCAGAACTGATTTAAATATTGGTTTCAGAGGATAGAGAGGTGTATTGAGTGTAGAGAAAATTACTTTGAAAAAATTAAATAAACAAAGCTGTATTGCAAAACTTTCCTAGTATCCTTTGTATTACATTAATGTTAAGTATTCATCTTGTAATAAGGAACCCGTTTTGAGCACTACCTCGAAGTTTCGAAGTACGACTGACACGTTTGCCCGGAATTGGCTCAAAATGGATGGGGATTATTAAATTGCTTACAAGAATGGCTAAGAAAACCTAATCATTCTATCTCTACAGGGTAAAACACCTGCCTTGTTTCTTAGTATTTTTATATACATTTAATGTGTTTTTAAAAGCCAGTACTGCATCTTCATTAGAGAAAGCTCTTAAATTCCAAGTTTTTTTTTGAGCATCCCGGAAAATAAACTACGTATTTTGGATATATTAGATCGTAGTTTTAACAATATACTTTTGTAAATTATATTATCGATATTTTAGTGTTTTACTTTTTGCAGTAAAATTAGAATTACCTCATGGTAGTCTGTTATTAATGAACCCACCAACCAATAGGTATTGGTACCATTCAGTGCCACCAAAGAAGTCAGCTCCTGGTGTTAGAATAAATTTAACATTCAGAAAATTATTAACATCCTAATTTTATGTATAAAACTAATAAAAATAATAAAAAATTTTTAAAAAAATAAAAAAAATAAAATAATGTATGTTTTTAAATATAGATGAAAGGTTATGTTTTCCCAAGAAATATTGTGTATTCAAATAAAATTTACGTTTAATTGATTCTGCATTTGTTTTTTTTTTTCTGTCCATTTGAAATTAATTATATGAATTTAGTTAGTTTAATATTAAAACTTTATTAAATGACATACGAGTATGAAATAACCTACTATATAAAATTTTATGTTAAAAACTATTTCATGTAGTCCTTCTCATAAAAAAATTTAGGCTATCTAAAGAACGATGTCTTTATTTTTAAATTAAAGGTATTCATGTATAATTATGAATTTTAAAATTATTAATTATTTATTAGCAATAATTAGCTATAACTTTAGAGACAAAATAATTTGTAATTAAATATTAGTGTACTTACTATACCTTGTCTCAGAGTAAGAAGAAGTGATTCAAATATTGCCCCAAAATAATGTATATTTTTAAGAGATTTCATTGGTTATAATTTTACTACATGTTTTAAAAAGCAACTTTTTGTCACTTCAAACAAGGCTTGTTTTTTATATTTAACGTCTCCTAGTACTGTAAATGTTCGTTTAAGAAAATATGAAGCTTTTTTTTTGTATATTTTTTACTGCATAGATTTTATTTGATTCATTATTAAATATATTTGCATTAATTACTATATAATATTTAATTTTTTTTATATATATTTATAAAATTAATTTTTGCATTTATTAACAATTTAATTTTTCTATGTATGTATAAACTAGGTAGTGACACCTAGTGTATAAGTGTATAAGAAGTGATTAACAGGTGCTTCGTCAGTTTAGGTAGCTTCGTAATTGTAGTTTTAAAAATCCAAATACAACTTAAAACTAACCTCAATAAACATGCTAAACAGAAATTTTTATAATACTATTTTAAGTCAAACCTTTACACCTTGCGGAAATTATCTTGTACTGGGAGATATATACGGACAAATATGGATTTTTCAGTACTTCATATAAGCACCTATTAAAACATTATTTGTAATTCAAAATTCTTTCAGCTTATCAAAAATAATAAGCCCGGATACAAATTCAGCTGCACAAGAAAGAACTCCAAAAAACATTATTACTATCGATAAAGATGTTCAAATAAATAGCCTCTTAGCAACCGAAAATTTTCTTATAATCGGCACTGAAGGTTATATATACGGTTATCAATGGAAGGTAATTAAAGCAATGAAAGAAGGCAAACCTTCTTGGAAAGTAACTATACCAAATAATAAAAACAAATTAGAAAAGTGCGATATAAATTGTATGACTTATAATAAATCCAGTGAAACTATTTATGTGGGGTGTGCAGATAATAACATTTATTTAATGAAAATTGAAGGAGGTGAGATAATACAAACATTAAGTGGACATACAAATTACATACATTCAATTTGTAATATGTAAGTTGTTAATTTAAATAATTGTAAAGATATACATGTAATTTGAAAATAACTTTTAGTGGAACTGAATTAATTTCTGGAGGAGAAGACGGAGTAGTAAATATATGGGATACAAGACATAAAAATGTTGCAAATAAAATTGAACCTTACAAAAATGACAAAATTGCAAGACCAGATCTTGGAAAGTGGATTGGAGCAGTTGGCTTTAATGATGACTGGTTGGTAAGTCAACATATATCAAATAATATAAATAAAAATTCATTTTTGGAAATGTATTAGGTGTGCGGAGGAGGTCCTAGATTATCTATGTGGCATTTGAGGACTCTTAATACTTCTATGATATTCCCTATAGATAATAGAGGAATACACATCGCAGAATTCAAGGATAATAATATATTGGCAGGCGGTACTGCAGAATATTTTTATAATTTGAGTTTTAATGGAGATGTTGTGTCAGAAATACCGATATCTTCAGTAACAATTTTTAGTGCTATCCATCATGATGAACCATTCAGTGTACTTTGCCTTGCAGGAAGTAGCCCAAAAATTGATATATGCAGTAATTTTAATTACAGAGATCAAGTTTTATCTCTATATTGAAAAGTGTATTTTTACAAAATGTGTTAATTTTTTTAAATAAATAAGAAAAATGTTTCCCCTAAATTACCTTTATTTTAATAATCTGTTGTTGAAAGTTGATGTAATTTTAGCTCCATATTCTTTCATGTTCGGAAACCTAATTCAAATATACTTTAAATTATCACTTTATTGATTTTTAAATTGAAATTACACATATAAGAATAAATGTTGTATACATGTGTAAGTTATGAGGGTGCAATTGAAAATCAAGCAAGTGCTTTATATTTTATTGGTGTTGGGACAAGTGATGACTTTTAGTCATTCATCTGAACTACCCATAAGGTTCCATTTAGAAGTTCAATGTTTTGTATTCATTATATTATTATTATTGTTATATAGTTAAAAAGAATTATACAAAAATCTGAAGATCAAGTAAAGTTTGCAGGGAAGTTAGATTTTGTTTGCCTTTTATACTTGTAATATATTGAGAAAGCACTTTTGAAGTGAAATCAACTTTTAAAAGTTAGCAACAGCAAGTCATCGTTTGGAAAAAGACTTCCAAATGTAATCAAAATGGTTATTGCTGAAACTAACCAAACCACCACAAAAGCAATATAATTAAAAGCCTAATGCAACCGAGTCAAAACCACTTAACATTTCGCATTTCTTAGAATTATATAACCTACAAAGTAAAGAAAAATTTTATTCTTTTCTCTAACCAAATTTCATCGAGCGCAGCATAATTTTTACGAATTCCAATTTAAATAATTTAATAATTCGATTTTTATACTTGGTTTCATTCTTCCTTGAAAAATTGACAATTACCATAATACACACGGTCACTACTTTTAAATTTAAAACCCCGTAATTTTGTTTATAGCTTCGTTCCCATCAATAGATGGCACCACGCGATAAGTTTTGAAAATTAGTTTTTTTACTAAATTATTGCTATACTATTGAGTGCGGTTTCTTTCTTTCCAATTTTTGATTACGTATCTTTTATTTTAGTTATGTGTTGCTGTTGCTTCATGTGCATAGTATCTAGATATAGATTTTTAAAACAAACATAATGCCAACTAAAATAATCGAGATTTCTGTTCACCGAATTTATATGAAAATGTCATCTAAGTTGTAATTAATAAAAGAAATCGTATAGATCGTGTACGGAATTTGTTTCGTGCGGGTTTTGCCGTAGTTCTCCAGGTGCGACAGTGTTTAATTCTCTGCTAATGGTGACCACTGAGATGTCGAAATACGTATGCAGATACGAAAATCAATGTGAAAAAGAGTTATATATCAACCTTAAATGATTATGGTATATCGTTAATCATTATTAAATTATTTCATGTTTAAACCATAACATCATTAAACTACAAAAAAAGTTGAAGGATGCTTTACCGGCAAATGTAAATAAAATCAGTGAAAAATATATTTGAAGTAACAGGTAGGTATACCCTTTTTCATGTCTACGATCAGAGTCATCTATTAGCACAGAGATTAAATACAAGCGTCTGAAACTTTACCTTTTTATACTTTTAAAACTTCATAATTAATACTAATATTAGTGTCTGAAATGAAGATTTGACTAGTTTGAGATAAATATCTAATTGAGAAAATACGCTGCATCATGTAATCGGTTAAAATTAACTATATATGACATAATATGAAATGATAATGAAATTTGTATTATAATCTAATCTTTACATTTATAAATGTAAGGCAGTTAAATGCTTAAAATAGTACATAACTTCATAGTTAAAGAAGTTACGTCCGTAACGTCGTTGTAATTATAAAATACAAAATAATGTTTAAAGTTGCATTATTTATATTATTTTCCCTACAATTAACACAATGCTGGAGCGCTCGTATACTCGGAATATTTCCAATGCACTCATATAGTCACCAAATTTTAGGCGAAGCTCTTTTCAAAGAACTTGTATCAAAAGGTCATAATGTTACATTCATCAGCACGTTCGAATCAAAAGAGAAAATACCAAATTACAGAAATATATATGCAAAAGAAGCAGCGGATCTAGTAAAAGGTAAGACACAGTATTTAAATACATAATTAATTTATGTACAAGTTTTAAATGCAACGCCTATTATGTATTATGTTTAACATAAATATATTTGCACTTTGCTATCAGTGGTTCAACTATTTTATACTTATCGCTTGCGTCTATTATAATTACAATATCAGGCAGTTGAGTCAGCGTTATCTTAAGATTTGTTTTCATTTTCTTATAATTAGAAGGGTTATCACTTGACCCCTTTTGAATATGCAACCAACATGACAAATCAGTAAATCTAGCATCAAAGTCCCTAAACTTAACAAGTGTTTAATAAAATATTTTAGAATAATAATTTATTATTAATAGTGTTAATAACATGTAGCCTTAGAAGATTAATACACGCTCCATAGTTCTTCAAAGAACTGTTACAATTAAATAAAATGTTTATGAAACTAACACAAAAACGGTAATTTCGTTATAACTATTAATAGTTTAATCACTAAAGTTGATATATAATCCCTATCCACATTAACTTTCGTAATTCTGTATACGCATTTCGACAACTAAGTTGTTATCATCAGCAGATAATTGCAAAGTATCGCACCTGGTAAACCACAGCGAAAAATACTCATACGAAAACAACCTCGGTACGCGATCTGTACCGTTGAGAACCAAAATGTACACTGTATATTCTTTTCACAAGATTTTTAAAATTGTTTTACTTACACTAGGATGAATGACATTGAAAAGGAACACGGACATGACCTATAAGTACCTGCATGTGATTTATTACAGCGTTCCTCTTATTCTGACATTAAGCAGACCGAAAAGAGACGTCTGGTTCGGGCCACCGTCAATGTTCAAAACATGGCTTTTATTCTTCAAAATGTACATACTGTCATACGTATCTAATTCGCGATAATTATACACGTTCTTAATCAATTCTAAACAATCGGCGTTAACGCTATGATTACAATCCAACACATGTCTTGCTAGACTCGATTTTGCCGGCCGGTTGAATTTTATATGCGCGATATGTTCTTTATACCGGGTTTCTATCGATCGTTTTGTTTGGCCGATGTATTGTTTACTACAATCTAAACATTGAATGCTATATATCCCCGATTTCTTGTTATCCTCGACTTTGTCTTTTGCATTTCCTAAAAGGGATTTTATTGAGTTAATCGACCGACAATTAACTTGAAAACCGTTGAAAAATGTTGAATTCAGTTACCTCGCGTGGTACAAACCTTGCACAAATCTCACAAATGCTGTGTCAAAATGCGATGAATTGAATCTATGGAAATATTGAATTCCATTCCCACGTATCGCATTCCTCATTGCGATGCGGCTCATTTCTGATAAATTCACGCACAAGTTCGATGTGACTTTCCGTAACCGCAGATTTTTTTGCACCAGGATGTTCGTCGTCATTTAGGCCCGTACTACCGTTTTTAAACCGTTTATACCACTCATACACACTCGTACGTGATAAACACGCATCACCATACACTTGTTTCGCCAAATTAAACGATTTACCGAGTTTAAAACAGAACTTGATATTTGCTCTTTATTCAAAATTCATTTTTCGATTAATGACAGCTACACACTGTTACTTTATGCGCAATTTGTTTGCTTCCAATGATACAAATGTCATGATACTTTGACATAACATTGGTGAAAGATCTACCTTACCGACGCATTTTGTTTGCAATAGATGGCGCCATTAAGAATTACTATTTTAAAAAAGTTCGATCTGCTCTATGACAGACTGTGTACACTAAACTAAAAACGGTAAATACATGATTACAAACACACTTTTCAAGGCTTTTAACAATTTTGAATGAATTTTACTTGTATAAACGCATTATATCACCTTTTCACCTTCCCAAAATCTAGCGAGCACAGGTAAAGTTTATGAGTTCGATAAGGTATTAGCCACCCTAAGCTTACTTCTCGGAATGAAATAAATAAATGTATGTATATTGTAAGCTAATAGTCTGTATGTTTACGTAACATGTACATTTATTTTTCCAGGCATTAAATAATCGCTTTAACGCTTTAATCGCTAATCTCACGAGAACGTATTTGCACGTGTTGTACTGTTCCAAGAATTGTTTGTAATGGAAACTTACCATATACAGCTGTTCACAATTAATATATATATATATATATACACTACCGGTCATATTTATTTGCCCACCCTTAGTTTTAGCCAAAATTATTGAACTATCAAATGTGTACTGAAAATTTATTTATTGTACCAATACAATAGTGTAAAATAAACATAAAATAGTTACATTTATCTTATATAAAAAC
Source organism: Dermolepida albohirtum (assembly GCA_031893035.1). NCBI lineage: Eukaryota > Metazoa > Arthropoda > Insecta > Coleoptera > Scarabaeidae > Dermolepida > Dermolepida albohirtum. The sequence continues at coordinate 151,398 of JAVIWB010003122.1, forward strand.
TTTATCATTAATTATTATTAAATTTTGCTCTCATCAATGTGCCCACCTTTATTTTTGATAATTGCGGCACATAACCGCGGCATCCTTTCAATTAATTTTTGCAGTGTATCTTCTGTAATTTGTGCCCAGGCTTCTTGAAGTTGTTCCCACAGTACAGTGGTGGATGATAGAGCACGTTCTCGAACCTTCTGGTCCAATTCTTCCCAAAGGAGCTCTATTGGGTTCAGATCAGGACTTTGAGCTGGCCATACCATTATAGAGATTTGCCCTTGCTCTTCTAGTTGACGCAAGTAATCGCCACACAATCTAGAAGTGTGTGTCGGATCGTTGTACTGTTGAAATACAAAGTTTTCGCCAAGAATCCTTAATCCTGAAGGAACAGCGTTATTTTCTAAAATTTCCTTGTAGCCTTCTTTTCTTAGGATTCCCTCAATTTTGACGAGATCGCCTACAGATCTTCCACCAAATCACCCCCAAATCATTACTAAACCTCCTCCATGTTTTACGGTAGGCGCAATACATTCTGGCAGTACTCTTTCTCCTGCGGATCTTCTTACGAATATTCGCCTTTTACTACCGAAAAGTTAAAACTTCGATTCGTCTGTCCACAACACATTATTCCACTGATCAATCGTCCAATTCTTATGTTCTTTAGCCCAATTTAGTCGTTTTATCTTGTTTTGCTTTCGTAGTAGTGGTTTTCGCAGAGCAATTCTTCCGTATAAACCCGCTTGCCTTAGCCGTCTCTGTACCGTGGACACACTAATTGGTTTAGCACGCGCTCTATTCATTTCAGCCGCAATTTCTGGTGCTGTTTTTCGTCTATCGCGTCTACTTATCCGTATTAGACGCCGGTCATCTGCAGATGTCGTCGCTTTGCATCGTCCAGATCTTCTTTTGTTGGAAAATGTACCACTTTCTTCAAATTTTTTAACGTTATAATCAACGGTTCTGCGATTTAATCGTAATTCTTTTGCAATTTCGCAATTACTTTTACTCGTACGACGATAAGCAATTATCATAGCACGCACTTCAACAGATAATTCCTTCGTCTTCGGCATTGCATTACAATATTCACAATAACTCTCTATTTCACTGTTTTCGCAACAAAAGATGCACGATGACTGACATCAAATTTATTTTCCTTTTTGAACAACACATCCTAATATTGTAATTAGTTAGTACAATAACGCAATATTGGTAATACCTTTCGGTTACTGTTAATACTGTAGGGATTAGCCTATATAATATTTATGGTATTTTTCCAGTTTATGACACCTTTACGATATGTCATAAACAATTTAAGATTTTCTTAGAAATTCATATGGAATTACTTCCACTAATAATATTGTTGAATAATTATAATACAGATTTTTCGAAAGATAATCGGTATTTCAGGAAACACATATAATTGGGGTGGGCAAATAAATATGACCGGTAGTGTATATATATGTATGTTATTTAGAGTGTTATAACTTACTAGTGTGTTACATAACGCCAGGTACTATATGTTTGTCCAATTTTTTATAGATTTCTTTAATTTAGAATATTTTTGGTGCAAAGAATAGTTAAATAAAAAAAATTTCAACTCCATGACCTTTAGAAACTAAGACGTTTGTAATCATTCACTATTCGCATTTTTTTAATAGATAATAAACAGATAATTCTAACTTTATGACCATCAGAAACCAAGGTGTTTGTAATGATTTAATGTTCGCATATTTTTTCCAGAAAGAAAAGTTGGATTCAGTACATTTTCAATACCTATAATAGCCATTACGATTTTTGTATACGAACTTAGTTTAACTATGTCCAGAGCAGTATATGACAACGAAGATGTCCAAAATCTCCTTAAATCCGAAGAAGAATTCGATTTGATTATTCTGGAACATTTCTTTGATGAACCTTTATATGGTTTTGTTCACAGATTTAAGGCTCCTGTAATTCTATTAAATACAGGAGGTTCAAATGGTTTTGTCAATAGAATAGTAGGAAATACTGCTCCACCTTCCTACATTCCAAATAGTATTGTAGAGTACACATCAAACATGAATTTGTGGCAAAGATTTTACAACCTCTTTCTTACCATCTTTTCAGACTTAGTTTTTTACGTCATTTATGTTCCCAGGTATAATAACCTCATACACGAATATTTTCCTGACTCACCTCATCTCCAAGATTTGATGGATAATACGTCTTTAATTTTTGTAAATTCTCATCCAACTGTAAGCGCTCCTGTACCACTGGTTCCAAATATGATAGAAATCGGTGGATTCCATATTTCACGGAATCAAAATATGTCTGCGGATTTAAAATTGTTTCTAGATCAAGCCGAGGAAGGCGTAATATATTTTTCGATGGGTTCTAACCTAAAAAGTAGTAATATGCCAGACGAAGTGCTGCAGGAACTTCTTGCCACATTTTCTAATATTAAAATGAAAGTGCTTTGGAAGTGGGACGACGTCGAAATGATCGGAAAACCGGACAATGTTAGGTTAGAGAAGTGGATACCACAAACGGCTGTATTAAGTAAGTTTGAACACATTATTTTAAAAATGCATATTGATTTTATGTCCATGAGATTTCAATAATTCATTCACTCATTGTTATTGATTCATTACTTCTACAATAGGTTGGCAGTCGAAAATAGTAACAAAAACTTAAATAAAAAAAAATAGTAACACAAATTAACAACGTTGAATAAATCATTGAATGAATAATTGAAAATATCACAAAGGTTGTCACACTGAATTCGAAAACCATAAAGAAATGCAATCTGGGATTTAAGTATAGCAAATTTGTGCGTGTCTATGCATGTTGAAAAGGGTAAACGTTACGTGTTGTAAGGCGAGATATAAAAAAGTTAAGTTGTTCCTGGAAAGCAGGAGGAATCAATTTTATTATGAAGCTGTTTGTACGGCAAATATAAACCGAAAGTTACTCGTCTGGTTTCCAATGAAGGTATAGAGAAAGCACTAAGTAATGTTTCATACAGGTACAGTAAGGATAAACGATGAATTCTTTAAAATTCAATTGTTTTTTATGAATATTATGGGAGAGACTCCACACCACCGAGGCACATTCAATTCTTGATAGAATTGATAGAATCTAAAGAAAAATACAGCATCTTTAACGTAGATATATTGGTACAATGTTATGGCATTAGGTAGAAAGGGGTCCATTGTTTTATTTGCCGGAAGTTGGAAGACTTTCCACTCTGCGTGAATGATATTTTGCATTGGCCATTATGATAACAGCATTATCTGTCAACCTAGGCAATACTTGTCCAAACCATTCCTCAAAAATAATACCATTCATTTCATCGTGGGAATCAGCTGTGTTTCTACCTTCAAAAACAGTCCATCCTCCATAAATCCGAATTCAGATCCTATGTGGAGTATTATTAATCGCCGGCCTTTACCACTAGGGTTTTTTAATCCTGTGGATCATCCTGGTGGAATGAAGCCCATTGTTTTATTTTCCGATGAAATAATGCTACTAATGTGGTTATTAAAAGACAGTTCAATATCAAAATGGATTCTCAGGTTTTCATGGAATTACATCGTTGAAACGACACAGAAGCAATGCCGTATAATGTGTATAAACTGTCTTTTTTCGAGGTCGAGTGTACGTGGTTTGTTCTATTACCTCCTCCTTTTAAGAAGAAATGAAAAAGAATATAAAAATGAACGAATGAATGACGGTTATGAAGGTTAATGTAAGGTGTATGATTGATTGATTGAGACAATTTATTACCTCCTTTGTGTTAATAAATAATAATAGGGATATTATTTAACAGAGAATATTTATTTGCATGTGTTGGTTAGTCAATTTATTACGAGCGCGTGTTCGACTAGCTAAAGCACTGTAATAAATGCAAATAAAAGACAAGAAAGTAATATAATTGAATGTAATGTGAGGTGAGGAGTTAATAATTAATAGTTGTGTACAATGAGCATCAAAAGTCCAGGACGCGTGCCAAGCTGAAAGAAAGATTATTAGTGGAATAAAACGACAGGAATGCCTTTAAAATTTTATTCACAAGTTAAATTAATTCTTAAAGCTTGAATGTGTTAAATAGAAATAGTTAACAAGAACAAGAGCAACAAATAAAATATGATGAACGTAATAGCAAAGCTGTAATAAAATATAAGTCTAACGATATTTAGCTGTTTAATAAAATATACAAAGAGTTAGATTAAAATACTTGTACTTGCGTGTTTGCGTATATGTATATATCCTGGATCAGGAAACTGTATTTTCCGCGAACGCGAAAACACGAGGTCACAAGAAGCGCGAATAAAGGTTCGCGGCACAAACACGTGAAAGACGCGTGTCGTCTGGATGATGATAGAAAAGCGAAGAGGGTTGTTCTCTTACGGCTATGGCTTTATAAGGAACCGACCCCATAACTGAGGGGGTATTGGTCATGTTTGAATTAACCAATAGCAAACAACAAGGACAGGAAGCAAATTAGCAGATATTAAAATTGTGATCTTAATTTCAATATAAGCATTAAGCAAATTATCTACACAGAATAGTAGACGTGTATTCTGTGTAAAAGAAATACCAAATTGGGATTGGTATTTGAATCGCGAATTGCATTTAGAAATCAATATAACTAAATTGATATCGAATTCAGTGAAAAGTTTGTAACTTCAAGTACAGGGTTTGGTACCTGATTTCGGTGTTTATTGCAGCCTTGACCATTCGTACGTGACTAACACAAAAAGACTCTGCATCTGAATATATATACGAGGACCGGACAAATAATGACAGTATAATAATTTAGGAATTCAAGATCGAATTGTATTTTAAATTAAATAAATTAATCTTAAAAACGATATAAGAAATTATTATATATAGAGAGTGTAACAGTTCAAAAGGAAAGGTGAATTTTGAATTTTAGCGCGCTGTGTACATTCGATTATCGAAATTTTTTTGTTATGTTGGTACACATGTGTTAGTCATATGTTGGCATTATCAGCCAATTTAGATTAGTAGTTTGTTGTTAACAACTGAAAAGCTTAGTCACGTTTGTGTGTGTTCTTCGATTTTTGACTTTTGAAAAAAATGGATCAAAGAATATGTATTAAATTTTGCGTTAAAAATGGAATAAAGTGCTCCAAGGCACTTGAAATGTTGACTGTGGCATTCGGCGAGTCCACTTTGTCTCAAAAAAGTGTTTATAAGTGGTACAAGCGCTTTACAGAAAGCCGATAAAATACACACCAAGTTCGATCAAATGTGAAGGTTTTGCTCACTATTTTCTTCGATTACAATGGCATGGTGCATCATGAGTTCTTGCCAACAGGTCGTACGGTTAATAAGGAATACTACAAGGAAGTTATGCAACGTTTGCGTGAAGCAATACGGCTCAAGCGATCGGAATTATAGAAAAAGAATCATGGATTCTGCATCACGATAATGCACCAATTCACACATCAATGCTTGTTCGTGATTTTTTGGCCAAAAACAACACCCTAATCATGCCTCAACCACCTTATTCACCAGATTTAGCTCCCTGCGACTTTTTCCTATTCCCAAAACTGAAGAGACCAATGAATGGAAAGAGTTTTGCCACAATTGATGAGATAAAGTCAGAATCGAAGAACGAGCTGATGGCCAATACGAAAAGCGCATTTCAGAAGTGCTTCGAGAATTGGAAGAAGCGCTGGCATAAGTGCATTATATCTGAGAGGGATTACTTTGAAGGGGACAAAATGTATATTGATGAATAAATGAATACTTTTCAAAAAAATTCAAAATTCACCTTTCCTTTTGAACAAACCACGTATGTCACGAGTTTACGTTTAGTCGTGTTTAATGTTAGTTCGCTGTTTTTACACCATTCTAAAATACTGCGTAATATTTATTTGTAACCACCGCTTGAATTAATAGTAGAAAATAAAACTAACATTTCCTCATATGCTCTTAATATGCTATAAATCACATTATGGAAAAGATATAATTGTTTCAAACTCAAAATTGAGCTGCTCGGTTGCTTATTTAATTACAACAACAATCTAGAGAACGGTAAATACAAGTTCGAGTCCTGGCTGAACGCAAAAAATTTTTAATTAATTTCCTATAGTTAATAATAATGATGGCATAACAGCAAATGTTAGATTTCATTAATTTCCCATCGTGAAAACCTTATTAAATATTTACATACATATATATAACTGTATTAATACTAGAAAAAAATTTTGCGCCGTCGAAAAATATCAAAATCCGGCAAGTAATGTAGTTTGGAATAAAGAAACACCAAATGTTCTAAATTACACTCGTGTGGTATTACAGATGTAGTAATAGTGCAGTTACCGGAAGAGAAGTCGTTGTAAGAAACAAAAAATTCACGATCATGCAAATATGATTGAACCCTGGAAGCTGAATCTTACGCAACAGATAATTATAATTGATGCCATGTCAGTATAAATGACATCTGTTTGGCCCTGATAATCAGAAACATTTCGGATTTCATGTCCTATTAGTAGAATGAAAGGCACGATATACAGTGAGTTCATTAATGATTGAGATGGAACCTTATGCAACCAAACATACACTATTGGTAGCCTTACATTCAAAATTACCTAGACAACTATGTACATTTGCAGTTATAAGACTTGGCCGACCAGGTGATTTGCCCTTACAAATGCAGCTCTTTTCTTCGAAACGTATGATTATGTTATTCTTGTGATTAGTAAAGTTGTGCCGATTAAAATTGTCATTAACGAAACGCTCGTTAAATTGTTCAATACACAAATCAAGGTTATATGACCAAGTTCCATCCTCATTTCGAATAGCACTTCTGTAATGAGCCACTACAACCAACTACACCTGCTCTTTCGTGAACATAATTATGCAATTGAGAAATTACTAGAGAATTATTAGAAGTATTGGTAAATTTTTGGTGGTTAGAGCGGTAAGTCGGATTTAAGTGTGTTGGATAATTTTTTTAAAACTATCCAACACACTTAAATCCGACTTACCGCTCTAACCAGCAAAAATTTACCAATACTTCTGAAAATTACTGATAATTGATAACACGTAATTACAAATCAAATAACGCAAAATGTAAAACAAAATTTAGTAGGGTTATAAAGAGAGATCTGTCACGATCTAGTTACAAGGATATTTCATACCAACTGTAATCTTTGTTGTTGTATGCTTGGTTGCATAATCCGTCTCAATCTTTACTGAACACGTTGTATTTTGTCAGGTCCAGCTGTTGATTTACTGTTTAGTAAGTTGATTGTGAGGCAGACGTCTTCTTCAAAAAAATAAGCAATGCTGAATAGTGACACTTTAGAAAAATTGTTTTTATTCATTACAAAGCTTGTAGAATTAGCATTGTCAGAGTACTGATTGAAAAAATAATCTAGTATATTAAAGAATTAATGTCGTAGGATAGATCTTATCGCACGGGGCCAGTTAAGTCACGACTTTGTCATTTTTGATCGCGTCGTAGCTATTTTTTACTGTTCAACTTTTCAGTTTTGAACTATAACGTTTGTACTTAAGTTTGGAAAAAAAAACTGTGTAAAAGATTTCGCTCAGTTGGTACTAAAGTATATAATTTTTAGGTCATCCAAATACGAAACTATTTCTAACACACGGAGGAAGACTAAGTACACTTGAATCTGTATATTTCGGAGTACCTATTATAGGTATTCCGATATTTGCCGACCAATACATGAATATTGCCCATGCAGAACTTTCGAATTATGGCATTTCAGTACCCTTTCATGATTTAAATCGCAAAACATTGACTGATGCCATAACAACAATATTCAGTGATCCTAGGTGAAACAGTTTTCATTTGCCTAAAATCTTTAAGTCATATAATTTTTTTTGTAGATATGTACAAGAAGTAGTGTACAGATCTTCGGCTATGAGAGGGGCTAAATTTACTGCTTTAGAGACTGCTGTTTATTGGACGGAATATGTAATGAAGCACAAAGGAGCACCCCATTTAAGAAACGCGAGCCTTCGGCTATCGTGGTATCAGTACTTATTGTTGGATGTGGCCTTATTGTTTTTGAGCTGCATCGCATTTATTGGATGTGCATTTTATATTACTGTACGAACGTTGTGCAGAATATGCAAAACTGAACCAAAATTGAAAGCCAATTAGACAAGTAAAATACTTTTATTAAAAAAACGTGTCTAATTATTTCTTTTCCTCAACTTTTGTTAGTTTCAATATTGCAACCCTGTCAGTTTTTAATTAAGATGACATCTCATTCCCATAAAAAATTATTTTATGTGCGAAGCATAACAACGAGAACTCAGTTGTAGAAAGACGTAATCGAAATACAAAAATTATTGTGGAAAGGGGCTAACCTTATTTGATTAATGATAATATATTTGTAACACAAATAGCAAAGCAAGAATCGTAAAATACATGTAAATTAACCATTAGCTAGCTTATACAAATGATAAATAAAACTCTCCTGGGCAACCCAGACGCTCATAAAACACTAAAACTTTCCTGAGCCAACTCAGAGCCCCCTAAAATACCCCAAAACTCTCCCGAGCCAACCCAGGTGCTCCTAAAACCTGCCAAAACTCTCCAGAGGCAAGTAAAACTCACTAACACTCTCCCGAGCCAACCCAGAGCCCCCTAAAACACCCCAAAATGCTCCTGAGCCAACTCAGAGCCCCTAAAATATCCCAGAACTCTCTTGAGCAAACCCAGGAGCTAGTAAAACTCACTAGAACTTTCCTGAGCCAATCCAGAGGCTCATAAAACACACTAAACCTCTCCTAAGCCAACCCAGAGGCTCCAGAGACACCCCAGAACTCTCCACAGCCAACCCGGAGGCTCCAGAAACACCCCAGAACTCTCCTGAGCCAACCCAGAGGCTCCAGAAACGCCCAGAACTCTCCTGAGCTAACACAGAGGCTCCTAAAACACACCAGAACTCTCCTGAGCTAACACAGAGGCTCCTAAAACACACCAGAACTCTCCTGAGCCAACACAGAGGCTCCTAAAACACACCAGAACTCTAATGAGCCAACCCAGAGTTTTAATTTTAATTTTTTAGTTAATTATTAACATCTACATTATCATCTACTGAAATTCTTTGATCATCTATTGATGAAAAACAAAATTAGAACATAGCCATGAAAAAAGCTAATATTACATGACATATAAACAAAAACTGCGTTTTAATAGCGTAATATAGATCTAGCTGTGAACAAAGTAATAACCTGCCTTAACACCACCTAACGACTTGGAGCTTATTACAGAGAGCATTAGTAGGCCATGAGTTACGTTCTCGAGAATAAGCATATGGTGGTTAATTGCTAATTATCATTAAATTACTTCATATTTAAAGGATAACATCATTAAACTACAAAAAACAGTTAAAGAAATTCAAAAAGTTGAACAAAACCTTACCGGTAAATGTAATTAAAGTAAATATAAAAACTGCTTTACCTTTGAAGCAATAGGTATGTATACGACATTTTATACAAATGTCTAGCAAACCCAGACGCTCATAAAGCACACTAAAACTCTCCTGAGCCAACTCAGAGCTCCCTAAAACACCTCAAAACTCTCCTGAGCCAACCCAGGTGGGTTGGTATCGTGGTGGCTATCGTGGTATCAGTACTTATTGTTGGATGTAGCCTTATTGTTTTTGAGCTGCATCGCATTTCTTGGATGTGCATTTTATATTATTGTACGAACGTTGTACAGGACATGTAAAACTGAACCAAAATTGAAAGCCAATTAGACAAATAAAAATACTTTCAGTTAAAAAATGGGTCTAATTATTTCTTTTCCTCAACTTTTGTTAGTTTCAATATTGGAACCAAGTTAGTTTAAATTAAGATAAAATCTCAATTATTGTCATTCATACTAAGAGATTTTATCAGATAAATATTAGGAATTATTTGTTTAGACGTTCTCTACTTACAAAAAAAAATTTATTCTTCACGGCGAACACGACTACATGAAGAAACTCTTAAAACATATCTGTTGCAGATAATATTTAATCGATCCTATCCACTTTATAGGTTGTTTGTGCATATGCATATTGAGAAGCGTTTATTTACATTTATAATCTGTAAAATCCCTTACACTTCTTCGACGCATCCTGACCGAATACTCGCAGTATCAACTCTGGCTCTGGTTTTCTTAGTTGATGAAAAGGGTGATTTGCGATTTTTGAAATAGATAAAAAATAGCGAAAAAGTGTACGTAAAATTTTTGTTAATCTGTCAAATTTCATGTTTCAAATCGTTGGAGAATGCCTACAGTGGATGAGTCGATTATGTGAATGGCACAAAGCAATCAAGAATGGCCAAAAAATGTCTGAATATTTGCTCCTTTCGGTCGACGTTTAACATCTTCGGCTAATGAAAACATCAACGAAGCGAACGAAACGATAACACAGGCCAACACACATTTTGGTGCCTGCGATTTTTTAACTGTTTCTGGGTAATTTTTCGATGCAGAATGTAAAAAAGTTCTCAGATTTGGTCTATTAGATCTAGTTTTTGAGATTTTTTAAAAAAATTGTGTATATATTTTACGTTATAACTGTTATAATATACAATATTACTATTGACAGTTAAAAAAACAAAGACACATGGATTTAAGTATTTATTGCAAAAACTTAATTTACATAATTACATTAGTCACTAATCACATAAAAATTTTCTTTTATACGACTTTCTAGAATGGAGTTTACTAGGGCAGTCTCGCTGAAGGCTCCAGCAGTAGTCCGCCATCATGTGGCTATCCCATCGTCCTTGATAACGATCTTCCATAGTTTTAATATCCTGATGGAATCTTTCCCCCTGTTCTTCACTACAATCACCTAAGTTTTCTGGAAAACGATCTAGGTGACTGTGGAGGTAGTGAACTTTTATACTCATGTTACAGCCGAGAATATTAAAATTTGAAAGCATAGTTTCCACTAATTCTACGTAATTCTCTGCTTTATGATTGCCAAGAAAATTTTGTACTACTTGAACAAATGAACACCAAGCGTTAGATTCAGTCTCGTTCATTGATGTGGTGAATTGTGGATCTTTAACAAGTTGCCTTATTTGAGGACCATCAAATATACCAGCTTTTAGTTTATCCGTGCTAATGCCAGGAAATTTACGTGATAAATACCCAAAACAATTTCCATCTCGATTTAAAGCCTTCACAAATTGCTTCATTAAGCCTAGCTTGATATGCAAGGGCGGAAGTAAGATTTGTTCTCTGGCAACCAAAGGTTCGTTGATCACGTTTTGTTTTCCTTGAATCATGACAGCTCTTGAAGACCGTTTTTTTTAACCCAGTGCTCATTTTTATCTCTGCTGTCCCAAAGGCACAAAAAACAAGGATATTTTGTATAACCATTTCTATTTTGACGATTAAGTACATATTTATCTCTTTATTTGTTGTCCTTCATCAGAAAAAAAATATCAATTAACCTGTAACCTGTATCTCAAAAACTAGAGTTGATAGAAAAAATCTGGTGGCATTTTTGGAATCAGCACATTAAAAGCATCTAAAATCAGATGTTAGATTTCCGGCACCAAATTTTTTTTTCATTTTGTTACCCTGTGTAATTGAAAATCATCATGTAAGCTATGAAGATATGATTGACGATCTGGATGTGCCTCACGATTCCGATCGCATCTTTTTAGTTATGTGAACACGTGATAATGTAGCTTTTCCAGAGCTGAATTTGCTTAAAGAAAATGCACAAACAGGTTACATATTTTATTGAAAAATTCTAATTTTAGCCACTTTTTATAACGTATATAAATATAATACAGCAAAAATATTATGTAAATTTGATTTATTGGTTGGAATAAAATAAAAAAAATATTATTTTTTTAAAGACATAATTTCTACTAATTTATTTTAATTCAGATTTTGAGAAATTTGTATCCATTCCACCCTCGCCGTTACTAAAGGTTAATACAGGGTGTTTCAAAAATAATGTACGTATTTCGAATCATATTAATTAAACTTTAAGACATACGAATATGAAACTTTACATACACATTTACGAACCTCTCAAGTTCAGATTACAGATGTTCAATACGTCCTCCATCAGCGACACGAACAATATCACATCGATACTCAAATTCCTCCCATACTCGGGCAAGCATGTATTTCATCACTGATGTTATGGCAGTACGGATCCGGTTCTTCAACTCTTCCAGGTTCTGTGGGGGTGGTGGTACATAAACCTTGTCTTTAACGAAACCCCACAGGAAGAAGTCACAGGGTGTCAAATCCGGTGGCTGTGGAGGCCAGCTGAGACATACCAAGTCGGCAGCTCCTTGATGGCCAATCCAACGGTTCGGTAGAGTTTCATTCAGATATTCACGCACTTGGCGGCTTCAGTGAGGGGATGCCCCGTCTTGTTGAAAAATTAAGTTGTCTTCGTGCAGCCTCGGAAACAATCAGTTTTGTAACATAGCAAGATACTGCTAACCGTTAACCGTGTTTCCGCCAAAGGAGAATGGGTCGTAAACAGATGATCGGGATATCGCATAAAACACATGTTCAATGGCTGCATGTGGGTTCTGTAGACCCCAAATTCGAACATTGTGTTTGTTTACCAGACTACTAACATGAAAAGTCGTATCATCACTGAACACGATGCGTTGTGCCAAAGTGTTATCATTGTCAATAGCATCATGAATCTCGTTACAAAATGCCACACGTTGCCATTTGTCATCAGGACGCAGAGTTTGTAACAACTGTAACTTGTACGGCTTCATAGCCAACCGACGTCTCAAAACACGCCAAATTGTTGTTGTAGACAGTTGTAACTCCTGACTGGCACGACAAGTTGATTTTGAAGGATTACGTTGGAAAGCAATTTGAATTCGTGCAACATTTTGTTCAGAAACACTAGGGCGGCCAGAACTCTTTCCTTTACATACACATCCTGTATCTACAAATTGTCGATACCATCTGCGAATGTTCCAACCATTCGAGAACACGAAATGATTTCTGCTGCGGAGTATTCATTTTAAACATATGACGGTTATCAAGAAAAACAGAAGACAACTGTCATCTAGCGGTTCTTAAATAAACTAGACTATGTATTCGTTTCTCCAATAGTCGAGCTGAGGCGCAGCGATAGATAGTTTGGACATAATAATACTTTGTAATGTGTATATTCTTTTTGAAACACGCTGTATTTTTAAGATATAATTGCGAATATATTTCTTTGTGACAGAAATAGCACGGCGTATGTAAAGTCATAAGTTTAGCATGAATAATATGATGATAATGCACCATCTCATCGCTCGACGTTTATCACTGATTTTCTAACTACAAATGGCATTAGGACAGCATTATGCCAAAGTCAAAACTATTAAAAAGCGCTGACAGCGATCTTGAAGGACATCTCTAAAGATGACCTTAAAATTTTATTCGACGTTAATTGATCGTGGAAAACGTTGTATTGAAGCCGAAAGCGACTACTTTGAATAAAATAAATGAATTTTACCAAAATAGTAAGCTTTTGTTTTTACTTTAAAAAGTTCGGGTTTCTCTGCGACAGACTGTTGAATATTTACTTACTTTTCAGTGGATACTTAGCTGTTCTCTTAAAATATACGAGTTATTCGGCAGTGATTAATTATTAATTGGTAGGCAGTACGGTGGTAGTTTTTATTTAAAAAATAATAAAACAACAAAAACTGAACAATTAATTTATTACAAAAAAAGAACGCTGTCATAAAAAACCATGTCCTGCAACCGCAGCTGGAATGAATCCCTCGCATCCTTTCTTATTCCTCACCCAAAACCAACCCCTGAGATGTGTACTTATCAACGCTACTACTTCACCCTTCAACACGTTTAGAGTATTATCTTCGATACCTTCATAATCGCAAGTTATCACTAAGAGTGTTTGTCTAGTGCCTTTGCTTTTGGCGAACGCCGCCGCCCGCAGGTACAATCTATCCACACTTCGTTCTCCGCAAGAACTTACGGCGTTTCGCGTTCTTCTCATCCTGCAGCGGCCGACGCTGCATTCCGACTTTGAACTCAATTTCTCAGTGTCCGTCATGTTGCCGGACGGCTTAGGAAAGACGTCGGTGTTATTATCCCAGCAGGGAGATGAATTGTTTTCGGGAGGCGGTATAATACCTAAAACAATAAGAAAATAAGGAAACATTTTGTTACAGAATTATTGAAAAGATTGTGGAAAACTATGAAATAAACATTTTTTCTGGATATGGTACTTGTAAGAATATGACACTGGGTTCCTACTGTTATAAACAATACATCGGCCAAACTAAACGCTCTGAATAGGAAGCCGGTATAAAGAACATATCGCGCCATGCCTTATGAATTAGGTGCCTAATTGGTGAGGCAGCCGTCTAGAAAGCGGCAGATAGAGGTTCGAGTCCTTTCTCAACGCAGAAATTTTTAATTAATTTCTATGAATTTAATCAACAATGAAGTAGCAGAAAATAATAATTTTCATTCATTTCTCATCGTAAAGAACTCAATTATATATTTATATATAATTATGAACAAACTTCGTTTTTGTGGCAGTTTCAATCAGAATTACACTTCCTTTAGAAATCAACTTTGTAATACCTACTTACCTAGAGGTAGACATGCTGCGTAACTAACATAGCCTTCTTCAGCGTGTGGTGTTTGTACATAAAGCCAATGTTGATTTTTGAAGACCGCGTTGACGACCATACCAAGTGGTAACGATATTTCAGCCTGATAACCCCCTATCCTTGTTTGGTAGAGTACACTGGGAAATGCCAAAACAACTGGAATGTTAGCTGGTTTATCAATACTAGCCTAGAAACAAAACAATATAAGAATATAGCAACTTTTCTACTGTTTTTTTTTTTTTAGTATAAATGTATAAAAAAAAACTACAGAGTAAATCTGGTTCGTAGATTTCCGCGGTCGTCGTCCATACTTTCTTCATCTTGGCTTCCGGGCTGGAACTGCGTGTTCGATAATTCTATCAAGCCTTGAAGATGTCCCATACAAATGGTGTCGAAGCTGGTAACAGAATTATCGAAGACGCTGTTCCAGTCTGGAAGCCAAAATGAAGAAACTATAGAATAACTTTAGTTTTTTAAATATTGCATTTAATATGCATATATTAAATTATTTACATATATCATAAGATTTTAAATCCATAAATATAATAAACAAAATACTCCGTTATTATACCACGGTAATAATATTGTTTAGTTTCTTACTGAAGATGACAACTTAGTTGCTGAAACAGATCAAACTTTGTTTAATAATATCAAGCAAAAAGTGTAACTACGGTTTAGGCACACCTGCAGGATTTCAATTATCTTTTAATTTTAGATAAAAGATGTCTCAACCTACATATTTAGAAACACCCGCAGGCAATATATTATAGGTCGAAAATCTATAATTTTCTGTATATTTTTTTAAATATAGAATTAAGAGAATCTTCGCTTTATCATCTACACATATATGGTGTTAAATTTTAAGAAAGTCTTTTCTCATTGTGTGCAAATACGCATCTGCTAAGTTCAAACTAATTGGTAATTGACAATTTTTCTATACAGATTTTGCAATTACATTAAATTTTTCTCAGCTACACAATGAGTATTTAAAAATCACAGACACGTTTGCAAGCACAGAAAACATCATAGCATTGTTTGACATTCGACACAGGGCAACGAAGCTGAGCAGATTGTGCTAGCGGTTCACAAACAAGTACCTCCAAAATAATTCTTGTATTTTGTGGAAGATATACGAGTATTTGTCTTAATAATAAACAAGTTAATATCTAGTAATTTCCATTGCATTTTTGGTAATACTTAACTCGCCGGGCACATTTATATCTTTATTGTTGGTCGTCGACGTGAAATGAATAAATTACAGATTTCGAGATCACTTAAATGTAAAAAATTATGCGTTTTTACAATGTGAAACTGAAAAATTTTAATTTTACTGCATACACATTACGGAAACTTTTGAAAAAAATTATTTCCCTCTGATAAGATTCAAATTTGCACTCTCACGTTTTCCAGACAAGTGTCTTAACCACTAGACCACAGACAACTATGATATCTGAATCTATTAACATACTATGAATGTTATTATGGCGATATATAAAATACGCGGTAGGTTAAATTGCAAATGCGCTTTTATGACGTGAATAATTTTAGTTTTCGCTGGTTTTTACGTCGCATACCACTGCAAACATTTCTGAAAAAACTACTGCCTTCTGGTGTTTTTTTTAAACTTTTGCAATGCGTATGCGATGTCGAAACGTAAAAATATATTCGAGTTGGATTCCATACAATTTAAATGCAAGTCAAATACGATACAAGCTCATGTCAAATGATGCAAAGAAGTATTCAAACAAACCAGACCAGATACATCAAATTTAATATAAAAAATTGTTTATTTTGAATCGAAAACTTAATTTGTGGTTAAGATCGTGTCACTGTAAATGCCGAGTGGTAAATAAACATATGTGTAGAAGATGTTGAATGGTTCTTCGTTAAGACAATCCAAGTTCACATATAGCATCAAAATAATGAATTAATTGGCCAGTCGAAATTAAGAAATAATGCCTTATCCTCCGAGTCCTAGTTTAAAATCTGATGACTTCTTTATGTTCCCAAAATATTAAAAATCACTTGGTCAAGGATTTTCAACAACAGAATATGCAGAGCTGAAACGCTTAAAAATGTAATTGAGTGTACCAGTTTCTTAAATAGGAAAAGTGCTATGAACTCGGGATAATGTCTAGGACACAGGGGAATATTTTTGAAAATCATCAACGAAGTCACTGTTCTTTATGCTAAATATACAATGTGACTTATGTCACAAGTTTTCTGAGAAGTTGCTACATTTGTTTAATTTCACACGTGTGGGAAATTCATTATGCCCTATATAACGTGTTAAATTGTAAAAAATTTTATAATAGCCATTCGTAGGTTGTCTTAGCTTAAGAAGAATTTCATCCAACGTCTTATCTTACCAGCAAAATTTGAGCAAAATTCGGCTTGCCAAGGTGTGTTACGAGGGAGCGTTTTTATATTCGCGGAATGAGCGGGTTGTAGAGGGGTGAGTAGGCGCATTGGGGGCGTGGCCTGTGCAGCGACTCATGATTAGTATAAATACGAAGTTTCATTGTTATTAGACAGTTAGTCTTTGAGCTATTGTCAACCAAGTAACATAATCAGCAGTGAAAAGTGGAATATGGAAAAAATCGAATATCGTGCCGTTATAAAGTTCCTTACCAGGCAAGGAAAATCAGTCGCGACCATAATGAATGAGATGTCATTGGTTTACGGCGACTCTTGTCCAGGAAAAACCATGGTGTACAAGTGGCATAGTTTATTTAAACAAGGAAGGGAATCCCTTGAAGACGACCCGAGGCCGGGCAGGAGCATTAAGGTGACCATGCCAGCACTTATCCAAAAAGTTGAACAAATTGTACTCGAAGATGCTCGACTAAAGAAGAAACAACTCGCAGAAATGGTTGGAGTATCCGATACAACAATTTTTAAAATCCTACACGATCATCTCGGCATGTCTAAGGTCAGCGCAAGATGGGTGCCGAGAATGCTCACGCCGCCGCAGAAAACAACAGCGCGTAGAGTGTTCACGTGCACTTTTGGACCTCTGTAATGAAGACAAGGATGGTGTATTGAGTGGAATTGTTACTGGAGACGAAACTTGGGTTCATCATTATGAACCTGAGTCCAAACAAGACTCCATGCAGTGGCATAAAAAGGGCAGAGCACCTCCCAAGAAATTTAAAGTGTCACAATCAGCTGGGAAACTCATGGCAACGGTATTTTGGGACTCGGAAGGAATATTGTTGATTGATTATAAAGATAAAGGTGTTTCTATAACCGGAGAATATTACGCTTCAATATTAGAGCGACTAAAAGAAGCCATTAAAGAGAAAAGACGGGGAAAATTGACAAAAGGTGTTCTGCTTTTGCACGACAACGCGCCCGTCCACAAGAGCCGCGTTGCGTTAGCTGCCCTGCATAAGGTGGGCTTCGAAATTGTGAATCACCCACCCTACAGCCCAGGCCTGACCCCGAGTGATTATTACCTGTTTCCGAAAATGAAAAAAGAGCTGCGGGGTAAAAAATTTACTGCCGATGATGAAGTCAAGGAGGCAGTTTCGGCGTATTTTGCAGATAAAGAGAAATCATTTTTTATGAGGGTATAAATAAATTAATTGAAAGATGTGAAAAATGTATCCGTCTTGCTGGTGAATATATTGAAAAAGAAAAATAATTAGGTTTTTTTATTTCCACCCCTTGTCCCCCATTCCGCGAATATAAAAACGCTCCCTCGTATATCAATCGTAGTCCTTGATTGATATAGCACGTCTTGGCAAGTCTCAAAAAATTTGTTCAATGTAGAATATAGATGTATGTGAAGATTGCAACGAATTTTAGTGAAGGACTTGTGCCTATTTCCTTACAAAATACACGTAATTCAAAAAGTTCTACCTATAGACCACTAAAAGAGACTGCAATATGGCATTGCTATCGTGAACTTTGAAAATGAAATTGTAGAATTTTGAGAAAAATTCTTAACGATTAGAACCTTGAAATATCTATCCGTGAGCCAGAAGTTAGAGGAATGATTGGGTCCTATTTTGAGGGCAATGAAGGCAGACCCACTATCGTAAATTGGGATCGCTAGGAACGATGCTGCGAAATTTTCTGGCGCTACGAATGGAAGAGCTTGAGCTTGAACACGCGTAGTATCAACAGGAGAGACGATGACCATTTTAAGGATATTTCCTGGGCACATCAACTTAAAAAAAACAGCGATGTTGGATAACCACCAAGATCTTCGGACTTATTGATACCAGACTTCTTTTTATGGGGCCACATGGAAGATCGCGTTTTTGCTAATAACCTTGGCACTTTGGACGAATTAAAAGACAATATTCGGGAAATAATTGACAGCACACGTGACACGTTTGAGAATATTATGAAAAATGCTCCAAAAAGGACTCGCTGGAAGTGGTATTTGACTTGATATTATTTTCAATGTGTAACAAAACAAGTTTTCGAGATCCAAATAAATATTTGTAACTCAGAAAATGAGTGTCTTTTAAATGACTTCATTGTTATACAAAAAACATATTGGGAACTTGATTATGTGCCACTTTATACACACATACCTCGCTTTACGACCTAGATACGTTCCGGAATAGATGGCCGTACAGCGAAAGGTCGCATAACGAATCAATAGTTTTGATACAAACAAATACAAATTGAATTGTATCTGCTCTATTTTTTTTATAAAATAATATAGTCTTTAGTTCATAAAGCATTTTATTCATTTTATTTCCTATAAAAAAAAGTTTACTTAAAAATGAAAGTACAAAACAATGTAGTAATAACCAGAAATTCAAAAATAAACTTGTAAATTAAAAAACGAAAGAAATCATGTGCACACCTTTATACATATAGTAAAAAACATAAAATAAAATGTTTAGAAACTGTTTTAGTTTGATGACGAACATTAACACGAAGAATCACTAAGCTATTGTATACTGTCAATCTCACTTTCGGCTGTTGTGGATTCACCAATTTGAAATATTGGTTCAAAGTTGTCTGCTTCGACTTGCTTTCTCTTTCTTTTAGCAGTGTTTTGTAACAGGCAATGGCTGAGTTTACTCCTCGAGAAACTTTTGAAAAAGGATATTCTCCCCTGCTCAAAGTAAGAGAGAGCATTCGACAAGTTCTGCCAGAACCTGCCGACCACAGCGGGTTCTGGCTTTGGCTATTCATCAAGTGCTCGTTCTGTTTCTAACTGGATCAGTTCCTCGTTTGAAAAAGGCTCTCTGTCAACATCTAGGTCAACCAAATCATCTTCTTCTAAATTCTCAGAGCCAAGATATGACTTGTTAAGTTTAGTATATTTTGTTTAATTTTAGAAAGAGAATTAACTTCGGCGTTATTAGATTTTATGCATTCTGGCCAGGTTTTTTTCCAAACTCTGTTTATTGTGGTTCCTTCCACGATTCGCTAATGTTGTCTATGGCATCTCTGATGTTATATTTTTTCCAAAACTGTTTTATTGAAGATTCACCACCAGTTTTGTGAATAAGTTTACAAAAAATTCTGCGTAAATAATGAGCCTTAAAAGTGGCTATTGCACCCTGATCCATTGGCTGGATCAGAGTTGTCGTATGTTTGGGAAGATACTTAATCTCCGCATCGTCAGATAATTCGGATCAATTAACTGGGTGTCCTGAAGCAATATCTAAAATAGGCAATGCCTTGCTTAACTTATTGTCTTTCAAATATTTTTTTATTTCTGGGCAAAAGTAATTTTTAAACCAGTCTTCAAAGAGAATTTTAGTCATCCAACCTTTCTTGTTGGATCTCCAAATGATGGGCAATTGTTTCTTGTTCAGCCCTTTCAAACACCTTGGATTTTCGGAAAAGCATACTAAAGTAGTTTTAGTTTAAAATCCCCTCCGACATTAGCACCAAGGAGCAAAGTTAATCGTTCTTTTGACACCTTATATCCAGATGCAGACTTCACATTTTGAAATGTAAGTTCTTTCAGGCATTCGCTTCCAATCTCGTGTATATTTAAAACTTGTTCAGGTCGGTATACACCACTTTCAATAATTCTTTTAAAAATTTTGAGATATTCTTTAGCTACGTCATCATTGGCACTAGCCCTTTCACCTTTCATTTTGAAATTGTGCAAATTGTGGCGATTTTTGAATATTTCAGACCAATGTAATGTTACAGCTTTCACAGATTCATTAGTATCCTTCTTCTTCAAATTTTCAAAAATACTTTTAGCTTTTTCGTGGGTAGTCATTTGACTTATTGATATCTTTCGTTGATTATTGTTTTCAATCCATCTAATAATTTTCCTTTTTTTCCAATATGATGTTTCTTAGGCGAGCTAATTTTGAAACACATGAATGTGCAGCAGATAGCGATTGTATTTTTATTTCTTTTTTTCTATCCCGAATACTTTTACAGTTACAATGCGACATAAAACTTTTAGTTTCGTCTCTAGCGTGACAGACTTTCGGTTACTCTTTTTAATAGTATTTAGTAGTAATAATGTCCAACTTCAACGAACGTTTCGGTGGCATGTTTTCCTAAGAAAAGGAACGATTATATTTGAAAGATTTACTGAATTAATTACATAAATAACGAAAATACGGTCTTTCTGATTTATGCGTACCTAATATGCTTACAAATCACCAAAACTAAACAAACAAACTCAACCAGAAAAGATTCAGGAACTATCACGTCAAATTATTGAATCACTGTGTCATAGCCGAGTAAATAAAGTGACGACAAAGACAAAATATAGAAGAACCGCTTGAAGAGAGATGAAACTAAAAACAGGGTCGCTATTGGCTGTGTAACGAAACAATTTGAGCCGTAAATCGAAAAAAGTGCCATAATTTAAAAAGGCTGTTGTAGCGAAACGGCGTATAAAGAGCGGCCGTACAGCGAGGTATAAGTGTATTCGTCTTTTTCTATTGCAGCCCTCGTATAGGTAGAAGTCATATCCAAACACTAGATAGATTCAGTCGAGCGCAAGCGTTCTCATTGAAAGTTTAGCGAAAACCTGTAATTAAATATTCACAAACACCATACGCTCACTGCGTGCACATAAGGTAATCGTATAGATTCCAAGATATCAGGCGATGGGCCGTGTGGGAACCATTTTCGGATAACTCTCGAACCACCCACTTATCGGCAATTTAACCGGAAATTAGTAGCAATTTCGACTTGGGAACGGACCGTCGGATTCTCGAGTTTCTCTTGTCGAAGATGGATCGCAATGCGGTCAAAGCCGCGCGTCCGACATGAATCTACCCTCTGACCTATCATGCAAGGTGATTTAATTGCGCACCATGACAGATTAATCATTATGTTTACAGATGGACTGGATCTCATTACTAGCTACGTGGAACCATACTTCGGTGCACCGCTACAGTATGTTTAAACATCAATTTCAAGCTCGGCGATTTAAATTATGTATTTGCTGCTCCGGTAAGTGCATGAAATATGGCTTACGTATGAAGATCTCTTTTTTCATTGTTTCTACCGGAGTAAGTATGTTATTATGCGCTATTTACGGTAACAGATGTAAGGTGCAAAAAATAACAAAGAGCTTGTTGTACATAGATGAATTAGAGGTTATTAAAAATCGTGGCAGAAACGTGTACGTGAAATATAGTTTTACTTGCTCGTTTAAAGCCTAAATAAATTGCTTTCCTGTTATAACATTTTTTTATAAAAAATCTGCTGCGCTAGTAATGTATATCGGGTGTTCATTACTATTTGAAATTACCATTTTAGAAATATAGTGATTTTGGGTTCTTAAAGATTATAAACTTTTAACAGCTACTAGAAAGAAATAATAATCTTTAATGTCCAATAGATAACAATCCAATTACAGGACATATTACTAAAAATTAAGAATGATAAGTGCAGTTAATTTAATACAAGAAAATATTAAACTAATTATCAAAAAATGTAAACACTTATAACAATGTAATGTAAGTCATTTTAAAACTAAATGTATAATAAATGTTGATGTGGATCCAAATACAATCCATTGTCATTTCTGCACATACGAGGGAGCGTTTTTATATTCGCGGAATGAGCGGGTTGTAGAGGGGTGAGTAGACGCATTGGGGGCGTGGCCTGTGCAGCGACTCATGATTAGTATAAATACGAAGTTTCATTGTTATTAGACAGTTAGTCTTTGAGCTATCGTCAACCAAGTAACATAATCAGGAGTGAAAAGTGAAATATGGAAAAAATCGAATATCGTGCCGTTATAAAGTTCCTTACCAGGCAAGGAAAATCAGTCGCGACCATAATGAATGAGATGTCATTGGTTTACGGCGACTCTTGTCCAAGAAAAACCATGGTGTACAAGTGGCATAGTTTATTTAAACAAGGAAGGGAATCCCTTGAAGACGGCCCGAGGCCGGGCAGGAGCATTGAGGTGACCACGCCAGCACTTATCCAAAAAGTTGAACAAATTGTACTCGAAGATGCTCGACTAAAGAAGAAACAACTCGCAGAAATGGTTGGAGTATCCGATACAACAATTTTTAAAATCCTACACGATCATCTCGGCATGTCTAAGGTCAGCGAAAGATGGGTGCCAAGAATGCTCACGCCGCCGCAAAAACAACAGCGCGTAGAGTGTTCGCGTGCATTTTTGGACCTCTGTAATGAAGACAAGGATGGTGTATTGAGTGGAATTGTTACTGGAGACGAAACTTGGGTTCATCATTATGAACCTGAGCCCAAATAAGACTCCATGCAGTGGCATAAAAAGGGCACAGCACCTCCCAAGAAATTTAAAGTGTCGCAATCAGCTGGGAAACTCATGGCAACGGTATTTTGGGACTCGGAAGGAATATTGTTGATTGATTATAAAGATAAAGGTGTTTCTATAACCGGAGAATATTACGCTTCAATATTAGAGCGACTAAAAGAAGCCATTAAAGAGAAAAGACGGAGAAAATTGACAAAAGGTGTTCTGCTTTTGCACGACAACGCGCCCGTCCGCAAGAGCCGCGTTGCGTTAGCTGCCCTACATAAGGTGGGCTTCGAAATTGTGAATCACCCACCCTACAGACAAGACCTGGCCCCGAGTGATTATTACCTATTTCCGAAAATGAAAAAAGAGCTGCGGGGTAAAAAATTTACTGCCGATGATGAAGTCAAGGAGGCAGTTTCGGCGTATTTTGCAGATAAAGAGAAATCATTTTTTTATGAGGGTATAAATAAATTAATTGAAAGATGTGAAAAATGTATCCGCCTTGCAGGTGAATATATTGAAAAAGAAAAATAATTTGTTTTTTTTATTTCCACCCCTTGTCCCCCATTCCGCGAATATAAAAACGCTCCCTCGTATGTACCAGTGAAGCCTTGTAAAAAACATTGGTTCTTGCCCTAAGTATTGAAAAAGTTGCCGACGATCTAGGATCAAACCTAGGTACGAGGATATCAATTCCAGGCAATAGCTAAGTAAAATTAATCAAATTAGAGGTTGGTAGAAAAGTTTTGAAAGCGAAAATGAAACGATGTGAATTTTTAAATGAAATTAGTTTTTTTTATTCAATGTAATCTCCCTCAACTTCAATACATTTATTCCAATGATCCTCCAATAATTTTATACCATCTCTGTAATGATTTTCTGGAAGCTCTGCAAAATACTGTTTCACGGCTGAAATAGCTTCTTCATTCGATGAAAAACGCTTTCCACAAACGAATTGTTTCAAGTTTCTGAAGAGGTAGTAATCACTCGGAGCTAAATCTGGTGAATACGGTGGTTGTTCAAGCAATTCGTACTTTAATTCATTCAATTTAGCCATCGTCGAAACACTTTTGTGTGAAGGCGCATTGTCTTGATCAAAAATTATTTTTTTTTTTCGCT
Source organism: Dermolepida albohirtum (assembly GCA_031893035.1). Classification (NCBI taxonomy): domain Eukaryota; kingdom Metazoa; phylum Arthropoda; class Insecta; order Coleoptera; family Scarabaeidae; genus Dermolepida; species Dermolepida albohirtum. The sequence goes on from JAVIWB010003122.1 coordinate 175,819, forward strand.
AAACCGGGTCTTTTTTCACGAATTTTTGCATTCAGTTGATCTAAAAAGTTACAATAATACTCTGAGTTAATTGTTTTACCTTTTTCAAGATAATCAATCAATAAAATTCCTTTTGCATCCCAAAACACTGATACCATAACCTTTTTTGCCGATCGTCCTGACTTCACCTCTTTTGGAGTTGAACAACCAACCGTAGTCCACTGTAATCGTTCTTGTTTCAATTTAGGATCATGGTGATAGATCCAAGTCTCATTCATAGTTATAAAACGACGCAAGAAATCGGTTTTATTCCGCTTGAAACGCACCAAGTTACGTTGACAAATTTGTTTTCGATCCAGTTTTTGTTGAATTGTTAACGAATGGGGCACTAACTTTCCAAACAGCTTTTTCATATGTAATTCTTCATGTAAAATATGGAGTACTCGTTCGTCTGAGATGCCTATGGTATCAGCAATTTCACGCTTAGTCAAATTCGGATCTTCACTAACCATATTATGTACTTGCTCAATAATTTCTGCTGTTGTTGCAGTTTTTGGTCGTCCACTACGTGGTACATCTTCAACGCTTGTACGACCACATTTAAACTCTAAAACCCATCGATGTACTGTTGGAAATGAAGGAGCACATTCCTTTAACACGTTCACCATTTTTGTATGAATCTCTGTTGCTGATAAACGTTCCAAAACAAAGAATTTTATCACAGCGCGATATTCAGTTTTGTTGTTAAAAAATACACCGACACGTCTAATTCAAATGGATTGCTAAAAATGAATGAATTGACAGATCGATATAAAATTTTTAGTGTGTTCATATAACGCATGAAATATTAAAATGGCGTATGAATTTTGATTCCTCTACTGCTTAATAGGTGTCGCTTTCAAAACTTTTCTACCAACCTGTATTAATTAATTTAAAAAGAATACCACCACTAGCTTTCTCTCTGCGTATACAAAGGGATCTGAAATTATGTCTAACAAGTAGACCTTCATATGCCGTACCAAAGACAGGATATGTCCATCAATCTTATAAGATAAATATTTCATAAATCTTTTCTGAACACGTTCCAGGAGTAACTGCTGGTAATGATAATGTAAGTACCACACTACTGAAGCGTATTCCAATTTGGGCTGGACAAAAGAACAGTAAAGAATCTTCAAAGTGTACTGGTTACTAAAACCTTTGCAGGACCGAATAAGGAACCTTAGACTTCTGGAAGCTGGTGTAATTATATCACTTATATGCTTAGAAAAGCTAAGGTGCGAGTCAAACAAAACTCCAAGATATTTAAAGTTGTATGCCCTAGGTATAGTAGATTGATGAACATTATAGTCACAGGGAAACGGAGTGTCGGTTCGGCTGAAAGAGAGAAGAGCACATTTGTTGATGTTTAACTGAATGTGATTATGAGTACACCATTCGTCAATAATGCACAGATTTGTTTGAAGCTTAGCGCTATCCTCAGGTGAATTAATACTGCTAAAGAACTTTAGATCGTCGGCATAAGCTAACACTCTGCAGTGAAGACGTTCCAAAAGATCTTTAATATAGATATTGAATAAAAGGGGTTCCAATTGGGAACTCTATGGGACTCTAGAGGAAATATCGAAGAGATTAGATGAGGATCCATTATAATGGACATAACTGGAACGATTTTGCAGATAGGAAAAAAATAAATTAGTAATATTCGGAGCAAGGTCAAAAGATGTCAACTTGAAAATCAAATTGCCGTGCTTTATTGTATCGAAAGCTTTGCTGAAATCCGTGTATATGACATCAACTTGTAGACGTTTATCAAGTCGTTCCCCGATGAATTGAGTAATCTCGACCAGAGGATTTACCGAATTCATTCTAAATGTATGACTTATAATTGAGAAATATCTAAAGTGTCCGAAAACTTTCTTGACTTAAATTCGGTGTTAGAATATTTAGACATTCTCTTGTAGTTATTAATAATAACAGTTTTCATATTGTTATTAGAGGTTTTTAGTTTTTTAATGTTGTTAAATGGAAGTATAATAAATATACTTTATCATAGCCGGATGTTTACATTTAATGATATTCAACATTCACGGGATGTATGTACACTTTTACGACTGACTGTATATTATTATACCGTGAATATATTTTATAATGCAACATGCACATACATACATAACGTAATAATGAAATAACAGCAATGTATTTTAGCGTGTATTTTATTTTGCAACATAGGATGTGAAATACAGTAGTTGAACAAAATTTAAAAACTAATTTAACAAATTTTCAAAAATATCACCATTGACGGCCAGACAGTATCCTAAGCGATTGTAGAATTCATTTATTGTATTTTGTATCTGCTCTGGAGTTATTTCTCTTGCAGCAACTCGTATTCTATTTTTTAATTGGTCAATATTGTTTAGAGGATCTCCATGAAAAACTTTATTTCTGATACATGACCAAAGAAAGAAATCGTTTGGAAACAGGTCTGGTGACCTTGCGGACCATTCTACTTCTCCTCCACGGCCTATCCAACGGTTTGGAAATCTTTGGTTGAAAAATGTTCTAACCATATGATAATTATGTGCCGGCGCGCCATCATACTGGTACCAAATCTCACCATCAATATTTAAAGCGTGGAGGGCTGGCATAACTCTGTACTCAAGCAATTCTAAATATTTTTCTCCTGTAAGAGTACCCTCAATAAAAAACGGTCCTACAATATGGTGTCCAATCAACCCAGTCCAAACATTGACTTTCTGTGGCCGCTGAGTCCTTGTGATATGATATCTATGCAAATTTTGTCTACTCCAGTAGCGGCAGTTCTGTGAATTTACTTCACCATTTACATAAAATGTTGCTTCATCTGTAAAGCAAATTCTGCGTAGTAAAGTATCATCATTATGAAGCTTATCCAACATGATTTCACAAAAGTTACTTCTTCTTTCTGCATCATTCGCAATTAGTTCCTGATGGTTTTGAAAATGATACGACTTAAAATGTTCTCGTTTTAGTAGTTTATGCACGGAAGATTTGCTTACATTTGTAGTTTGTGCTAAAGCTCTTGTGGAGAGCATATTATTATTTTCGATTGTTTGTAGAATTTCATCTCTTTTGGCGTCAGTAATAACATATCTTGGCCTATTCTTTTTTTTATGATTAGGAACGATGCATCCATTATTTTTATACTTCTGTACTAACCTACTTACTGTAGTTGGACTCGGTCTTGGACGGTCAGGATATGTAATTTGAAACAAATCTGCTACTCTCCTCAAACTTATATTCGAGTTATACCAGTTCACTAATAACAGTTTTACTTCTACACTATACATACCTCAAAAATAGAGTAACTTATTTTGACATCCTATGTTGCAAAATAAAATACACGCTAAAATACATTGCTGTCATTTCATTTTTACGTTACTCTAGCAACTAGTGTATGTATGAGCATGTTGCATTACAAAATATATTCACGGTATATAATATATTCTTGATTATTTGAAGACTTTTCAGCAAAGACTAGGACTTAATTTGCTATGTCACTGCGCGATGAATTAGAAATTGTTAAATAGAAAATATCCAAGTACGTTACTTTCATTTTACAGAATGATGATTGTGACTATTTGAGAGAAGATTCTAAAGAAATTCTCAAGATGGATTTCCATCATGTCTTTCAGCAGTCACAGTACTATATATATATACAAAGGGTAATAGGAAAGTTTTGCAATACAGCTTTGTTTATTTAATTTTTTCAAAGTAATTTCCTCTATACTCAATACACCTCTCCATCCTCCGGAACCAATCTTTAAACCAGTTCTGCCAAGTTTCACTAGGGAGTAAAGCACACTCGTTGTCCCCAGCCCGCAGAAGGTCCTCATCACTGGAAAACCGCCACCCGTTTAGCTTCATTTTCACATGCGGGAACAGTGCAAAGTCGCAGGGAGCAAGATCTGGACTGTAGGGAGGGTGCTCGAGAAGTTTCAATCCTGTCGTGGTCAAATATTCGGTGCACGCTTTGGCGCGGTGAGCTGGAGCATTATCGTGATGGGGGAATTATTTTGGCCGCAGATTCTTCATAGACCCAATGACTTTAAACAGGCACTGTTCAGTATACCACTTAGCTGTGACTGTCTTCTGTGTGTCCAAAACGACGCGTTCCACAATTCCACTCGATTTGAAAAATACAGCTATCATTTTCTTTTTTACAGATCGGGATTTTCTGACAACTACGGGTGTTTCCTCATCATCAAAGACCCAAACTTTGTTTTGAGCTTTGCTGCTCTTCGGTCAGTCGATGCGGCACCCAGAGAGAACAAAGTTTCTTCACGTGCAAATGATCATGCAGAATCTATCTGTTAGTAGGTCACTCGCCTGTCCTCGCCAAGCATTTTCCTCACAGTAGTAACGTTTTCCTCCGTAACTGACGTTCGTGGCTTTCCCGGCTTCTCAGCATCCTTCACAGTTAAATTTCGCCTTTGGAATTCTCTATACCACCTGAATATCGTTGCGCGATGTGGACAAACGTCACCTAGTGCAAGAGTCATTTTTTAGAAGCACTGGTCTATGTTTAAACCACGCACGAAATTATAACGCAAAACTGCCTTTATCTCATTTAGCGATCACGATGCAATCGTAAGCACTTTACACTCTCACTGCTCATGAATAACTGAGCCTATCGACATGGCGCAGCGGCTACTATGCACGTATAAACATGTCTCAACATGCAGCAACAAGCAACTCCCTACGATTCATTGTTGCGTCATATTGCAAAACTTTCCTAGTACCATTTGTATCATAGTTGGGATGAGGTTATTGCGCTACAGAGACACTATACAGAACATATTAAAGGTATCGCTAAGATTAGTAAACAAAGTTTTGGAAGTATGTGTCCTAGTTTTCATTGAAAATTCCTCGTGTAAAAAGGTGTTTAATAATATTTTGTTACTTACCCACACTTTTTATATACTGTGTCAAATAACTAGTAAAATATGAAATATATAGAATGTAGAAAAACACAAATAATATAAATAGAACGTAGATATAATCCCATATAATCATATCATTTTATTTTAGTTGGAATCTTGACACCAGCTTTAAATCAAAAGTTTTACACGTCAACATAACACATTATGTACATAGAATTTTGCCTTTTTGAACACCTCACACGAATATTCTTTCCATTTGGGCGATCGACCGATAAAATTTACTTCAGAAAGCTTACGACTGTCAAATTTAAAATTACACTAAATTATTTGACAGTTGCGGCTTAATTATGTATTTGCTATAGAGAAACTAAAAGAAGTGAAGTTGACAATAACATGTTAATAGTTGGTATTATCATCAACCGAAGCGATTTTATTCATAATTACTTGACGATTACATTATAATTACATTCTCATATTGGTACAGATACCTATTCCACAAATACGCTGAATAATTGCGAATAATTTAAACAAGTATTTTATTTTATAAAATTTGATTTGTTTATATGAAGTTCGTTTCTAGATAACTTCAAGCGGATTAGTAATTGTCCAATAGTAAGCGGTGGTGGTTCCTACTAGGTCGGCTGAAATGTCCCCGGTCTGACACATAGATGGCGTTAGTGTTATTAAATCCATATGTTTTTTAGATAGTACTAATCTTCAAACGAAACGTGTCAAAATTTGACAGCAATCCGACCATTAGTTACTGAGATATTGCGTTAAGAGTGAAGCTACTTTTGTTATTTAAAAAAATGGAAAAAAAAGAATTTCGTGTGCTGATAAAGTACTGCTTTTTGAAGGGAAAAATACCGTTGAAGCAAAAGCATGGCTTGATGAGGAGTTTCCGGACTCTGCGCCAGGAAAATCAACCATAATTGATTGGTATGATAAGTTTAAACGTGGTGAAATTAGCACCGAAGACGGTGAACGCAGTGGATGACCAAAAGAGGCTGTCACCGACGAAAACATCAAAAAATTTCGCAAAATCATTTTAAATGACCGTAAAGTAAAGTTGATCGAGATAGCTGACATCCTAAAGATATCAAAGGAACGTGTTGGACACATCGTGCATGAATATTTGGGCATGCGGAAGCTCTGTGCAAAATGGGTGCCGCGCGAGCTCACATTCGATCAAAAACAACAACGAGTTGATGATTCTGAGCTGTGTTTGAAGCTGTTAAATCGTAATAAAACCGAGTTTTTGCGTCGATATGTGACAATGGATGAAACATGGATTCATCACTACACTCCAGAGTCCAATCGACAGTCAGCCGAGTGGACTGCACGCGATGAACCGGCTCCAAAGCGTGGAAAGACGCAACAGTCAACTGGAAAAGTTATGGCGTCAGTTTTTTGGGATGCGCATGGAATAATTTTCATAGATTATCTTAAAAAGGGCCAGTCCATCAACAGCGACTATTATACAGCGTTATCGGACCGTTTGAAGAACGAAATCGCAAAAAAAGGCCCCATATGAAGAAGAAGAAAGTGCTGTTTCACCAAGACAATGCACAATGTCACAAATCAATGAAAACAATGGCCAAATTAAGTGAATTGGGTTTCGAATTACTTCCCCATCCACCGTACTCTCCAGATGTGGCCCCCAGCGACTATTTCCTGTTTGCAGACCTCAAGAGAATGCTCGCCGGGAAAAAATTTAGCAGGGATGAGGAGGTGATCGCCGAAACTGAGGCCTATTTCGAGGCTAAAGACAATTCGTACTACAAAAATGGTATCGAAAAGTTGGAAGAACGCTATAATCGGTGTATCGCCCTCGAAGGCAACTATGTTGAATAATAAAATCGAATTTTGCCAAAAAACTGTGTTTTACTATGGTAGACCGGGGACTTTTCAGTTCCACTGTTAGAATATCAAATTAGAAGTTTGTGACTAGCAACTAAGCCTGCAGAAACGAGTGCGCACTCATTGATATACCCGAAGTCGAGATTCGTATGCTTATGGTATGTGTATGAATGCCGGATTAGATTGATGATGGCAAATCGACGGCGTTCTTTGTTATGTTCGACGAGCGTTAATAGATTTCTTAACCGATTTTCGACATTAGAATACACTGGCGCTATTATTAAATGTATTGTTTGCAATATCAATATTTTACCGCACAGTATTCTTGTGTGTAAAAGAGATGTTAATAGCAAACAACACCGGTCAAATCCGCAATGTGATGTGAAATATTATAAATTTCTATATGACTTTATTTTTATGTTAAGTGAATGCAACAAGTGTGTGCAATATTCCACAAAATATTGTAGACAATGAAGAATTTCGAAACTTTTGGGGAAAATACGTTCTGGAATGGAGATTGCCAGCAAGAGGTCAATTACAGTATAATTTTCCTCGGGTGCAAAACACGATTATGGATCAAATAAAAGCAGAGTTAAAAGATCAAAAATATGGCTGACGGTAGATGAAACAACGGATGCAAGAAAGAATAGTATTTTAAATGTGTTAGTGCGCACTTTAACAAGCGGTGAGATTTCCTTAGCTCTTCTTTTATGTAGTAGAATATTTCAGAAGACGAACGCGGAAAGGATAGTAGAAACTATGAAACATACCTTTGGGAAGTGCAATATATCGACAACCCGACTTGTAATGTTGGTTACAGATAGGGGTTCGAATATGGCTAAAGATAAAAAGTTACTAAAACAATCTTATCCTCAATTACTTCATGTAACCTGTTTGCTTCACGCATGTCATCTTGTAGCTGAGTTTATTAGAAACAGTTATACAAATGTAGATTAATTTGTAATTTCTACCAAAAAAGTTTTTATTAAATCTCCAAAAGGCATTCGTAAGTTTAAACAGGTTTGTCCGGACATTCCACATTCCACCACAGCCGATATTAACGAGATGGAGAACGTGAATTAAAACTGTTTCATATTATGAGCAATTTTTACACATTATTAAACCTCGTAAATTAAATTTAAATCCGCAAGATTCTCAAGCAATTTCAGTAAGTCAGCGGTTTGCTGGTTTCAGATACCAAAATCCATACTCAAATAGAGCAAATTTCCGAAAATTATTCAGTTCTTTTAGATACTATTTCCAAATTAGAGAACACCAAGCAGTCATTACATGAAGTACTAAAACTAATGTATTACCTCAAAGCCTCGTTAGGAAATTTAGCAGATAGTATAGGAAGATTAACAACCGATAAATTGTGTGCGGTTATAAATAAGAATCCCGATTTTCAAACTATAGTGCGTATAGACAAGAGTTTAATTGAAAACCAAGAGTGCGAATATGATGTGAACATCCTTTTTAAATTCGCGAACATCACACCATTAGACGCAGAACGCTCTTTTTCCATATACAGCAACATATTTTCACCTCGCCGTAGGAGTATGACTGAGTCAGCACTGGAGGGCATACTAATAACACAATATTACAATCACTCTACATCAACAACACAAACAAAAACTAAAATAGTAAGTAATTAACACATGGATCAATAAGTCCCGAGACTAACAATGAAAACAACATTTTTTTTGCAAAATTTTTTTTTATTCAGCAACATAATCACCTTTTAGGGTGATACAATGGTTCCAACGCTTTTCCAATTTTTCAATACCATGTTTATAAAAAAATTTATCTTTCGCTTCAAAATAAGCTTCAGTTTCAGCGATGACCTCCTCATTTGAGCCAAATCTTTTTCCCTGGAGCATTTTTTTAAGATCAGCAAAGAGCCAGTAGTCACTGGGGGCTAAATTTGGCGAATATGGGGGGTGGGGAAGCAGATCAAAACCCAATTCGTTCAATTTTGCCATTGTTTTCATCGACTTGTGGCAGGGTGCATTGTCTTGGTGAAAAAGGATTTTTTTTCTCTGCATGTGCGGTCGTTTTTTTGCGATTTCCTCCTTCAAACGCACCAGTAAGTCAATATAATAATCACTGTTGATCGATTTACCTTTTTCGAGGTAGTCAATGAAAATCACGCCATGTGTATCCCAAAAAACTGACGCCAGGACTTTGCCAGCTGACTGCTGCGTTTTCGGACGTTTCGGACGGCTTTCACCAGCTGTGCGCCACTCAGATGACTGCCGCTTCGACTCTGGAGTGTAGTGATGTATCCATGTTTCGTCCATGGTCACGTAACGACGCAAGAAATCTTTTTTGTTGCGAGTAAATAGCGATAAACAGCTTTCTGAATCATCGACTCGTTGCTGTTTTTGTTCCATCGAAAGCAATCGCGGCACCCACTTGGAAAAAACCTTTTTCATGCTCAATTTTTCATGAAGGATAGTAAATACACTTCCATATGATATCTGTGTCATCTCAGCAATCTCACGGAGCTTCACTTTACGATCTTTCATTATAATTTTTGTCACTTCACTCACATTTTCCGGTGTAACGGCTTCCACAGGTCTACCCGAGCGTTCCGCGTCATTTGTGTCGGTACGACCACGTTTAAACTCGGCAAACCACCGACAAATCGTTGCTTTTGATGGACAAGAGTCCGGGTAACATTTTTCAATCCATTGTTTTGCTTGCGTGGTGTTTTTACCCATTAAAAAACAATGTTTTATCAGAACACGAAACTCGGTTTTTTCCATTGTTTAAACAAACTACAAAACGACTTTACTCCAACCTCGATAACTCAGCTGTTTCTGGTCCGATCGACTTAAAATTTTGACACGTTTCAAGCAAAGGTTAGTACTCTAGAAAAACGTGGTTACTGGTTTACTACGAGCGCCATCTATGGGTTAGTCTCGGGACTTATTGATCCATGTGTTACATTTATTATTTTTAATATTGATAGTAACTGAGCCGCACGCTAATGCGAAAGCACTCGTTTCTGCAGCCTCAATTTGGGGCAATAAATGTAATAAGAGGTGATTATGTTGGTATTTGGAGTTTTCTGCAGCGTTATTAGCAACCATGTATTCCCACATAATATGAATTGATTTTAGGATTGCTAAAGGATAGTTAGAATGATTTGAGAACCAAAATTCGTGAATCATTGACGCACGCCCACAACAGGAGTCGGCCGTTCTTCCCACTTTTAAACAACGAAAATTGAAAATTTTATTATTTTTCTCTTTAAAGATAAGACTCAGTAACGAACTGAAAGGATTTTTAGAAAGGTGTTTGTGACATAAACAGGGTCAAGTCTAGGGTGGGGCAAATGAGAGTATTGGCCCTGGGCAGCAGCTTGTGAGAGCCGTTAAGCTACTAATTATAGGGTAATTTGGGTCCTTTGAAACAAAGCCAGTGACTAATTTAAAATCTTCAAAAGCATACACATCGCGATTTTAACTCATAATGTTTGTTAAGACCAGGTATTTTAAGAACATTGTACTGAGTATACAGTGAGTTCATTAATGATTGAGATGGAACCTTATGCAACCAAACATACACTATTGGTAGCCTTACATTCAAAATTCCCTAGACCCTAGAAATCTATAGTTTTAAAAAAATTATCCAACACACTTAATATGAAATTAAATCCAACTTACCGCTCTAACCACCAAAAATTTACCAATACTTCTGAAAATTACTGATAATTGATAAGACGTAATTACAAATCAAATAAGGCAAAATGTCAAACAATTTAGTAGGGTTATAAAGAGAGATCTGTCACGATCTAGTTACAAGGACATTTCATACCAACTGTAATCTTTGTTGTTGTATACTTGGTTGCATAATCCGTCTCAATCTTTACTGAACACATTGTATATGATGAAGAAATGCACTGATGCACTTAACCTTAAACGTAGTTCCTATTTATTCCGTTGGGCGGAGCTGGTGTATTACATTATATTATTGGTCCACTGGTTTATGACAGGTTAGGTAAACTTACTCTTTACGAAAATAAAATAGAATATTCGGAAACTATGGCTAAATGAAAAACTATAGACATACTTATATCAAGATTTCTCATTGCTTTTGAATAGAAAGAAATGTGTTTTAAATTTGTTCCAATATCTTTAACCAACATTTAGTCAACGAAATTATTTTTTTTGTTATTTGTACCGTTAATCAAGGGAGTAGTATGTGCATGCATTATTAAAAGTAATTTGTTTTACTTATTTTTCGTATCTCTTTATTATATGATGTCGTGTGTTTTTTTAGAGATTTTAACGGATACATGTATGGGACAATGAAAGCTTGGGGTAGGGCAAAAAGTATCATCTGATTTTCTTTAGCTATAACTTTTGTTTAAAGTGAAAATTCATTTGGTTTTTAAATGATTAAGTTTATTCGCACTTATAAATTTTGTTTCAATTAATTGTGGAATATTATGTCCGACAAATGGCCGTCGCCGGTGTTCATGCAAATCTGGGCTCTTTTGACTACATTTTGCAAAACTGTGCGCAGCATTTGTGGTGTGACGTTGTCCATTTCGGCTCGAATGTTGCTCTTTAACTCCTCCAAGGTGCGAGGCTTGTTCGCGTACACCAACGACTTCAAATATTCACAGAGAAATAAGTCCGAGGCAGTCAAATCAGAAGATATGGCTGGTCGAGCCAATTCATCGAAACGTGAGATAACACGCACTATGAAGGCATCCTTTAAAATACACATTGTGTAGTGTGCAGTATGACAAGTGGTCTCGCCCTGTTGGAACCACATATCCTCCAAATGCAGATCGACAACTTCCGATAAGAAAAATTCAGTCAGCATAGCTTTACAGCGGTCGTCGTTCAACGAGTGTTACCGTCGGCTCTTTCGAAAAAATAAGGTCCAATCATCATTTTCGACATAAGCGCACACCACACGGTAACTCTGAAAGAGTGTAATGGTGCTTCGTGAATTATGCGTGGATTTTCCGTCTCCCAGAATCGAGAATTTTGCTTATTGACTTGGCGCTGACATAAAAATGAGCCTCGTCGCTCATGGCTAATTTTGATGGAAAATCATCCACTTCGTCGCTGAGATCTAAAATCTTACGGCTGTATTCTAAACGGGCACCACAGTCGTTTGGTAACAACTGTTGGACCACCTGAATTTTGTACGGGAACATTTGTAAATCCAATGTCAAAATGCGGCGCAGCGAACGCCGCGAAACGTACAATTGCTGAGCACATTTTCTTGTGGATGTTTCGGGCTCCTCTACCACATCTTCACGGCTTGCTTCGATGTTTTCAGCCGAACGGCCGGTTCGGGGCCTTCCAGTGTACATTAGAACTGAAAACTTTTTTGTCTGAAAAAATTACGTCCGTTCAATGTCTGTACAAATTTTGCACAGCGAATGCCATGCATTCCTGAACGTGGTACTCCTCAAAATAGATCACTGTGACTGGCTTCCTGGTGTAAAGACCAACTTTCTTCAGTCTTCTTACTACACTAAATCTATTGCATTCCAGATTTGAAAAATTCAACAATTGAGAATTGTTATAAACGGGATACTCTAAGATTGCATTTTCCAGTAATCTGTTTTGAACTGTTGTTGTAACTTTTAGATGACACGTGTTCGACCTCGTTCTGGTATTCCTTTTAATTTTGTATCGATGAATCCATCTTAGGACTGCTGACTTCCAAAATTTATAATTTCGATCAGGGTGTGTAAGTTTATTTTTAATATTAAAGTTATAATTTTAAATATAACATACCGATTTATTCACTTGTAAACTAATTTCCTCGCGGAGAATCTATTCCTGCGAAGAGTTGGAATTTCGGTTTTTGCAGCTTCACTAATATATGCATGTCTTTCCATTATACTACCAGTACATAGTGCACTTATTCAAACTATCTAATCATCTAATAATACGCGGATAGTTTGACAAGTAGTGAGAGTGGCGCTCTAATTGATCAAACAAATGCACTATAATTTAGGCTGCCTATTTATATGTTTACATTAAGATATTTAGATAAATCGGTTGATTAGTTTATTTTTGACAGCTGATTGAAAAAGAAACAACACGTCGTTTTGTTAAAATGGAAAAAGCAGAGTATCGTGCGGTGATTAAATACTTCGTAATTAAGGGTATGAAAGCTACCGAAATGAAAGATGAGTTACGAGAAACATTAGGTGAATCTGCTCCATCATCCGCCACAATAAGTAGATGGGTAAATGAATTTAAACGTGGTAGAACAAGCTGTGTTGATGAAGCGCGCTCTGGAGCACCCAGAATCGTGACTTCTAAGGAAATGATTATAAAAATCCATAATATTATTACGCAAGATCGACGACTCAAAGTGAGAGAGACAGCAGACATGGTAAACATTTCAACAGAACACGTACACCACATTTTAACGAAAGAGTTGGGCCTTTCCAAGCTTTCGGCAAGATGGGTGCCGCGATTGCTTACAACTGATCAAAAGTTCACTTGTTTGCGCATTTCCAATGAGTTTTAGACCTTTATAAGCGGAATCCGGTTGATTTTTGTAGGCGATTTGTTACTTGCGATGAAACTTGGATACACTACAGTATACCCGAAACTAAACAACAGTCGAAACAGTTATTAGAACGTGGTCTTGCACCTCCAAAGAAAGCGGAAACCACTTTATCGGCAAACAAGGTGATTGCATCAATTTTTTGGTATTCAAAGGGCATTTTGCTCATTGATTACCTTCAGAAAGGTGCCACAATAAACGGACAATATTATGCAGAATATCTACAAAAATTAAATGTTGAGATTCGTGCTAAACGGCCAGGAATGGCAAAGAAAAAGACTCTGTTTCACAAACTCAACGCTCCTTCGCATACCAGCACAGTTGCGATGTCCAAAATTCACGAGTTGCATTTTCAATTAGTACCGCATGCGCCTTATTCGCCGGATCTAGCCCCTTCCGACTTCCACCTTTTTCCAAAACTGAAAACGGTACTAGGTGGAAAGAAATTTTCGTCTAACGACGAGCTTATCATCTTCGTAAATGAGTATTTTGCAAGCCTTCCGGAATCGCATTTTAGAGATGGCATAAGGGCATTGGAGCACCGTTGGAATAAATGTATTGCTCTTTTAGGAGAATATATTGAAAAATAAAAATTATTTTGTATTTAAAAAATTCGTTTTTCTTTTCCATTCTCACTACTTGTCAAACTATCCTCGTAATAAGGCAAAATGAAAACTCAACCCTTTATAAATGGTATATATTATGGGTTACATTGTATCAGAACTTCTCAGAAGTCACTTAAAACCTACTTTAGTAATTTATTTAATATAAACATATTTATTTGAAAATATTAAGTTAACATTAATGATTACTTAACAACTAATGCTTACCATTTATACGAAACGAAAATAAACCTCTTTGTATTATTTATTGAAGTTAATATCCATTTTAAATACTTACCTTTATTTAATTTATTGATAATCGAAAATTACATTACTACACCTGTTATAAATCCGACACCCCAGTATTAGTAAGCGTCAGAAACCGCATATACATTTTTAATACTTAACGTTATTGAAACTACCTGATTTCGATATTCAGATATATCATGCATTGAAGTAAAGGTCCAATCGGTTCTATACAGTGGACCAGTTCTATTGAGCCTTTGAATACTTGAATGCTCTTAAGATTCAATATCATTTTCTTTTATTGCTTTTCGGACCGATACTTATGTCGTAATCATTCATTGGTTAAAAATATTTTAGGAACGTGTGCAATATATTTGCTATTATTAACAATAGTAGTCATACAATTTTTTTAAGTTCTCAAATACCTTAATATCAACCATCAAATGAAGCTTAATCGAACAATAAACACATTTTTTCAGACTCGATGGTGGATTTAATGGCATTCAAATATTAAAGAAACATGGCATAGAAAAACTAAACTTAATATTACAATTATTGAGCACATTACTTCATACCTTAGTCAAAAATTCATCCACGTCTTCGATTTCATATCCAAATTGTTGAATTTCACTTTTATCTTCACATTTCAGTCTCGTACTTCTTCTTCTATACCTATTCTTTTCTCTCTTTTCGACTATAAGATTAGGTTCTGATTTGGTACGGATCGGAGCGTTTTGAGTCTTTACTATCTTACACTGCACTTCACTGACATTTGTATTTTTGATAATCGTCAAGGCACTTTGGTTGGTTTTACTAATATTATTATTTACACTATTTATACTTTTCACTTCCTTCGACTTTATGAGTGTGGTCACGTTGTTACAGTTGTTTTCGTTCTTGAATGTGTTATCCTTCTCGATATTGTCCCCATTTTTTCGTCTGGTTTTATATTGGAATTTGATGGGTTGCTCTGGATTGGGGTTTCTTGTTTTTTGCGATTTCAAGAGCCAAAACAATGGTATTTTGGTTTTATTTCTGTTGGTTAGGTAGGATGGCTTCTGTCCCATATCATTAGTGACTGAATTGTTTTAAAATTTCGTCACATTTTTTATTTCTGTGATCTGATGCAAATGTCCTGTAAAAAAAGTAATTCCATATATTTACTAGTAATGTAATTGGAGCGTGTTCATCATAAGTTTCTACCAGCAAACGATGGCTTTCAGCTGCTTTTTTCTTTTGATTAAATAAGAAAAGTAACTCGACATTCATAAAAAGAGGTATTAGAGTTCGACTATTTAGAGAAGAAACTATGACTCATCAAAATCGGCGCGACGAAATTCTACCATAGCCGTAACACGGTGGCATCCAAACAATACTTAACCTAACTTTAATATTTCTGTATATATTTTTTACTTCAATCGTAATAATTTTTCACTTACCACTGATAAAATGGTTTTGAAAAAATAGTCTTTTATATAAATTATGAAGCTAACAAGTAAAAACAGCGAAAACAGCACACACACTATGAACACACGAACAACAATGGACACCACTGCAAACAGGGCCTCGTCCTAAATCAAATTTCGTCATAGCGCATTGACTTTGAAGTTTCTTTTCTAAATAATCGAACTCTAATCTATAACGGTTAGCAAAATATAACATGTATAGCTTTGAAACTTGATGTCAGTAGAATAAAATGACATATATAGTATGTCAAATCATAACATTGCATACTTAAGCCTAGCGACATCTGTTAGATAAACCGGTAATGGCTTTCCGGTACACCTGGTATGTTGCTCAAATATTTTAGAAAAGGTTTGAAAGAATTACCACAGAATAATTGGAAAAACTAGATTTATCATCCCTCTTAAAAACTAGAATGATTCTAGCACGCTTCCTTGTAAAAGGAAAGACAGAAGTAAAAATATTGATAAACTTTAGCGAAGAGTGAATAGTGAGTATCTTTAATAATGAAACTAAGAATTATATCACCCGAAATACATTTATTTGAGAAAGAATGAGTAATTTGAGCCAAGGTTTCTACGTTAACAGAATTTATCGACATAATGCGGAGATTTATGGGAATATTAATAGGATCGTACTTAAGAAAGGGAACAGTGTATACCTCATCAAAATAGTATGCGAATGAATCGACAATGTTCTGCGGATTGTCTAATTACTTCAGGTATTAGTGAAGTGTCCTGTTTTGTGTGAAGAAAGAACCATAAATGATGAGAAATTTTTTTAGTAGAGTTCAACATTCGATA
Organism: Dermolepida albohirtum; assembly: GCA_031893035.1. Classification (NCBI taxonomy): domain Eukaryota; kingdom Metazoa; phylum Arthropoda; class Insecta; order Coleoptera; family Scarabaeidae; genus Dermolepida; species Dermolepida albohirtum. Next base: position 192,247 of record JAVIWB010003122.1, read on the forward strand.
ACTTGTTTTGTTAAACTGTGAAGTCTTTTAAATTCTTAATAATAAGATTTCTATGGTAATACTGTTTTAGTTTTAAATTGGCTCAATCGCTATTGAACCACGGACAGTAAGATGATATAGCAGAACATTTAAATTCTGGAAGAGACCTATCAAGCAAATAAATAACGTTATAAAAGTTTCCTAATACAAGATAAACATCAATAAAATCATCAACAAAAATCAGTCAATCTGTCAAAAACCATCGCAGTATTTGTCAAGATCGGCTTTACGAATATTGTAATGAGCTTTTTGGGAAACTTCAAACTGAAGAGAAGAGAGTTGGGAAGAATATTGAATATCAATACATAAAGCAAAATGACGAAGGTCCTTCGACACAAGCGGCAGTTTGTCACGATGTATAGCTAAAGTAAATATCAATATTTGAAAATATCAAGTCAAGAATGTGGTTACCAATAATTAAAATAGTTTTGAATTGCGATCAATTCAAAGTATTATATATATATATATATATATATATATATATATATATATATATATATATATAGTATGTGAGACTAGCTTTAGAAGAAAAAATAATTATAAACTGTTGGGTTAAGGTCAAGTCAAAGTCCCCAGAGGGTATAATCAGTTTATTTAGAAAATAAATTTTCAGTGCTTCAAAAAAGGATTCGAAGATGTACAGTAACATATCAGGAGGAATGTAAATGTTTATTAAGAAAGAATTGAAAGAATTATAGACAGTTACATACAACCAAGTCAATGACAGGAGCAATGGGAGTAGGCAAAGGGGTATCCATAAATTGATACGAAATCACATAAAAAAGAACCACTGTAACACCACTACCAGTAGATCGATCAACCATGGAAAACTTTCTATCAGATCGCACAACATTGTAATAAGCAGGAAAACATTCAGAATCAGAAAAAGATTCTTCTAACCAAAATTCTGTAGTAATAATGATACATACGACAGTTCGCAAACATCAGTATAAAAAGTATAATATTTAAGCTAGAAAGGGTACTAGGAAAGTTTTGCAATATGACGCAACAATGAATCGTAGGAGGCTGCTTGTTGCATGTTGAGACATGCTCATACGTGCATAGTAGCCGCCGCGCTATGTCGATGGGCTCAGTTATTCATTAGCAGTGAGAGTGTGAAGTGCTTGCGATAGCATCGTGGTCACGAAATGAGATAAGGGCAGTTTTGTGTTATAATTTCGTGCGTGGTTTAAAGATAGACCAGTACTTCGAAGAAATGACTCTTGCACTAGGTGGTGTTTGTCCACATCGTACAACGATATTCAGGTAGTATAGAGAATTCCAAAGCGGAAATTTAACTGTGAAGGATGCTGAGAGGCCGGGAAAACCACGAATGTCAGTTGCGGGGGAAAACGTTACTACTGCGAGAAAAATGCTTGGCAAGGACAGGAGAGTGACCGACCAACAGATAAAGGGTACTTTAGGCCTAAATGCACCAGCAATTCGTTCGGTTCTGCATGATCATTTGCACGTGAAGAAACTTTGTTCTGTCTGGATGCCGCATCGACTGACTGAAGAGTAAATGACACGACGTGTGAGTTTGTGCCGGGAGATGCTAAAAAAGTTGAATAAGGGTCAATCTCGGTATGTGAACAACATCGTGACAGGTGACGAGACTTGTCTGTACTATTACGATGTGCCGACCAAAGCTCAAAACAAAGTTTGGGTCTTTGATGATGAGGACACACTCGTAGTTGTCAGAAAATCCCGATCTGTAAAGAAGAAAATGATAGTTGTATTTTTCAAATCGGATGGAGTTGTAGAACGCGTCGTTTTGAACACACAGAAGACAGTCACAGCTAAGTGGTATACTGAACGGTGCCTGTCTAAAGTCATTGGATCTATGAAGAACCTGCAGCCAAAGTCAAGAATGGACACCTGGTTCCTCCATCACGATAATGCTCCAGCTCACCGCGTCAAAGCCTGCATCGAATACTTGTGTGCTTTACTCCCTAGTGAAACTTGGCAGAAACTGGTTTAAAGATTGGTTTCGGAGGATGGAGAGGTATATTGAGTGTAGAGGAAATTACTTTGAAAAAATTAAATAAACAAAGCTTTATTGCAAAACTTTCCTAGTGCCCTTTGAACAACATATTTAAAACAGAAGTTGGATTTAATCAGTTTATTGAAGAAACAATTGCGGGAATGCCATTTTTGTATTTCATTGACATTTAATCGTGGTCAGGGAGGGACATTACTTTCACTACAAACTGTACATACATATATCATTCAAATAAATAAATTACCATCATTCTTTACTTAGTTAACTTCAAATTAACATTTAATTTTGAAAATAAAATATTCAACGGTAATAATACATGTAACTAAAGTATAAATATTGAGTTTAAATACGAGTTTTATATTTGATAACAAAGAAAAACATCCAGAATTTGTATTGATAGAAAAGTACTCTAACCTTTAAGTTCCAGAAAATTACTAATTGTAATTGTAAACGTTGATTGTTTGTAAAAAGGAATGGCGTGTACCTTCTGGCATCACGTAGTGTTTTCATAATGGTACGTGTTTGTTTTTCAAGAGCGTTAATTAAGAGTTCCATAAATCAACTAGTTGTAAATTGTTCTTCAGTTGTCTTCTGGATTTACGCGCGTTGAAATTAATTGAACAACAATTAGTAGAAAACATTACTTTCAATACCGGTAATATTTCGTTTAGACAGCCGACAAATCTCTATTCAATATTAACAAATAAATTTATTTTAGTTTTTCACTACTTCGAAACCGTTTTTTTTGTTTTAGAAGAGTAGATATAAGGAAATTGAGAAGAATAGTGCATTGGTTTAAGTATTAGTTATTTTACACACAATACCTATTGTCTTTGAAATATTACTGTCTTGATTGTAGACGATATTTTATGGGGAAAAAACATTTAAGATTTTCCAATATGTTCCTGTTTACTTTTCATAATATTGTACAGAACAAAAGATAAATATTAAAACTGTGCATGAAGAAAACCTGCAAAAGATATTCATCAAAATATATGAAATTGTACATGTGCACGTATACATTATCAACTACTAATAAAATCACTTCAAAATGAGATTCCTCTTCTGCCTTAAAATATACTTACAAACCTACATTGGTTTGAGATTTAAATAATATTAATTTATACAGGTGGAAAAGAATAAAAAAGTCACTACATGTAGACTACTAAGCATATAAAAAGCGTACAGTTTTTATGGGTATAAAATCGAGTTTTTTAGTTATATACGAGGATAGTTTGATAAGTAATGACAATGACACATAGGTGGCGCTCTAATTGGTAAAACAAATGCACTGTAAATACGTATACAGAATACGAAAATTAATTTGGAAAGGTGACATATATCAACCTTAAATAATTAAGTTAATCAACCACAGGCTCCATCAAAAATTACCTTCCTGTAAATATACGAATGAGAAAATATAAAATGAAAAAACTTCACACTTCGTAAAAAAGTAGTACAATTTAAAAAAAAATAAAACGACGAACCGCCATCTCTTATCGAACGACAAAACTTACTGAACAACCTAGTATATGACTTACAAAACTAATAAAGGGTGTTTCAAATTGCGCGTTTTTTTTTAAGAATAAATAAAATGTAGATGGCGCACTGAATTTGTCTGCATATGTGGGCATTTAAAAAGTGCGATGTATGACATTTATAAAAATGGCTTCGTACACTGTACAATAACGCGTTCAAATTGTTGAATTATTTTATGAAAATCAGCGTTCTGTGAAAAGAGTTTTTAGAAAATTACGTGGATTTTATGGTTTACATAATCGTCCATCTGAATGCACTATTGGTCGAATTATTAAAAAATTTCAAGAGACCGGTTCCGTGGAAGATCAAAAAAGTGAAAAATACAGTCGTAGTGGTCGTTCACAAGAATATATTGGTTTGATTAATGAAAGTGTTGCTGAAGATCCTAAAATGTCACAACAACTTGGACTTAGTGGATCAACAACGTATTTTACACAAGGATTTAGCTCTGAAGGCATATAAGATTCAAATAACACAGGAACTGAAGTTATTAAATCATTTAAAACGTCGTTCATTTGTCAATTTCATCAATGAACAACCAGCTGATTTTTCTCAAAAAATAATGTTTTCCGATGAGACACATTTTGAACTTGGTGGATATGTTAATAAACAAAATTTCCGTATCTGGGGTGAGGATAATCCACGAATTATTCATGAAAAACCTATGCATCCTAAACGAGTTACTGTTTGGTGTGCATTATGGTCAGGTGGTGTAATTGGACCTTACTTCTTTGAAAATGCTACTGGTGAAGCTGTAACTGTCAATGGTGATCGATATCGCCGGATGATAACCGAATTTTCGTGGCCTGAATTAATGAACATTGATCTAGAGGATATGTGGTTTCAACAGTATGACGCTACACCTCACTTTGTACACGAATCAATTGATTTATTGAGAGAAAAATTTCCTGGCCGTGTAATCTCAAGAAATGGTGATGTTAATTGGCCACCAAGATCATGTGATTTGACACCGTTAGACTATTTTCTTTGGGGTTATGTGAAAAGTCAGGTTTATAGAAACAATCCACAATCAATTCCTGCTGTAAGAGGAGGCCATTTCGCAGATATTATTTTTCGCATGTAAATGTCATAACTGATACTTCAATTACGAATAAAAAGTTTTTGAAAATGAATGCAAATTATGTGTTTTATTTATCCTTTAAAAAAACCGCGAAATTTGAAACAACCTTTATATATACAATTGTTTTATTGAAAAGATTTAAGAAATTATATAACCAAATTCGAAAAAAAATCAATTAAGTTTAGTGTAAGCTCTTTCCACAATAATTTCCGGATATTTCTATTTTCTAAACAATTTCATTTGAAATATAGAGAGATTAAATGTAAAACAAACAAATAGTAATCTTGAGAAATATGCGTAGAACATCCGCTATATGACATTGCGAAACTTGTGGCATAACATTTTTTCGTGTTAAAAAAAACCGCTTCAAAATAAATCTCCACCAATTGAGGTTAATGCGTGCGAATAAAAATTTATGTATAATTCCAAACAATCAAAGCGCGTTCTTTTTTCGGTATTTAAAAGATTACATTCCGACAACGCAGCAACACTAATGACACCGCTAGTGGATGATCTGGGAGCACGAATAGATTTAACATGGCTTTAAGTACTGTCGCAGACAGCAGTAATGTTTAATTTATTGTCGACCAGTTTCTATACAAATCGATTGAAAATGGTAGGAATGGGAGAATGTCTTCGGATCGTTGCAGGCCATCAGGGTGAACAGTTTCAGATGCTGGTTTACCGCTTTTAAAGTAATCGGACGACTTGACGTGTTTGGATTATTGGAAGTTCTGCAAAAGAACTATTCTACATCTTAAATACTAGAAAAACTATATCGTTAGCTCAACTGTATTTTTACACTAGGGCTTTTTTTAAATATAATAAAAGCAATTACTACATTTTCTGCGTGTGTAAAGATATCTTCGAGCAGGAATTAATTTAAGTTTGATGAATGCGACCACACCTGTGTTTACTATGAATTTGATACTTTATTTTGTTTTAAAATGTATTGTCGTATACATATATCGTACCAATTATAAATAATTAGGTACAAAGAAAGATCACATCTACAAACATCGTCATACCTAGTCAAGTCATAAATACTGGTACACAGAAAAATCGACGCCAAATGAAAAGGAATTAATATTTTAAAAAATTTTTTTTTGTTTTTATTGGGTTATTCACTGGCTACAAAACTTAGAACAACTTATTCGAAATGACTTCCATTTTCCTTCCAGCATGGGGAAATTGTCCACTGTACGGACAAGGGCTCGCTTCAACGACTCAATATTTGGGTGTCAAGTAGAGCAAGCCATGCCCTCTAATACAACTTGTAATCCAACGGGTTGAGGTCTGGACTACCAGCTGGCCAATCATGCGTTGATATTATGCCTGGAACGTTGTTTTTGAGCCACAGTTGAGTCGTTTTTGCTTTGTGAGCTGGAGTAAAGTCTTGCTGGAAAATCCGGGGCCTTATTGGTGAATATTGATTGGTTGAGAGGCTACATAATGGGTTCCAAGACGGTCGATTGATATACTTTGGCCGATGTTTTTACTCCTTTCTCGCAAAAATGGAGCTTGGTAACGCCATCGTAGCTCATTCCCCATCATACCATTACAGATGCGGGATGGTGGCCTCTTTGAACCCTCGGGATGAATTGGGGTACTTCTCGGGATGACCGAGCATACACGTGATCGTTCTGTTTATTGAACGATTCTTCTACGGTGAAGAGTAACGCTTTCGATTTTCGCTTGCGTTTTTCCTTCAATGCGGCCGTGAGCAGGTGTCCAGTCTGTCGCTTGTACGCGCTGACTCCCAAATCTTCCTTGATCGAGACATTTGCGAAATTTGAATTTCCCGCGACAAGATTTTCTGTTTTCGCAGCGGTTTTCGATGGATTCGTTTCTTCACGGCTTTGATCGCTTTCGGAATTCTCACAGTACACGGACGACTGGTTCTTTGACGGTCTCGTACTCCACCAGTATCCTCAAACAACTTCACAGCACGATACACAAAATTGCGAGTGATTCCAAGGGGTCGCAAAAGATATCGCCTGTTTCCATGTTGCATTTTAGTAGGCCAACTACGATTTTCGATGTCGCCCCATTCCATGATTGTAAACGATTAATGTCAAAAACTTTCTGCGTCACAATGAAGTATAAATGTTAATTGTCAAATCGAAATCAATACGAAATGGATGCGCCCAGTGTTGCATTCGTAATGAGTGCGTTCAGTTGTGTACCAGTATTTATGACTTGACTAGGTACATGCTCCAAAAAAAAGCATTAATAATATAATCCTAACCTACTACAAAAAGAAGAAAATTCCAAATATTTTATTAATCAACATAATCGCCATAATACATTTATGACCCCGAACCTACAGCGCCCCTACACTAGGGCTGCAAAAACGAGTGCGTTCGCAGTAGCGTGCGGCTCAGTTACTATCAATATTAAAAATAATAAATGTAATTACTTACTATTTTAGTTTTTTTTTGTATTGTTGATGTAGAGTTACGCAAAAATTCGCTGTAATACTGTGTCATTTGTATGTCTTTCAGTGCTGACTCAGTCATACTACGGCCAGGTGAAAATAAGTTGGCCTATTTGGAAAAGGAGCGTTCTGCGTCTAATGATGTGATGTTCGCGAATTTAAAAAGGGCGTTCGCATCATATTCGCACTCTTGGTTTTCAGTTAAACTCTTGTCTATACGCACTATAATTTGAAAATCGGGGTTCTTATTTATAACCGCACACAATTTATGGGTTGTTAATCTTTTTATACTATCAGTTAGATTTCCTAACGAGGCTTTGAGATAGTATATTTAGCGCTTCGTGTAATGGCAGCTTGGTGTTCTCTAATTTGGAAATAGTATCCAAAAGAATTGAATAATTTTTGAAAATTTGTTCTATTTGAGTATGGATTTCGGTATTTAAAACCAGCCACTGACTTACTGAAATTGTTTGAGCATCTTGCGGATTTAAATTTAAGAAACAAAGTTTAATAATGTGCAAAAATTTTTCATAATATAAAACAGCTTTAAGACACGTTCTTCATCTCGTCAATAACGGCTGTGGTGGCTGAGGAATGTCCGGACAAGTCTGTTTAAACTCAGAAATGCGTTTTGGGGATTTAATAAAAACTTTTTTTGTAGAAATTATAAATTGGTTTACTTTTGGATAACTGTTTCTAATAAATTCAGCTACAAGATGTCATGCACGGAGCAAACAGACAGCAATTGAGGATTCAATTGTTTTAGTAACTTTCCAGTTTTAACCATATTCGAACCTCTTCTGTAACCAACATTACAGGTTGGGTTGCTGATATATTGAACTTTTCAAGGGCTTCTATTATCATTTCTGTGCTTGTCTTCTGTAATATTCTAACTACGTAAAAGATGAGCCAAGGAAATCTCTCTTTTTAAAGTGCGCATTAACACATTTAAAATACTATTCTTTCTTGCTTCCGTAGTTTCATCAGCGTCAGCCGTATTTTTTGATCTTTTAATTCTGCTTTTATTTGATCCGTAATCGTGTTCTTCACCCGAGGAAAATTATACTGTAATTGACCTCTTATTGGCAATCTCCATTCCGGAACGCATTTCCCCCAAAAGTTTCGAAATTCATTGTCTACAGTATTTTGTGGTCTGTTGCACACACTTATCATAAAAATAAAGTCATAGATATGTATAATATGTATGGTACATTACGTTGCGCATTTAATCGATAGGTTCTGCATCTATTTTTGAAGAGAGAATTATGCATAGTTTGTCGTAAAGAAAATCGAACTTTTTTAAAATAAAAACGGAAGCCTATTATTTTGGAAAAATTCATTTATTTTATTCAAAGTAGTCGCCTTCGGCTTCAATACAACGTTTTGCACGATCAATTAACATGTCGAATGAATAAAACTTCTTATTGGTCTACTTTATAAAAAATTTTATTTATTATTAATAAAAGTACAAGAAAAAAGGGAATAAATGGATGGAAAGATTACAATAATATACACATGGTCATACTACAAACTGCAAACCAAATTTTGAACTTTCAAATCATACGAGGGAGCGTTTTTATATTCGCGGAATGGGGGACAAGAGGTGGAAATAAAAAAACCAAATTATTTTTCTTTTTCAATATATTCACTCTTGTGGACGGGCGCGTTGTCGTGCAAAAGCAGAACACCTTTTGTCAATTTTCCCCGTCTTTTCTCTTTAATGGCTTCTCTTAGTCGCTCTAATATTGAAGCGTAATATTCTCCGGTTATAGAAACACCTTTATCTTTATAATCAATCAACAATATTGTGACACTTTAAATTTCTTGGGAGGTGCTGTGCCCTTTTTATGCCACTGCATGGAGTCTTGTTTGGACTCAGGTTCATAATGATGAGCCCAAGTTTCGTCTCCAGTAACAATTCCACTCAATACACCATCCTTGTCTTCATTACAGAGGTCCAAAAATGCACGCGAACACTCTACGCGCTGTTGTGGCGGCGTGAGCATTTTCGGCACCCATCTTGCGCTGACCTTAGACATGCCGAGATGATCGTGTAGGATTTTAAAAATTGTTGTATCGGATACTCCAACCATTTCTGCGAGTTGTTTCTTCTTTAATCGAACATCTTCGAGTACAATTTGTTCAACTTTTTGGATAAGTGCTGGCGTGGTCACCTCAATGCTCCTGCCCGGCCTCGGGTCGTCTTCAAGGGATTACCCTCCTTGTTTAAATAAACTATGCCACTTGTACACCATGGTTTTTCCTGGACAAGGGTCGCCGTAAACCAATGACATCTCATTCATTATGGTCGCGACTGATTTTCCTTGCCTGGTAAGGAACTTTATAACGGCACGATATTCGATTTTTTCCATATTTCACTTTTCACTCCTGATTATGTTACTTGGTTGACGATAGCTCAAAGACTAACTGTCTAATAACAATGAAACTTCGTACTTATACTAATCATGAGTCGCTGCATAGGCCACGCCCCCAATGCGCCTACTCACCCCTCTACAACCCGCTCATTCCGCGAATATAAAAACGCTCTCGTATATCCATACATTTAAGCTGCGTTCGAAAATTAAAGAGATACTTTGATCACGTGGTAATACCATTAGTGTGCTCCTTACACCCAGCACTCTCTAATTTTGAACGCACCCTAAATGTGTAACTTATAAACATTATAAATAAAAATTTTAATCATCATTCTCAAAAAGATTAACTTACGTGTGTAAAAAACTCAATTTTATGCCCATAAAAACTGTACGATTTTTATATGCCTTTATATATTCTTTATATTCTTTTCCACCTGTATAAATTAATATTTAAATTTCAAACCAATGTGGGTTCATTAAAACTAGTAATTAAACGTTTGTAAGTGTATTTTAAGGCAACAGAGGAATCTCATTTTGAAGTGATTTTATTAATAGTTGACAATGTACGAGGGTAGTTTGACAAGTAGTGAGAATTGAAAAGAAAAACGAATTTTTTAAATACAAAATAATTATTATTTTTCAATATATTCTCCTAAGAGAGCAATACATTTATTCCAACGGTGCTCCAATGCCCTTATCCCATCTCTAAAATGCGATTCCGGAAAGCTTGCAAAATACTCATTTACGAAGATGATAAACTTGTCGTTAGACGAAAATTTCTTTCCACCTAGTGCCATTTTCAATTTTGGAAAAAGGTGGAAGTCGGAAGGGGCTAGATCCGGCGAATAAGGCGCATGCGGTACTAATTGAAAATGCAACTCGTGGATTTTGAACATCGCAACTGTGCTGGCATGCGAGGGAGCGTTGTCTTGGTGAAACAGAATCTTTTTCTTTGCCATTCTTGGCCGATTAGCACGAATCTCAACATTTAACTTTTGTAAAAGTTCTGCATAATATTGTCCGTTTATTGTGGCACCTTTCCGAAGGTAATCAATGAGCAAAACGCCCTTTCAATCCCAAAAAATTGATGCCATCACCTTGTTTGCCGATAAAGTGGTTTTCGTTTTCTTTGGAGGTGCAGAATCACGTTCTAACCATTGTTTCGACTGTTGTTTAGTTTCGGGTGTACTGTTGTGTATCCAAGTTTCATCGCAAGTAACAAATCGCCTACAAAAATCAACCGGATTCCGCGTATAAAGGTCCAAATACTCACTGGATATGCGCAAACGAGTGAACTTTTGATCAGTCGTAAGCAATCGCGGCATCCATCTTGCCGAAAGCTTGGAAAGGCCCAATTCTTTCGTTAAAATGTGGTGTACGCGAAATGTTTACCATGTCTGCTGTCTCTCTCACTTTGAGTCGTCGATTTTGCGTAATAATATTATGGATTTTTATAATCATTTCCTTAGAAGTCACGATTTTGGGTGCTCCAGAGCGCGTTTCATCAACACAGCTTGTTCTACCACGTTCAAATTCATTTACCCATCTACTTATTGTGGCGGATAATGGAGCAGATTCACCTAATGTTTCACGTAACTCATCTTTTATTTCGGTAGCTTCCATACCCTTAATTACGAAGTATTTAATCACCTCACCATACTCTGCTTTTTCCATTTTAACAAAACGACGTGTTGCTTCTTCTTCAATCAGCTGGCAAAAATAAACTAATCAACCGATTTATTTAAATATTGGAATGTAAACATATAAATAGGCAACCTAAATTATAGTGCATTTGTTTTACCAATTAGAGCGCCACCTATGTGCCATTCTCACTACTTGTCAAACTATCCTCGTACAAATAATTCACACAAAAATATGATCTACATCACTTCGTTTATTTATACAGCTTCTTGTATTAATTAATTAGTTTATATAGTACTTATTTTAAACAAAAGCGCCGATTCATAATACACAACGAATAAAAATTGAAAATTTGAACGTCAAAATGGGCAAAATTGATCTATATCAGTTTATTAAAGGTCGTAGAATATTGTACAATGAACTAATAATATCTTATTTTACTTTGTTCTTTTTTTAGTTCTTCATCTATTTTATACAAATAAACAAATAATTTAAATATGAAGAAAATTAAAGGCAATTAGCATGAATAAGGATAAAGATCACTTTAAACCACTTAAACGTGATATAACGATGTCAAATGATATTATCTTAACATATTTATTTGTAATAAATGAAGATTATTGATAATCGAAATTTTATCTTCACATTTAATAACGTGATTATTGAGGAAAAATGTTTAACCTTCCAGTACAGATTCCCATCATTACGTAATTAATGTAAACTCATATACATATTTTAGATTAAACGTTAGATTATATGCAGATGCGTCTCAGAAGCATTCACCTGTGTACTACAACGACGATATTGCCTCGATATTCATCGAATTCTATCAATAAGCATCACGTGGCAGGAAGGAATTGACGCTACTAAAAATATCGGCAATATTTCGAATTCATATGGTGGTTATAGAAGAGAAAACAGTGTATCGACAATGGTTTATTTTTAATTAAAATTCACGCGACGTGTGATTCTCCTAAGTCCCCTGTGTGTAAGAAATACTGAAAGAGCCACGAGCTCGCCTCAACGTAAAGATATTTCATTCATGGATCGATTCGTAAACAATTTACGTTGGCCGACGATTTATAATGTAACGCGGGTTACACACGCCACCTTGATGCGTTGGTTATTAATCATCGAATAGCCAGGAGTGTGTTATGGATTTGCTGGACCACCACGTAAATAAGTAATTTAAATATGCTTCATGAAGGCAGATAAAATTTTTAAATTAAATGTTTCAACGCGTCACCCGGAATAATTAGAAATCCATCCACAATGTTAATGAAAAACGTTCCGAAGAAGTATCATCATTGTGTGTACAGCATTGAATCCTATCTACTCCGTAAAAGATTGTTTAGAAAATAGTTTTAGTGGTATTTCAGGATTTTTGTAGTTTCACATAAGACTAATTAAAAAACAAAAATAACGGGTGACTTTCATATGTTTGCACTGCTCACGCTTATAGCTAAAGCTTAAGTAAACGCTACTAAAATATATGTGGAGCATTACGTCATAATTCGAGTTGTAATTTGTTAAGTAATGGATTTGTATTGGTAACATGGAAGCCATTAAAATCATTTAGGTATTTCTAAAGAATTATTTAGTTTAATGGTTTAGTAGTTTTAGTGGTAAAACCTGCATCTCTGATTAGTTGTTCCCCAGACAAGTTTATATAAATAAAATGTACAATAAATAGCGCCTTTGACGTATTTACTTAGGTTGCTTTAAAAATTTTGTGGTTCAGCTACTTTCTGTAAGGTGGCGCTGTCAGAAATATTTTTGTCGTACTCTCTGAGAATCTTTTAGTCCGAATAATATTTATACCAGGTGTGCCGGAAAGTCATTACCGCTTTTTCTAACAGATGTCATTAGATTTAAGTATGCAATGTTATCATTTGACACATATGTCATTTTATTCTACTGACATCAAGCTCCAAAGCCATACAGGTTATATTTTGCGAAAGTAACACCGTCATAGATTTGTACCTTTTTGAAAATGTCGATTTTAGTGCCTGGATAAGTACATTTGCGGCACGCATTACTTTTCTTATTTAATCAAAAGAAAAAAGCCACTGAAATTTATTCTTTGCTGGTAGAAACTTATGGTGAGCATGCTCCAATCATAAAAACATGTGAGGCTTGGTTTCGACAATTCAAAAGTGGCGATTTCAAGCTGTAAGGCAAAGAACGTTCTGGTAGACCGAAAGAGGTTGAAGATGCGAAACTGCAGGAGTTATTGAATGAAGACCCAACCCAAACTCAAAAATAATTGTCAGAAGCGAAAACGTGGCCGTAGAAACGATTAGTGATCGATTACAAGCAATGAGAAAAATCCGAAACATGGGAAAATGGGTGCCACATCAATTGAATGACAGGCAAATGGAAAATTAAAATCGTCTGTGAAATGCTGCTTCAAAGGTGTGATCGGAAGCCATTTCTGCATCGAATAGGACGGGTGATGAAAAATGGATTTATTTCGAAAACCCTAAGCGCAGAAAATTCTGGTTATCACCTGGCGAAACCAGCCCATCAACTCCAAAGCCAAATCGTTTTGGATGGAAGACAATGCTCTGTGTTTGGTGGAACCAGGGTGGCGTAGTGTATTACGAACTGTTGAAACCTGGTGAAACAGTTAATACTGATCGCTACCGAGAACAAATTTTAAATTTGAATCATGCATTGAAAGAAAAACGTCCAGAATGGTCCCGAAGACACGATAAAATATTTGTGTCTCATACAGTAAAACTGGTAAAGGAAGCGTTGAAAGCACTTGGGTGAGACATAATATCGCACCCGCCGTACTCTCTAGACCTTGCCCCATCCGACTATCACATTTTCGCATCAATAAGACACGCGCTTGCAGAGCAGCATTTCACCAATTTCGAAGAAGTTAGACAACGGCTCGATGAATAGTTTTGCTCAAAGGACAAACAGTTTGTTTGGGATGGCATCCATAAATTGCCCGAAAGATGGCCAAGATGTGTAGAATCAAACGGCTAATACTTTGAATAAATAAATGTTTCCAATTTCTTGAAAATTATGGATATTAAAAAGAATCCACATTTTTAGAATTTTCCGAATACATAGAATCAGATCGCGCGTGGCATAACAAGCACAAAACAGTCACAATTTGAAGCGCCAAATATATACATACACTAATCAATTAAGGTCAATACATGTGTAAGCCCTTTCCATGATAATATTTTCCCCATCCGAAAGATGGAGCAAAATATTGAAAATATTAACCAAATTGTATAAATATTGTAAAAATGCAGGCCATGCAGTTATTTCAAAAAATTATTTCTCATCAGACGAAGACGAATTATAAAAATCACAGGAATTGCAAGGGTATTTCAATTTTAACTTTGACATTGTAGTTGAAGAAACGAAACCACGGTATGTGTTCATACGATACACGACCTTTTGTGATGCCAGTCATGAAGTAAAGAGTGATTTAATACATTTCTAGAAAAAGAAAGAAACAAAAATGTATTCGCAAAGAAAAATGGATATATTCTACTTCGATCTAACGTATATATACATAATTGAAATGAGAAGAATTAAACTACATCTGCGCATGATGTTAATTATCTTTTTCTTCATTAATAAATGAATTCATTAACTATACCGTTAAGCTCGGATTATTGCATTTGTAATAATTATGGCTAAAATTAATACATACACTGCAGGCCATAAGTTTGGAATCAGTTCCAGTAAATTCATAAAAATTAAAATTTATCTATGTTACGTTCGTATTACTTTGATATAAGTACAAAGGATTATTCTTAAGTACATTATAAAGCTTTACATAAAAGATGTAGTTTTAAATGCATTAATAGTTGGAAAATAACCAGAGATTAAGGAAACTCTCCGTGCGGTATTATTTATTCGAGCAGGTAATATTTCTGACGGTCGACAGCATCATGGAATGGACAAATTTTATTGCAAACCCTTCCGCATAAACCTTTTGTAATTACATTTAGTTTTTATATTTACAAGTATTTATACATTTTGAAGTAATGAGAATATTTTAGTTGCTTCGTATCATTTAAAGTGTGTAGACACATAAAAGTGTGTAGAATCAGTAAACATCGTTTGATTATGGCGAAGAGAAAGCAGATATCGCTAGAAAAACGTGTAGAAATTATTAGTCATCATAATCGGGGAGATTCTATACGGGATATCGCGAAAAGAATGAAGATATCGTACAAAGGTGTACAAAATACAATTAAAAGATACCAGTCTACTGGAGGGTATACGAAGATTTTCCACACTATTTGCCAATATATATATATATATATATATATATATATATATATATATATCTGGGCGAAGATAACGTAATATTTCCGTTTAACCTTGCCTCCGATTTTGCACTTATGGCTTAAAAACACAGAACACTGTCTATCTGTCGATTATTCGACGACGACTCGTATATCCGACACTTGTCGGCTGTCCACAACTATCCGTTGACTATCGTTCCGCTATAGGTCAACTGTCACTCGTCCCCGGCTATGGGTCAACTGTCACTCGCCCCCGGCTAGGGGTCCACTGTCTCTCTGGTTTTCCGTATGGCCTATATATGGTTCCCGATAAATACGAAAAATGGTCATTTCGTGGAACACATTAGAACTAAAAAAAAAGTGCATTGATTGTCAATGAGAATATTTTGAAAAGCAATAAAACTATTTTCGATAATAAAATTTTTTTTTGTTTGCTATTCGTGAAATATAAACGGATACCCTCGTATTAGTCCAAACTTTGTTTTAATAATAGGACTTATTATGTTACATATGTATAGAATAGACATAAAAATTTGTTTGAAATCTACTGTTACTTTACTTAATTAATTTCCTAGCATTATCATTATTGACTTGCATTTATTATGTATATATGGTATACTAAGCCTTTTATTATCGTTTTTACTACCTTGTCCTTAATATTAAACGCCAAATAATAAGTAAAATTTTTATTTAAAATATACTCGTATATGGAAAACAAGGATGTCGTGAATTTATTTTAAATATTGTTTAATGAAGTCTTTACATATCAGATATAAATCTTTGAAACTAAGCGAGAATAAGCTCTAACGTTCCGTCCTGCGATTAGTAGAGCAACAAATAAACGCCCATATTCTCACCTAAAACGATCCTTTTGTTTGATCTCCAGGGTGCTAAGACTATCTCGAGAAATAAATTCGGATAGTGGAGTGATCAGGGGGAGGGCCGGGGGGCTTAAACAGATATAATAGAACACCAGTACGAACATCGTTGATCCCGGCTTCGTTTCAATTTTTCGGCATCTTAAGTCGCAAGCAAGATATCAAATTGCTTCGTTAAACCTTAAGACTGCAGATTAAGCTCTGTCTTCTTAATCAGATGAAAATATGATCTTCATATACACACTAACTCAGTCTATTCGATAATTAATAAGCTACCAAACGTAGAGTAGGTAAAAATCCTCACGGTTGGTTCTGAGGGTTAATTAATGGTATTAAAATCGTTCTTAATCTGGCTCGTAGATCGTCCTTTTAGTGATATGCCAATATTAATCCAACTTGAACTGTTCAACCACGTGTCGAGGTTTATGGACTTATCCGACCAATTCCATTAAGTCGTTAAATTAATCGATCGCCATAGTATTTTCTAACGTATTCATTGCTAGTAAGTAATAACTTAATCCCTTATCTATACACAGGCAATAATTCACGATGGAATTTTTAATGGCGTAAACGAAGGTAGTCTCCTTAACGGCCAAAAAGTAATGGATATCAGCAGGCCATTTTACTTTCAAGCAACTCAAGGTGTGACGTGTTCGCGAAAAAAATAAAGGCGGGAAAGAGCAAAATACCAACTCATTATTATAGCAATTAATTGTAAAACACCGGGAATAACTTCCATTCAATATTACGACAATAATCATAAAGATTAAAACATTGGAGATATCTATAACTATAGAATAGTATTGGTTATGAATTTAAGCTGACAGATGCGAGAGGGCGACAAGAGTAACAAAGAATAATAAAATGAAAATTGATCGACTAATCGTTCTCAAAATTTTGCAATTCCACACTGTACAGCGATGGACATAAAATAGGAACATAAGTTAAAATCGTGCATGTAACACAGCTTATTCTGAATGAAAAGAAGTCGAGGCAGATATACAAAAAGGAAACGTATCAAGTCCAATATTCTATCTACTGTACAAGTGATGATTTTCAACATGACATAATTGTTACTTTCATAATGTTATTGTTAAAGTAAGTAGTGTGTGATAACACTAATGCAAAAGACTTTCAGTACCAATTTAATTATTTTTGTTGATCTGTAATTAAGTTCGTCTGTTGGACAATAAAGCATATTAATTCATGTTTTATCATTCAATGATCCTGGAGATATCGATAAAGAATTTGTTGAAGTGTTTTGTAGTACTTACTGTGCCGGTTTAGACACCAACGATAACTACATTGAATCCATTGTAAGATAATATTCGCCCGCCGACTGCGTTATTCAATTTTTGATTACAAGAAACTTGGCATCAGCGGAAACTCAATGTCAGAATTGTGAAGTGTACGGTGATAATGCTATAGGGATAGTTAAGTTCGAAAATAGGTGAGCATGTTCAAGGACGGGAGGATTAATGTGCATGATGAGTTACGTTCAAGGTCGATCTTCTTTGATTTCTGAAGATTTTGTTCGTAATGAAGACAACAAAATTCGAGAGGATCGACGATTCACGATTTAAGTTACCATTTGGTTTTCCATAGGCTTTGTACATCAATGTTTCGGAGAAACTGAAGTATTGAAAATTATGTTATCTGCAGGTTTCAACACTGCTTTCTGACGATTGCAAAACAAAAAGATTGGGCTGTGCTTTATCATTTTTGACTCGATGCGATCAGTAAGAAAATTAATTTTTGGTCTACATCGTTGATGAGAGATGAGAGATGGAACTTGAGTATTTTATATAACTCTTGAACCAAGCGACGAGCAATGGAATGGAGACACACATCGTTGCTGACTAGAGTGAAACCCAAACGGACAATTTCAGCACAAAAAACCATAACAACTGTCTTTTGGGATGGGAAAGGGATTTTGTCAGTGTATTTTATGGCAAGATGAACAATAATCAATTCCGATGCATATTGTGCGACCTTGAAAAAACGCTGGCGTGCCATACAAAAAAAAGCGACGTAGCCTACTGCCTTCCAGTGTGATCCATGATAATGTAAGGCCACGCGTTTCTGCACAAGCACAAGCTCTAATCAGGTAATTGAATGGGAACAACTGTATCACCCCCCTTGCAGTCCTTGCACTCAGTGATTTTCGCCTGTTTCGGTACTTGTTCCTTGGTGGTCAACGGTTCAACGACGACGAAGAAATCAAAACTGTAGTCATGGATTGGGTTTCTTTCGGGCGGCAGATTTCTTTGACGTCGGAATTCGGAAACGTGTTGAACAGTGTGACAATTGTTTGAACAAAAATGTAGAAAAGTAGATGAAGGTATGTAGAATATGAAAATATATATTTTAATGATATTCACAGTATTTTTCTTCTTATTGAAGAACGAACTTTCTTTAAAAAATAACCCTCGTAGTATCACCCGTTATTTTATCAGTATTCACCGTCGACATTTAACAATTTAAAACACCAGCAAGACCGGAATGTCGATGCTAATCTGTTTACAAATAAATGAACTTCGACGCCTGACTCTAATTAATTTGCGACGCGACGACTCGACGCTAGAGGAAACTTTCCTCGCAATAATTGATCCCGCTTTGAATGAACCGAAAGCGATAGTTTTCGAAGAACTTAATATTCACCATGCTGTTGATGTAGTTAGTATTGTTACATCGTGTTTTCGTCTCCACGGACCGTTTGAGTCGTTTCATTGTTTGTTAATTATGGTAATTTTACGCTCGTGGATAATGCAGGTAAAGAGTCGATTCATACAAAAGATAGTGATTGATTTATGGACGTATATTATTAGAAGAAATTGTTGTACACATGTTCAGAGTTGGGATGCCTTCCCGCGAGCCAGGTTCGTACTGAGTATACAGCGCTGCCACCAGTGAAATGTAAAAATATATGTTACATGAAGTGTAGAATTATAAGTTAGTACCGAGCGGATATTTATATAAAGCGAACGTATAATTATTAAAATTATTTATGAATATCCCAATTTATATTAAAATTGTGCTAAGATATATTATAAAGTTTGCTATAAATTGTTGACGTGCTGGGGCAAACGCGACTGTAAAAATCATATAAAGAGTGTACAACATCAAAATAAGAAAAATTACGTCATCAAAAACACAATTTATGTTTGATTTACTGTTCATGATAATCGCCTGTGATTTGAGACTTTATCCACTCGATAAGCAACCGTTTCATGACTACTGGAATAAATACATTTCCAACTGGAAGCTACCATCCCAGAGAGCGTTATAGAGTCATATGCCAACTGTGCGTAACGCCCTCGAAAACATGTTTTAAACCTTTGTTTAATAAGTCAATTTCTCCTCGATTAAAAGTCTCGGATGAATTATTGACGACTAGTGTTTCTTTTATAGGATTTCTATTGACACTCTTGTCTGATCGTGGGCATGTCCATGTCCCCTTTTTTCCAATGTCATTCATCTTAGTTTAAGTAAAACAATTTTCAAAAATCTTGTGAAACAAACATTTAGTGTACGTCTAGGTTCTCAATGGTGCGTACCGCGTACGGAGTGTGTTTTTCGTACAGGTATTTTTCGCCGTGGTTTACCAGGTGCGACACTTTGCGGTTAATCTGCTGATGATGACAACTTGGTTGTCTACAGAATTACAAAAGTTAATGTGGAAAGGGGTTATATATCAACCTAAGTGATTATGTGGTTATGTGTCGACGAAACGACAGATCGAAAAAAATATTCTATTTTGAATATTACAGTGCGTGTTCCAGATCTTATTAAAGCGACATCTCCCACTGTATTAGCTTAGAAACAGATTAGAAAATTGCACTGGCCAAGTAATTATGGCGGTAGTGATGGATACGCTAAAAAATCCCAACCTTTTACTGACCAACTGTTGATGTTCGTGTGCGTCTTTACTTTCAGCGGTACGGATCGTGTGCGTGTGTGTAGTTTTTTCGTACGGGTATTTCTTGCCGTAGTTCTCCAGGTGCGACACTGCTTAATTATCTGCTGATGATGACAACTTAGTTGTCGAAATACGTATACAGAATTACGAAAATTAATGTGGAAAGGGGTTATATATCAACCTTCAGTGATTAAAATATACTAAAACACTACCAAAGATTTTCAAAAAAAATCAAAAGCTTACGAAATATATTTTATACATATCTGCAAAAAAAAACATGAGTGGTAGCGATTTTATAACGTTACGCCATTGAATTTAGGATTAGATTGCACTTTCTTCTTCTTAAAAACAATTTATGAAACACATCGTATCATAAATGGTATTGCCTAGTTGTATTTTAACATTACTTGGCATTGCATCGTTGTTTATTTCTAGTATATTTATAAGCGGCTGCATATTTTTAGAAAATAACATCATAAGAGATTTCTCTACATGACGATATTGGGTAGATTAGTCTAAGGTCTTCCAAGAAACGCCATCACACTGATAGACCGCATTTCTTTCTTAATCAGTCATCAAACTCCTTTATATGTAAATCCGAGGATATGTACACATGTAGTACGTACGTACATACATCTCTCTGTATTATAACGTCTTTTTCGTTTTCTAAAGAACCGCAATTACTATTGTTTAGATCACGTGCCGTGATAATGATAGTTCTTATATTGTATGATTGATAGATTAATATAATGAAAACGAGTTACAGCATTGCTGATAGTATGTTTTACGCATGTACATACACATAATATTTTCTATTCATCTTTTATCGCAAAATAATATAATCGAAAGTAAAGTCGGATCTTGCCTGATTCTAAACGCGAAAAGACATGTACGTATACGAGGTGTGGCAATTAAATAACGAGACTGGTGTGAGAAATCTTATTTATTGCAAATAAACTTATACTTAACTTTTATCCCCTACCTGTACGCCGCTGTATATGTGCTTTCCATTGTTCAAAACAATGCTGTAGTTCATTAGTTGTCGTGCTTTTTATTAACTTATTTTTGCTTTTACGTGTTCGACAGTATAAAAATGTGTTCACTATAATGCACTTATCACTTTTGGGAACAGATAGAAGTCTCACGGTGCGAGATGTGGCGAATATTGAGGTTGGTAAGCAAAGAAATGCGTTTGTCTGCTAAAACTGTTTCACAGATAGGGCATTGTCAGCTGGTGCAGAATTCACGAACCGTTCTTCCACAAATCTGGTCTTTTCTTAATCTGGTACGTAGACTTCCGTGGTCGTGGTCCATACTATCTTCTTCTGGGCTTCCGGGCTGGAACCGCGTGACTAGTATAACTGCCGACGTTTGGTACCCACTCGTATGGGACGTCTTCTAGTCTTTTCTTCCTTACTCTTTCACTCAGCTTGATTAGGACTTCTTTGTAGAACCCAGTCAGTCATAATAACACTCTTCGTTTGGAAAAAAAAACGATCGACATTGTCTTCAATTTCGACTTGCTCATTCGGGCGTTTTTCTGTCTTGGTGATCCGGCGGCCTTCCAGTGCATCGATTGACGCTTTCTTTCCGGGTCATACAATCTAAGTTTTATCACACGTAATGATTTTTGTGAGCAAGTCTAGTTCTTCTGTGAGTCGTTCCATGATGTCAAAACAAATGTTCATCCGATTGTCTCTTTGTTCCTGAGAGGTTTTTCGACACCGTTTTTGCGCCAACTTTTTCCATGTTTAATTCATTATGGGAAATGTGCCTTACTGCTCCTTTGTTAATGTTTACCATATCGGCAATCATGCGAATGCTCAGACGTCGGTCATTCTGCACAATTTCGTTAATTTTCTGAGTTCTTGCAGTCAGGGTAGACCAGGACGTTTATCATTCGAACCCTTCCCGACCTTCAGTAAATCCTTTGTGCCATTCAAAAACTCGTACACATAACATGTCACATAACATCATTTTTTTTAAAAAATTCTAACAGTGTCTATCACATCGCGCTCAAAAATATTTTAAATAACAATCTACTTTTTACTTACTATTTTAGTTGTCAACATTAAATAAAAATAAATATTCTGCTAATACGATTTTATGAATAACGTGCATATAAATATTAGGTGCGCAACTAAGTTCTCGCTGTTTTTTTGATGAAAATGAAACTTTATTGTGAAAAAGTGTTTACAAATGAATCATTCAAAATATTATCCATCGTTAGCGACAACTTTTTCCCATCTTTCTGGCAGAGCTGGAATACCGTCACAGTAGAAGTGTTCGTCTTTTGAGGCTATCGACGAATCAAGCCATTCTGAGTTGTCTTCATATGAGCGGAACTGCTTATTGGCCAGACCATGTGTCATCGAACGGAACAAGTAATAATCGGATGGCGCAATATCTGGCGAATATGGCGGGTGGGGTAGGACCTCCCATTTGAGCGTTTCAAAGTAGGTTTTAACGGGTTCGGCAACGTGAGGCCGAGGGTTGTCATGCTGTAGAATCACTTTTTCGTGCCTCTGCTCGTATTGTGGCCGCTTTTCGCGCAGTGCTCGGCTCAATCGCATCAATTGAGTTCGATACCGTTCCCCAGTGATGGCTTCGTTCGGTTTCAACAGCTCATAATAAATAACAGCGCCCTGGTCCCACCAAATACACAGCAAAACCACAGCAACTGACGACGTAGAAGCATGACCGGGCAGTCCCCATGATTTTGTTCTCTTTGGGTTGCTGTAATGAATCCATTTTTCATCACCCGTAACGATGCGATGAAGAAAACCCTTCCTTTTTTGCCGCTGGAGCAGTTCAAATCATAAGAAACCCAAGTTCCTTGTTTTTGAATCATTCCCAACGCATGCAATCGCTGGGAAATGGCTTGGCGGGTAACTCCTAATACTGACGCAAGCTCCTTTTGCGTTTGGCACGGATCCTCATCGAGCAATGCCTCCAATTCAGCGTCTTCGAAAGTTTTTGGTCTTCCTTCACGTGAACGGTCGTCAACATCGAAATCACGGTCTTTGAAGGGACAGAACCAATCACGGTACGTTGTTTCACTTAGAGCAGCATCTCCGTAAGCTTTTTGGAATTTTCGATGCGCTTCAGCCGCCGTTTTCTTCGAATGAAAGAAGAAAAGCAACACTTCCCGCAAATGACGATTATTTGAAACAAAATCAGACATTTTCACACAACCAAAAGTATATGCCGCAAAAACAAAATCACTAATGTGTCAAAGCGATTTGTTTACCATATTATCTAAGCTTGGTTCATGACGTTTTGGTTATGTCACAATCGACCAGAACTTACTACTGGAGCTATCTCTTGAAAAACAGCGAGAACTTAGTTGCGCACCTAATATATGTTTTTGTGCAAATATAATGATCTAATTGTTTAGATATAAACTTGTTTGTTGTTGAATTATGTCTGTCGGCATAAAAGGCGATTATGTTAGAATATAAAATATTTTCCTTTACAAAAATTATTCCTGATTTAAGACATGATCCATAACATCAGAGATTTATTTAAATAGTTCGTTAGATACATAAAAGATTTCCATTATCGATTTTACAAATTATATCTACAGTTATATTTAGTACTGCTATTATACAATAAATAAAATTATACAATTTTATGCTTACTAATCAGCCGATCCACAATGATCTCTTTGAGGACTTAAAAAAAAAAAGAAAATATAAATCAACCGCCAATTAGGAAGATTAGATTGACCATTATGTTTTTGAAGGGTGATCGGATAATAGCACGCTTACAAGACGATAAAAATTAGTTTCATTTTCTTGTTTTCGTATGATTTGATATAAGTAAAGACTTATATCACACCAGTACGAAGAATTAAAAACTTCGCACGTTTTAAAGTAGAAATTTGATTTCTTCCAAGCGCGACACGTAACATCATGCTTGCAAGAAATCAAACAATTTAATGATTTTTCCAAATTTATACTACCAAGGGCATATTTTAATTCTTCATCCTTCTTACATATACATAATTGAATGTTATGCGCAGATAATAAATTCTAAGCAACGTTTCATTAAACATATCGCATTTAACATGTTATCGTGTGAATAAATTTTATTTCTTCATTAATAAGTATCTTAAATGACATTTCTTTAATATTGATATGTAATTCACTAAAATTTGCTCTTTAATACATGAAATATTTACATTAATTCATTCCGTCTTGCAAATGCATTCATTCAACTATCGTTTTTAGTCGCCCATTTGCAATGCACTGGTCAAGTTTACCAAACATTTAAAAAATGTCACAGCAAAAGATTACTTCCTGAACAAATACTGCTACGTTAAATAGAAAAGTAAAGCGTGTTTCAAATTGCGCGGTTTTTTTAAGAATAAATAAAATATAAATGACGCACTGAATTTGTCTGGGTGTGTGGGCATTTATAAAGCGTGATGTATGACATTTATAAAAATGGCTTCGTACACGGTACAACAACGCGTTAAAATTGTTGAATCATTTTATGAAAATCAGCGTTCTGTGAAAAGAGTTTTTAGAAAATTACGTGAATTTTATGGCTTACATAATCGTCCATCTGAAAGCACTATTGGTCGAATAATTAAAAAAATTCAAGAGACTGGTTCCGTGGAAGATCAAAAAAGTGAAAAATACAGTCGTAGTGGTCGTTCACAAGAAAATATTGGTTTGGTTCGTGAAAGTGTTGCTGAAGATCCTGAAATGTCCATTAGACGACGTTCACAATAACTTGGACTTAGTGGATCAACAACATGGCGTATTTTACACAAGGATTTAGCTCTGAAGGCATGTAAAGTTCAAATAACACAGGAACTGAAGCCATTAGATCATTTAAAACGTCGTTCATATGTCCATTTCGTCAATGAACAACCAGCTGATTTTTCTCAAAAAATAATGTTTTTCGATAAGCCACATTTTGAACTTTGTGGCTATGTTAATAAACAAAATTTCTATATCTGGGTGAGAAAAATCCACGAATTATTCGTGAGAAACCTATGCATCCTAAACGAGCTTCTGTTTGGTGTGCATTATGGTCAGGTGGTGTAATTGGACCTTGCTTCTTTGAAAATGCTGCTGGTGAAGCTGTAACTGTCAATGGTGATCGATATCGTCGGATGATAACAGAATTTTTGTGGCCTGAATTAATGAATATTAATCTGGAAGATATGTGGTTTCAATAGGATGGCGCTACACCTCACCTTGCACAAGAATCAATTGATTTATTGAGAGAAAAATTTCCTGAACGTGTAATCTCAAGAAACGGTGATGTTAATTGGCCACCAAGATCATGTGATTTGACACCGTTAGACTATTTTCTGTGGGGTTATGTGAAAAGTCGGATTTATAAAAACAATCCACAATCAATTCCTGGTTTGAAAGATGAAATTATTCGTGTCATTGGCGAGATAGGGCCTCAATTATGTCAAAATGTCATTGAAAACTTTAACAAAAGAGTGGACGTCTGTGAAGCTGCAAGAGGAGGCCATTTGGCAGATATTATTTTTCGAATATAAATGTCATAACTGATACTTCAACTACCAATAAAAAGTTTTTGAAAGTGAATGCAAATTATGTGTTTTATTTATTCTTTAGAAAAAACGCGAAATTTGAAACACCCTTTATTTTGTTATTTCAACATATTTACGTCTTGAATAAAATGCGAGAGAGAGAATGCAGTAGTTTTGAAGTTTTTTGTTATCATGTCGTAAATGTAAGCAAAGTTGTATTACACACTACGTACATCATCGTTTTTTTTTCAATGAAACCTACAAACGCTCTCTTTCTAGTTTGATATTGTTACGGCCCGGCTTAAAAATATAGACCCAAACTTGTGCTTTAGATCGTAAACCTTTTTGTGGTAGCAACTGTACTTTTTTAATTATTTTTGTTGTTCTGTAATCAGGTTCGCCTGTTGGACAATAAATCATATTATTATTGCTATTAATATTGATTCATTCACTGATCTTGAAGATATCGATGGAGGTTTTGTGGAAATGTAGGAAAAATGCAAAAAAATTATTTTTTTATGAGACCGTATAGTTAATCGAAATATAAAAATTCCTTGGTTTACACGCTCATATGTTTTAATACCATATCATTTCGTCTCGTGATCGCATCTAAAAACATCAAATTTCGAACTCCTGTATTGTATTTGAGTTTTATACAACAGAGAATCGGAAAGAAGTACATAGAAATTAACAACAATTTAATAATGTATATACCATCAGAATTTTGGAGTATTGGACAATATGGAAATTTTCAACATTTATTTTAATATTAAGTCAGTAAAATAAATTTAATTTACCTATTATTTGTTACTTCTATTACACGTATAAAAATTAAGAATAACTAAATTATTTTGAAGGTTTAGTAGATAAGTTTAACTTAAGATATACATACCTCACAATGTCGGAGAATATTAAAGACAACTCTAACTTTTCATTTGAAGATATGTGTTCATTAACTCCAATCATGCATATTATTTTTGATATTAACATAGTATTATATATAATAAACATGTATTTGCCTTTTCGAGACTGAAATTAGAATTATTCAAACGTTTTTTCTATTAAAATATCGCATTTATTTTATATTATTGAGTATATCAACTTATTCTGTCAATACATTCGATAAATAAACTTTAATAAACAATTCTATTCTTTTGAGAAAAGCGTTTTTATAGTTCATTCAAATAAAAATTTCGACACAAAAAGAAATGAATAATGTTCACATCATACTACATTTAATAGCAGTATAATAGTTTAAAACGACTATACCCGTTAATTCATTAAATTGACAAAATAATTTACTTACCACAGGCATGGAATGTATTGACGAAAACTGATCCACGTTATCTTAATTTTTATACTGAATTATTCTGAATCAATTCGTATCAGCAATATTTAATAAGACCCTAATTAATATATATTTATTATTTATATTCTTTATTTATCGTCAAAAGAATATAATTCAATTATAGAATTAATAACAAAGCCTTCTTTGAAATGTGGTAGGAAAAATCTAAAACACGCATTTGTAATAGTTATACCGTCATTACAGAGTCGATTTTCGAAATAATAAAGTTAAAGTGTAGTGAGATACATGATTGCAATGAATTATAGTAAAAATTATTTTAAATTTGTATCTTGTTATTGAATCTACATCAAAATGAGTATTTAAAATTCCGATCTAGTTTAAGGAACTAAATTAGACAATAATTACAAACATTTAAGCAACAAAAACAAATATAAATATATATACGTGAATATAAAGTATGTACGTACCTCGTTCAAGAATGTTAAAGAAATATATTTGATGAATCGAGTGAATCACAGACTTTCAGACGTAATAACAGTAGTATTTCAATAGTAGAAGTCACATGTATTACGTTATAGGCAGCGTTAGCATATGTATAAACACACGCGGACTTACAGAGTACACAACTTCTTTGAAAAGACTGCGAGAGCTTTTCGATACCCATACCCTCACCCGTTGTTTATCCGCGACTTTACCGGATGCTTGCTTTCAGTTCCGAACTGGGCGATATGTGTATGTACGCCTTGCTTGGTCTTGTGCTCCAGTTACCTATAAAGTACCACATTGAAGCTCCAGAGGCAAATATTATATATCCTTGTTTACATATGTAAATATAAATACCATGGATTGCAAAGAGTAAATTATGATTTAATACTTTCTCTATTTGTAATCAATTTTATTAAGCGCTATATTACATGTGTTTTCAAAAATATCTAAGAGATTTACTTCAAAATAATTATGTTATTATACCTATATATTGTAAGTACTCTGTACCTAGAATTTAATTGTTTAGATTTGTTCCTCCTTTTATTGTTTTTAAAAGAAATACACTAATAACGTGAAGTCAACTGAATTTACAATTAGAGTAGGTCATAAATATTTACAACTCAGGGGAACACTGAGCAAAATGATAAACCATATTTTTATGGTACATCGACTTATACTAAAGTCACTTTTACTAGAACGCTATGAAGCAACATAACCTCAAATTATTGTCAGTCTAATACACTTAAACACCAATACCGTGAAGTCAACTGAATCTACAATTAGAATAGACTATAAATGTTTACAACTTAGGGACACTGAGTTAAATGCTAGATCATAATTTTATGTGTCACACCATTTTTTTGTAAAGTCGCTTTTTTGGAACTCTATGAAGCAACATAACCTCAAATTATTATTTTTCAGTCTTCGATAATTATCACTAACAGTAAAATTAATCATTATGCAGAGATTTAAACTGTAATTTTAAATCCAAGTGATTTCAATGCACAATTCGATACTATCTTCTTCTAGGCTTCCGGGCTGGAACCGCGTCACTGGTATAACTGTCAACGTTTCGTACCCACCCAACAAAGAAGAATATAGTACGGAAAATTAAAATTTACAGACAGCAATCTTCGCAAAATTATGCAGAACTTGTGAACCCAGAGTAAATATTTTAAGCATTGCCACCAGTCATATTTTGGACGCTTTTTATCAAAATATTCTCCATTAGAAAGTTTGCAGTACTCACTTTCATTAATGATGACTTGGTCGTCGTCTGTTAAGTGTATACTCATTTCAACAGAGAAAGAACAACTGTTTGAAGATTCAATCTGCTTTCGGAACATTGTTGGACAACTCTTTTACAATTCGAGTTTATAATAAAAAAATATTAAAAGAAACATATCTTAATAAAACATGAGGAAAGGTAATGACCGAGGGCTTTTGTAAAACAAACCACCGCGTTCAGAAGTGTGCAGCTTCGTAGAAAAAACTGAATAGGTGCGATTATGTGTATCCAGTATATTCTACCGTAGGAAAACGTGGAATTTATTTACACCAGTCGCAGTTAGCAACGCACATTTGTGAGGCATCTTTGCTTTACTATCATGTCAGGAACGCGTTTACTCTCAAAGCATCGTTTAAAGATTGTTTTCTAATTGGATGATGGCTTCTAAAACAATTGAATAATTTTCGGAAGTTTGTTCCACGCAAAGCACTTTAGGAAAAGATTATTTTAATATTTTGCCAGTTTTAGCCATGTTTGAACCGTTATAACCAACATTACTACTTGGGTTGGTAATATGCGAAATTACATTTACCAGGAGGATTGTTCAATCTTAGTTATGACTTTCTATTATTTATTATTTTATTGTTATGCATTTTTTATAGATTGCACTATGTATTTCGAGTTTTTTGTAATATTTTATTGCATGACTAGACTGGGCAAGTGGAACGCCTGCGATAGGAATTGTCGTTCATCCGATTCGTGGTTGGAACGACTTATTAGATATTACTAGAGTTGGGATGTCTTCCCGCGGGCCAGTTTCTAACTGAGTACGCAGCGCTCCCACCAGCGTATTGTAATAAAACAGATGAAGTATAAGGATAAACGAGACCATTGGTTGACGCAGTCTAACAGTTTATTGATGAATGTCCCGATTCATATTACAATGGTGCTAAAATATGCTGTAAAGTTTGCGATAAAGCCATGATGTGCAGGGAAAAATCATATAGAATGTACAAGGACAAAATAAGGAAAATAAACGTGCTCTCGAAAACGCAATTTATGTTTGATTTACTGTTCATGATTTGAGACTTCATTTACTCGATAAGCAACCGCTTCATGACTTCTGGAATAAATAGAATCCCAATTGGAAGCTACCATTTCAGAGTCATAAGCAAATTGTGCGTAACGACATCGAAAACATGATCAAAGCTGTAATAAAAGATAAACACTCGTTGTTATGTGTCGACGAAACGACAGATCGGAAAAATATTCTATTTTGAATATTATAGTATGTGTTCTAGATCCTGCTAAAGCGACATTTTCCATTGTATTAGCTAGTAAAAGATTAGAAAAGTGAACTGGCGAAGCAATTATGAAGGTAGAGCTGAAGACGTTAAAAAAATTACAACTTTCGACTGACCAACTGTTGATGTTTGTGAGCGATGGTGCAGCGACAATGTATAATGTAGGCCATTCTCTAGAGACAAGTGTGAGGGACTTTTACATGTGAAGTGTAAAATTCATGTATTACACCTTGTAACACAAGGATCGTATTTTGACAATGTTATCCAGAGGTGGATGCATTAATTTCAAATAACTAAAGTGCTTTCGAAATCATCCAAACGAATTCGAGAATTCTACAGACGGCAACCGGGTACTCCTGATCCACCAGAATCAATTTTCACACGTTAGTGGACATTGTTGGCAGCGGCTTTCTATTACTGGGAGAATTTCCAACAAATGAAACCTTTGGTTCTACGATTTAAAACTATCGAAACTGCAGCAATTAAGGAAAGTCGAAAGGATTTGAAAATACTTCCGTTGAAACCAATTTAAAACCAAAGAGAAATTTCATAACACAAGTTGTCGTTAGTGGACTCGATGCAAATTTAGAACGATGTATACTCACTGCTATGGGCTACAAGTACATAAAGAATATGTATCTTGTAGAAAAGTTCGAGAGTGTTATAAATAAAGATTTGGTTTTTACCAGATTACGACAAATTTGTAATGGTGCGTGTATAGATTCGTTATTCATTTCTAAAGATTATTTTAATTATGCATTCGTAGATGTCGAGCAGTCATTTTCTAAATATAAAAACATCTTTTCAGAACGACGCACGTTGCTCTCCGAGAGGAGTGTGGAAACTTACGTCCTGCTGCAGACATTTTGACAGTCTTATCCATTTGGCGCTACGTAACAATAGTTGTGAATAATATAAATATAAAACATGTTTTATAAATAACAAAATGTACGTTTGTTCGTACATTCGCCTTGTTACGATCCTGACCTGCGGGAAAAATATCCCAGCTCTACAAACAACTCAGAATCTAGATTATTCATTTGTTCTGAAACATCGTACGCTTTCTTGCATTGTTTGTATATGTATATATATTCTTATATGCATATAAAGGTATAATAGAAAATGTCTGTGATGTATGCGTACTATTTAAAGCACTTTTGGAATTTTTACGACTAATAACTAAATTTCAGGTATGTATATTATCATAGAGATATAAAACCACCGCAATATAAAAACACAGCGCCTTAAATATCATGGTGATTTAAAATTTACGACTATCAAGATATATTTTGGAATTATAATTTTACCAGTTCGTCTTCAAGCATCGTGTGCAGGTGTAAAACTATTAAAATCTTACAGTAGATGCCGAAATATGGAAATTATGCCCATCTTTCAGATTTTGACGTTAATGACTTGCTTCTTGTAAACTATAAAACTAATTTTAATCCTCAAATAGAAAAGCTTCGCTTTGGGATTTTGTAAACCAACAGTAATATTATTGTTAACTGATATAAACGCAACACCGTATACTTGCACAATATGTATTTTGTCAAACAATTGGAAAATAAAAACAAGTTGAATAGGACGGAAATGATTAAAAAGTCAAAACTCTAAACGCGATATTCGTTTTATAATTTTTATTATAAAAACAATGTTATATTATATTAAAACGTACCATGAAATCGTGAAACTTATCCGTGAGTGGAAATTAACATTTCTTATTATTCGATCGTCTTATTAATCACAAAAATTATTTGATCATTTTTCTGCATCGAAACAGGACTCGAACCTGAATCTATTGCTTTCTAGACGATTGCGGGTGGGTTATATTGTTTACACACAAAAAAAAACAAATATTATTCATCTTTCAGGAGTATTTCCATTGATTGTAAAGCAAGGAAGGAATAATATACAAAGTTACGGGAAATGAAAAAAGAAATTGAAATAAAATATAATTACAAAGGAATTTTATTCATATGAGGGTAGCCGTTTATATTTCGGAAATAGTAAACAAAAAAAAAAAATTTTTATTATCAAAAATAGTTATATTGCTTTTCAAAATATTCTCCTTGAAAATCAATGCACTTTTGCATTCGTTTAAACCAATTCGAAAAGCATTGCTGCCACTGTGAAGGCGATGTCTCCAAAATATGAGTTTTGAATGCCTCAACTGCCTTTTCTTCTCTGTGGGAACAAAAAGAAATCACAGGGTGCTAGAACAGGGCTGTACAGCGGATGACTCATCAATTCAATGTTTTACCTGGTCAAATATCCAATTGTTTGAACCGACCTGTGAGAGCTCGCATTGTCATGATGGAGAATGATCTGTCGTTTTCGGTTTGTTTTCCTCATTTCTTCAAAAACTTCTGACAAACAAATAGTTGCGTACCGTTCGGAATTGACCGTTCTACAACTCTCTAACGGCTTGGTTTCAACGTGATCGGTTTTTCCGAAAAAACAGGCGACCATTAGTTTTGATGTGCTTCGAGAGCGAACAACTTTGTTGATTCTGGCTCATCTTGGAATAAAAGATTCATCATCTGTGGCGACTTTATAAATGTTCTTTGAAGCACCGCCATTGTATTTTTTGTGCAATTCTTGGCACCAATCGACGCGAGTCCTTTCTTGAGCGGTTGTCAAATAATGTGGTAGCCAACGTGAACATAGCTTCTTAACGGCTAAATGTTCATGCAGGATCTCATGCACGCCGGTGTTACTAATACCTAGATATGCCTCGATCTCACGGTGTGTCATATGACGATCCTGCATTATCAATTCGGACACTGCATTTATGTTTTCCGACGCAACAACATTTGTGGGACGACCTTCACGAAGTTCATCGTCCAAAGAACTCCATCCAAGTTTGAATTCACTATACCGACGACATACTGTAGTTTTCGATGGTGCTTCATCACCATATAAAGAATTCAGCTCGTCGATGCATTCTTGTTGAGATACTTTACGCCGATAGTTATGAAAAATAATTGCACGAAAATGTTTGCGAATTAATTCCATTTTTTAGCTATAAAATTTTCAAGCTACTGTCAACAATAGAAATAGCGGCTGAATAATAAAACTGCCAAGGTAAATATATTGTCAAAAATGACAAACTTCACGATGCAATCATCAGATCGGAGGCAACACTAACAGTGTTACCAGTTCTCCCTACAGTTTGGAAAGTTGGAAGTGAAATTGGAAAAATATTGTATATGATAAGGGAAAATTTATACTTTATTTAAATAACAACCCTAAGGTTGTAAAAATACCAAGCAGACAGTAAATAAGGAAAAGTTCCGAGGAATATTTGTTTTCTGTTTGCTTGAAATTCATAGCAATCGAATTACTATTAGTTTTAAATTTTGTTGCATAATAACACTGTAAAAATTTTGTTCCTTTTTTTTCCCATTTATATGCAATAAATCTTTCTCGTGAGTATGGATCCTTGGAAGACTATAATAAAATTTTTCTACAATTTTAAAGTTGGTTTAAAAGAAAAACTTGATCACTTGCAGATGTTTTTGTGACTAAAATTCAACCTCAACGACTATATACAGTTTCGTCGAGGAGGTATAAAGTATTTGTCAAGAGATACAATTCTCTACGGAATGATGGTTATAGAGGTAGGCTAAAAACTACATTCATATCTGAAAATATAAAGATTGTTGATAAACAATGACCATCATCTGTCGTATATTGAAAAAAAACGGAGACTCTTAGTCAAAAAAACATTTTCACAGACCTTGAGAAACTATGGCGATCCTTAAGAGCAAACAATCTTAGTCTTCTCTCTTTCCATTAGGTGACTATTCTAGATCATCTCTTTTACTATGCTGATTGAGTTTTCGAGACCAATTTCTCCAACAACGAATAACTTTAGCAGTATTTCTTTGTATCGCTTTCAAAATAACTTAGCTGGCGATAATGTGGTCATCTTTGAACTTTTGGCATTTTAATATACGAATTCATAACTATAAACTATTACAATCGCGTAACCAATCTAAACAGATCCGAAATAAGGAAATTCAAAACATTTTCATTGCAATTTGTCAGTTTCATATAATGGTTGTACTTTTGTAACATGAAACGATTTTAAAAGGCTTTCCATAAGCGCTGAATCGCACGAAAAACAATTTTTTTTTAATTCCTGTATTAAAAATACGAGGGTAGTTTGACAAGTAGTGAGAAAGGAAAAGACAAACGAATTTTTTAAATACAAAATAATTTTTATTTTTCAATATATTCTCCTAAAAGAGCAATATATTTATTCCAACAGTGCTCCAATGCCCTTGGCTTGCAAAATACTCATTTACGAAGATGATAAACTCGTCGTAAGACGAAAATTTCTTATCACCTAGTGCCGTTTTCAATTTTGGAAAGAGGTGGAAGTCGGAAGGGGCTAGATCCAGCGAATAAGGCGCATGCGGTACTAATTGGAAATGCAACTCGTGGATTTTGAACATCGCAACTGTGCTGGTATGCGAGGAAACGTTGTCTTGGTGAAACAGAATCTTTTTCTTTGCCATTCCTGACCGTTTAGCACGAATCTCAACATTTAATTTTTGTTGAAGTTCTGCATAATATTGTCCGTTTATTGTGGCACCTTTCTGAAGGTAATCAATGAGCAAAACGCCCTTTGAATCCCAAAAAATTTATGCCATCACCTTGTTTACCGATAAAGTGGTTTTCGCTTTCTTTGGAGGTGCAGAACCACGTTCTAACCATTGTTTTGACTGTTGTTTAGTTTCGGGTGTACTGTAGTGTATCCAAGTTTCATCGCAAGTAACAAATCGCCTAAGGTTCAAACACTCATTGTAAACGCGCAAACTAGTGAACTTTTGATCAGTCGTAAGCAATCGCGGCACCCATCCTGCGGAAAGCTTGGAAAGGCCCAATTCTTTCGTTAAAATGTAGTGTACGCGTTCTGTTGAAATGTTTACCATTTCTGCTATCTCACTCTCACTTTGAGTCGTCGATCTTGCGTAATAATATTATGGATTCTTATAATAATTTCCTTAGAAGTCACGATTTTGGATGCTCCAGAGCGCGCTTCATCAACACAGCTTGTTCTACCACGTTTAAATTCATTTACCCATCTACTTATTGTGGCGGATGATAGAGCAGATTCACCTAATGTTTCCCGCAACTCATCTTTTATTTCGGTAGCTTTCATACGCTTAATTACGAAGTATTTAATCACCGCACGATACTCTGCTTTTTCCATTTTAACAAAACGACGTGTTTCTTCTTTTTCAATCAGCTGTTAAAAATAAACTAAGCAACCGATTTATCTAAATATCGTAATGTAAACATATAAATAGGCAACCTAAATTACAGTGCATTAGTTTTACCACATTAGAGCGCCACCTATGTGTCATTCTCACTACTTGTCAAACTGTCCTCGTACTATGTAGTAAGTGGCTAAAATTTAGAATTATTCATATTTAGTACATTTTCAGTCATATGTGTGTAATAGAGGCGTGTCTCAAAATTTACGTCATTTTCGTATTGACTTGTAAAACCTCAATAATTTTAATTAACCAGGCATAATATTAACCAACAATATCAAAAAAAAAACCCAAGAATTTATTAAAAATGAATAAATCCAAACTTGTATTGAGAAGCCTTATAAAAATAATTTTGTTTCATCTCCTATTTCATCCTTCTAAGAATTTAGGCAGATAGTGATAACGTACCTTATTCTCCTACTGCTCTCGTTATTGATTAATTTTATGTTACGGCCGAGTTATTTTTTTTAATACGAGATGGAAAGATATAGCTACTCGGTTAATAACACAATTATAACCCGGCAATTACGGAAAATAAATCATACATACAATAACAGATTGTGCACGCACGCTCGTGTATTATATACCCATGCAAATATGTGTAAAAAAATTTATTCACAAAGAAAAGAAAAAAAAAACGAAACATAATATCGACAGAGTATGAAAATGAATACGCGTCAGAATTAATTACAAAATTGCCACCTAATACTATGTTAGAATTGAGCGGATCCGATCACGTTATGATTAGGATTGTAATTTTTAAATAGCTTTTGAATTCTGAATAACTTAAAATGTGTAATGTATTATGTATTGTAATATATATAAGTACATATACTATGCTAAGACATAGGGGAAATATTGATTATTTTAATTACTAGTGTAATAAACATTTATAGAAGTTTTAAACGAACCTCGTAATATGTAAAGGCTGTTTCGAATTTTGCGGTTTTTTTTAAGAATAAATAAAACACGTAATTTGCATTCACTTTCAAAAACTTTTTATTGGTAATTGAAGTGTCAGTTATGACATTTATATGCGAAAAATAATATCTGACAAATGGCCTCCTCTTGCAGCTCCACAGACGTCCACTCTCTTATTAAAATTTTCAATAACATTTTGACATAATTGAGGCTCTGTCTCACCAATGACACGAATACTTTCATCTGTCAAAGCAGGAATTGATTGTGGATTGTTTTTATAAACCCGACTTTTCATATAACCCCAAAGAAAATAGTCTAACGGTGTCGAATCACATGATCTTGGTGGCCATTCAACATCACCGTTTCTTGCGATTACACGTTCAGGAAATTTTTCTCTCAATAAATCAATTGATTCCTGTGCAAAGTGAGGTGTAGTGCTATCCTGTTGAAAACACATATCCTCTAGATCAATATTCATTAATTCAGGCCAAAAAAATTCGGTTATCATCCGACGATATCGATCACCATTGGCAGTTACAGCTTCACCAGCTGTATTTTCAAAGAAGTAAGGTCCAATTACACCACCTGCCCATAATGCACACCAAATAGTAACTCGTTTAGCATGCATAGGTTTCTCATGAATAATTCGTGGATTTTCCTCGCTCCAAATACGGAAATTTTGTTTATTAACATAGCCACCAAGTTCAAACTGCGCCTCATCGGAAAACATTATTTTTTGAGAAAAATCAGCTGGTTGTTCATTGAAAAATTGACAAATGAACGACGTTTAACTTTAGTTCCTGTGTTATTTGAACCTTATATGCCTTCAGAGATAAATCCTTGTGTAAAATACGCCATGTTGTTGATCCACTAAGTCCAAGTTGTTGTGAATGTCGTCTAATGGACATTTCAGGATCTTCAGCAACACTTTCATGAACCAAACCAATATGTTCAAGTGAACGACCACTACGGCTGTATTTTTCACTTTTTAGATCTTTCACGGAAACGGTCTCTTGAAATTTTTTAATAATTCGACCAATAGTGCTTTCAGATGGACGATTATGTAAGCCATAAAATTCACGTAATTTTCTAAAAACTCTTTTCACAGAACGCTGATTTTCATAAAATAATTCAACAATTTGAACGCGTTGTTGTACCGCGTACGAACCATTTTTATAAATGTCAACATCACACTTTTTAAATGCCCACATACCCAGACAAATTCAGTGCGCCATCTATATTTTATTTATTCTTACAAAAAACCGCGCAATTTGAAACACCCTTTATAATTAATCATGTATTCATAAACAATAAATTGAAATTACTTTTAAGTACTTGCTATTAAACACAATAATTATCATATTTGATAATATTTTCACGGATATAAATTTCTTCATTCAAACACTTAAACCACATTAGAATTAGTTAAGGATATATTTTGTAAATACTTATAATTGTTGCTAAAGTAAGTAATTATATCTGTATGTATGGTAGCACATAGAACCCATAAGCCTAAAAAAATATGTATTTAGAATGAATTTATATCAACAATAATAATATGTTATTGTCAATAAGTAGAAGGTCATCGTAAAATTTAACGACTAGTTGGAAAAAAGTAGAAATTCAAATGTAAGTCTTAAAATCATTTAAGGAGAGTATTATTATTGAAAAGAATTCATTTTAAAGAGATAAATTATGATTATAAAAAGCATAACTCAAATCAAATTAGTCAAATAAAATATTAGTTATATCTAATCTATTTTTTTAGAGAAGTTTCAATTTTATGTAAAATGTTCATAAAGATAGAAGTTCTATAATGAAACGGCTGTAATAGAGTATAAGATACTTTAAGAATTTAAATTGAGTTTCGACAAGTCAAAATTAAGTTTCTAAATATTTTATTTCTGGGATTTAAAACATGAAACTTGGGTACCTGATTAATTAAATTTTAGAGAACCTGAATATCATATCCAATTATATAGACACAATCTGTCGCAGATAAAACCGAACTCTTTTAAAATAATAATTCTTAGTGGCACCGTCGTTAAGGTAGATCTTTCACCAATGTTATGTCAAAATATCGTGACATTTGTATCATTAGAAGCAGAGAAATTGCGCATAAAATAACAGTATGCTGAAACATTTAATTTAATGAAACGAGTATATGGTGATGCGTGTTTATCACGTACGCGTGATATATACGATTTAAAGACGGTCGTACAGACAAAAATGACGACGAATGTCCTGGTTCAAAAAAATCTGTGGTTACGGAAAGTAACATCGGTCTTGTGCGTAAATTTATCAAAAATGAGCCGAAATCCTAATTGCGATACGTGGGAATGGAATTAGGTATTTCCAAAGATTCAATTCATCACATTTTGACACAGCATTTGGGTCTGAGAAAAATTTATGCAAGGTTTATACCACACAAACTAACTGAATTCAACATTGTACAGACTTGATTAAAGGCTCGAGAAATGACGAAAACTTCAGATATTCTATTGCAACTGACGACAAGACGTGGTGTTTTCAATATGATCCAGAGACCAAGCGCCAAAGCTCTAAATGGAAGCATCCATGCGAAGAAAGACCGAAAAACCGTTCGGAGAAATCAAAAGTGAAGACAACGTTGATTTGCTTTTATGATTCCAAAGGCATAGGGCACAAAAAGTTTGTACCGACTAGTCAAACAGTCAATGCTGTATATTATCCTGGTGTTATGAAGCAGTTTTTGGCACGTATTCGTCGTGAAAATTGTGAAAACGGTAGCTAGCGTTTGTTACATGATAATGCACCATCTCATCGCTCGATGCTTATTACTGATTTTCTAACTACAAATGGCATTTTAACCGCCAACCATTCACCGTATTAACCGGATTTGGCCCCCTGTGATTTCTATCTATTCTCCAAACTACATTTGTCGATGAAAGGACAGCGTTATGTCGACGTCGCGGCCAATAAAAAGGCGTCGACAGCGATCTTGAAGGACATCTCTAAAGATGAACTTAAA
This sequence comes from Dermolepida albohirtum, assembly GCA_031893035.1. Taxonomy (NCBI): domain Eukaryota; kingdom Metazoa; phylum Arthropoda; class Insecta; order Coleoptera; family Scarabaeidae; genus Dermolepida; species Dermolepida albohirtum. The sequence continues at coordinate 231,499 of JAVIWB010003122.1, forward strand.
AATTCGTTCGATATGGGGAAAGTTTAAATAATACTGTGTCACGAGTAATGATTAATCGGAATTGCAAAATGAAGTAATGTAAATTCAGAATAATTAGTGTTAACAGCATTATGTCTCTAACATATACTGCTTCAAACAAAATCTGTAAAATATTACACACTTTTTCAGGTTTATCAGATTCAATCCCATTATAACACAAACGTTGAAGTAAGCCTCATTGTTTCCTTTGCGAACAAACAAAATTCGAAGAAGTACGAATTACTTAAGTAATTTAGAATTTAAAAAATAATAAATTCCAAACAAATCTTATTCGAAAAATAATTTATAATCAAAATAAGACCTTTTAGTTTATATTTGTATACCACAAATACAAGATATTGTATCATTTTTAGTTTAAACAAATTTACGAAGATTCTAGTTCTAGACCGTATTTTAAAAATATTTGTGAGGAATTTGCTTGTGTGTATTACTTTTAATTAAACACGATCCATTTTATTACAACGTAATAATTTCGGCACAATCAGGGCACGACAATAATGTTGACGTAATAATGGTCTGTCGATTCTCCGCTATTTTATAACGGTTGCGAGTCTTCCACGTATCGAAACCGAAACGGTAGAACACCGAAATATCGTACCGTGCCATCGCGCATAGCATATATCTTCCTCGCAAACCAGATACCATGTCTTTTTTTTCTTCACCGATTCTGTTCGTTTCGGAGTGTTACCGTGATATGTGGGCGTCATCCCCGTAGCGATTCCACGAAGACCCGATCCGTTCTACGACGTTCCAACGGGCAGGCGGGCGGGTCAGGGCCCAGAGTGCGTGCGATGGGCGTGCCCATCGTGAGTACCAACCTGACCCTCGACCTCGGCCGGTGAGAAAACTCGACATCACTGGAAATAAACACCCATCACATTCCATCCGTCGTCGGTGATAATAATATGACGGAATCTTATAACGTCAACATATCTACACACGTACATGCATACCTACATTCCGTATGAGCACCTTCTCTGATAGATTTCGATGTTAGTTTATATGTTTTGACGTCTTCCATTTCAAAAGACTTTTGTTTTTCTTCATGGTCTCAAGATGAATGGTATTAAAGTCAATATTTTGACTGACGGAATGAATGATGACAGGCTTTAAGCATTATGGGTTATAATTGATTATAAATGCACTTTGCTTTGCTAATTAAGGAGAGAGTTCGTAAAAAGAAACGCTTTTAAACTATTCACATTAACTTGATTTGAATTTTCAGATGGATTTTGAAACGTAATCTAATGGGCGTATCCAATGAAGATAGAAATGTACAGTAGACTTACGGAGTATTAGTTGTGGATGGCTGCAATGCACGTAGTTGTATAAAATTTACACAAACCTTACTACGAAATAATTCACCTAAAGTGAACAAGATTGATATGAGATAAATTAGTTTAATGTTATTTAACAGTTAGAAGTAGCATGCTTCTATCATTCGTAAACCTGAAAACATGTTTAAAGGTTATGTTGCTAAACACATATAACCTCAAAACTAGTATTTACTGTCACACAACTCTAACTTACTAAGCTTATCATTAAATACACAATCTGTCGCAGACAAAACCAAACTTTTTTAAAATTGTAATTCTTAGTGGTGCCATCTATTAAAAAAATATGCGTCGATAAGGTAGATCTTTCACCAATGTTATGTCAAAATATCCTGACATGTGCATCATTAGAAGCAGAGAAATTGCGCATAAAGTAAGAGTGTGTATTTAGCATTGGTCGAAAAATGTATTTTGAACAAAGAACAAATACCAAGTTCTGTTTTAAACTCGGTAAATCGTTTACTGAAACGCTTAACTTGATGAAAAAAGTGTATAATGATATACGAGTGGTATAAACACTTTAAAGACGGTAGTACGGACATAAATGACGACGAACATCCTGGTGCAAAAAAATCTGTAGCTACGGAAAGTAACATCGAACTTGTGCATGAATTTATCAGAAATGTGCTGAGATCCTCATTGTCATACGTGGGAATGGGATTAAATATTTCCAAAGATTCAATTCATCGCATTTTGACACAGCATTTGGGTCTGAGAAAGATTTGTGCGAGGTTTGTACCACAGAAGCCAGCTGAATCCAACATTGTACAGACTTGATTAAAGACAAAAAAAGACGAAAACTTCAGGTATTCATGTATTTCAACTGTCGATGAGACGTGGTGTTTTCAATATGATCCAGAGACCAACCGTCAAAGTTCCGAATGGAAGCATCTAAGCGAAGAAAGACCGAAAAAAAATGCATAGCGCACAAAGAGTTTGTAGCAACTAGTCAAACAGTCAATGCTGTATATTGTCTTGGTGTTATGAAACGTCTTTTGGCGCGTATTCGTCGTGTGCGCCCTCAATATCGTGGAAATGGTAGCTGGTGTTTGATACATGATAATGCACCATCTCATCGCTCGACGCTTATCACTGTTTTGCGAGCTACAAAAGGCATTTTAATCATCAATCATTCACCGTATTCACCAAATTTAGCCCCCTGTGATTTCTATCTATTCTCCAAAGTACATTTGCCGATGAAAGGCTAGCGTTATGCCCATGTAGAAGCCATTAAAAATGCGTCGACAGCGATCTTGAAGGACATCTCTAAAGACGAAGATAAAAATTCATTCGACATTTTGATTAACCATGCAAAACTTTGTATTGAAGCTGAAGGCGACTACTTTGAATAAAGTAAATGAATTTTACCAAAATAGTAAGATTTTATTTTTATTTTAAAAAAGTTCGGTTTTCTCTGAGACAGACTGTGTATTAACTTTAAGGGTAAAGGGTAAATTCTAATGCAGATTGTGGTTAATTGAATTAATCAAAAAAGATTAATAAAATCCCTTTCCACAACGTTTGTATTCTGTATACTTATTTCAACAAGAAAGTTGTCATCAGCAGATAATTAATCACAGTCTCGCACTTTACGGTAAAACTCGTACAAAAACAAGTCCGTACCAGACATTCACCGTCAAAAGACAAACACATACTGTAAACTGATTTCACATAATTTAAAATGTATTCTCGTCTTAAAACTGAAAGACGGGGAAATTTGACGTAACGCCATTATTTCCTTGGGTACCTATTCCAGAAACTTTAAAATATTTAGATTTTCTTTATAAAAATAAGATTAAACGGGATAAAGTAAATGAATTTTTGCGATTGTCAATCCTATGTATATCCTATAATATCCTAATAATAATAATCCTATATATCTCAAAATTGTTTTCAATTCGAACAGAAATAAGGAACTGCATTGGACAATTGTCTTTCTCCATTTATAGGAGATTCATTAATGTGAAATTTGCATTTGTAAGTTGCACTTAAAGATAACGTTAAATATTTTCCAAGAGTTTGAGTTAGGTATGTAGATAATATTTTTGTGATTTTTACGCACATAACTTATACGATTTCGTTAGACAATTAAATTCAAAATTCTCGACGATTAAATTTACCTTTTTTGGACGCCCTAGTAATTAGAAATAATCATAAAATAGAAATTGATATTTTCCGAAAAGAAACTAATGTTCATACGAGGATAGTTTGACAAGAAGAGAATGACGCATAGGTGGCGCTCTAATTGGTAAAACAAATGCACTGTAATTTAGGTTGCCTATTTATATGTTTACATTCCGATATTTAGATAAATCGGTTGATTAGTTTATGTGATAGTGTGATTGAAAAAGAAGCAACACGTCGTTTTGTTAAAATGGAAAAAGCAGAGTATCGTGCGGTGATTAAATACTTCGTAATTAAGGGTATGAAAGCTACCAAAATAAAAGATGAGTTACGGGAAACATTAGGTGAATCTGCTCCATCATCCGCCACAATAAATAGACGGGAAAATGAATTTAAACATGGTAGAACAAGCTATGTTGATGAAGAGCGCTCTGGAGCACCCAAAATCGTGACTTCTAAGGAAATGATTACAAAAATCCATAATATTATTACGCAAGATCGACGACTCAAAGTGAGAGAGATAGCATTGGGCCTTTTCAAGCTTTCGGCAAGATGTGCGCCGCGATTGCTTACGACTGATCAAAAGTTCACTCGTTTGCGCATTTCCAATGAGTGTTTGGACCTTCATAAGCGGAATCCCGTTGATTTTTGCAGGCGATTTGTTACTTGTGGTGAAACTTGGTTACACCATAGTACACCCGAAACTAAACAACAGTCGAAACAATGGTTAGAACGTGCTTCTGCACCTCCAAAGGAAGCGAAAACCACTTTATCGACAAACAAGGTGATGGCATCAATTTTTTGGGATTCAAAGGGCATTTTGCTCATTGATTACCTTCAGAAAGGTGCCACAATAAACGGACAATATTATGCAGAACTTCTACAAAAATTAAATGTTGAGATTCGTGCTAAACGGCCAGGAATGGCAAAGAAAAAGATTCTGTTTCACCAAGACAACGCTCCCTCGCATACCAGCACAGTTGCGATGTCCAAAATCCACAAGTTGCATTTCCAATTAGTACCGCATGCGCCTTATTCGCCGGATCTAGTCCCTTCCGACTTCCACCTTTTTCCAAAATTGAAAACGGCACCAGGTGAAAATAAATCTTATCATCTTCGTAAATGAGTATTTTGCAAGCCTTCCGAAATCGCATTTTAGAAATGGCATAAGGGCATTGGAACACTGTTGGAATAAATGTATTGCTCATTTAGGAGAATATATTGAAAAATAAAAATTATTTTGTATTTAAAAAATTCGTTTTTCTTTTCCATTCTCACTACTTGTCAAACTACCCTCGTATCTCTCTGGGACAACAGAACTAATCAAGAACAAGCACTTCTCAAAAGAAAATACAATAAAATCACAGCAGAAAATAATGTTCAGTATACTACTGAATCAATAATAACATTAAACCATGGAGTACAGTTAACAGTGGTATATGATGCAAGAGATGTGAAAAAAATTATTGTAAATAGCTCACGGTTTACTAATTAACAGTCAACTAGTAAAAATAATTAAATACTATATGTACGTATTAATAAAACATTTAATTTATATTAATGACGTTTCGGGGGAGGGGTTCCCCCTTTTCAAGTTTTTATTTACTTCAAGATTTCTTAAGAATATATTGTTAATACACGAACACCAGTATTTATTAAAAAAAAAGTATATTTTTAACAAATGTTCAAAAAATAAATAACTTAAAATAGGCGGGCCCCTTCCCCGAAACGTCGTTAATATAAGTTCAATATTTTATTTTAACTCAACGGTCGAAACTCCAAATAAAAAAGAGTAAAGATTATAATTAAAACAAAACGATCAACATATTAAAAAAGAAAAGAATATGTTTCTTTTCCATTAATATCTTTATGATTTTATATTTGATTTATATTAACAAGTGAACAAATAATCCAAACAAAGGTTAATACCATACAAGGGTTCCCATACAAGCGAAACCAAAATTGCTAAACACTGGTGTTCCGTGCATTAAAAATTTCTAGCTCGGTATGGTGGCTCCGTAATTCTTTATTCACTTTTGTTGGGACCGCAGTCAATGTGTACATGCGTGTATAGAATTCGGGTCTCACGCCGAAAGTCGAGACCGTACAGTATCGATAATAACATCTACGCGGCGGAGTGGAAAGAAATAAGGCAGAAAAGAATGAAATTACTGGGAAATTGAACAGTTGGACTCCGTGAAACCTTATTGGTCGCTCTCATTATTTATGCACGCAAAGTTCATAATCAATAAAAAGAGCATTTATTCAGTTTTAATAAGTATGTACATTTAAATTCTTATTGTATAATACCGAATATTACGTGGTGTAAGAACGCAAATTAGTTTATATAAAACTAAGTATTAGTAAATGACCTTTAAAAATAGACTTTATTTGATTACAGTAATTATCGAAAAGCATTTCAGTGATGTTTTTTGTATTTGAAATTAAAATAATTTTAATTCTTTTTTAATGAAAAGACAATACCTCCATCTTTCGATCAAACATACAAATGTACGAACCATACCATTGTGCTTTAAAACGCTTTAAAATCTCGGCGAATTGCCATTAGATGAACGTTACAAGAATCATTCAAATGTTAATAACACCCTGTTTGTTACGCGTTTCAAGGAATTCACCTCTCATCAGGTAAACTTGTGTTATTAACGAAGGATTCTTTGTGGGCTTATCACCATCTTCGATACAGACAAATAAGACAAAGACAACGCGTCCCTCTTTTATTCAAACATACGAATGTACGAACAAATGAACAGGGGCGTGTCATCTCGCTAAAATCGGTAACAAAGTTACCATTGTGCAAAAGACGAACTCTTTAAAGTCTCGGCGAATTGCCGTTAGACGAACGTTAAAAGAATCGTTCAAATGTTAATAACACCCTGTTTACTACGCGTTTCAAGGAATTCACCTCTCATCAGGTAAACTTGTGTTGTTAAAGAACGATTCTTTGCGGGCTTATCGCCATCTTCGATACAGACAAATAAGATAAAGACAATACCTCCCTGTTTCATTCAAACATACGAATATACAAACAAAAGAACAAGGGCGTGTCATTTCGCTAAAATCGGTAACAAAGTTACCATTGTGCAAATAGACGAATGCTTTAAAATCTCGGCGAATTATCATTAGATGAATGTTAGAAGAATCGTTCAAATGTTCATAACACCCTATTTACTACGCGTTTCAAGGAATTTACCCCTCATTCATTAATAACAAGTTTACCTGATGAGGGGTGAAATTTACAATAATTTATAAATTTATAATATATTTCAAAACTAATGAACGAATTGTGAATATTTTATGAACAAAATACAAAGAAGGAAAATAAAATTAATTTAACGATCATGTCTAAATGTGTAGTGATTTTTATTCTATAATTATATAAATAAAATTATAAACGTATACTTCTTAAACTAATGCATGTTAATTCACTAAAGCAAATTTTATTCTGTTAATATTTTTGTAAATTAAAATAACCAACAATGTTCAATACATAAAAAAACTGAAACGTTACAAAAAATATGCTTATAAAGATGAACATATGGCATTACCTCCAACATCTTTTATGCGTGACATAAAAAACTGTACGACCTCATTTTTTCTTCATGAGAAATATATAAAATGTTTCATATTTGATTGAGGAGGTACACTAAGTGGCAAAAACAGCTGAACTTTTCTTCTTATAAAAATGAGCAGAGTTGGGATATTTTTCCGCGGGCCAGGATCGTGTACAGATAAAGGTGAGTGTACAAACGGACGACCTTGCGATACATGCGTTATTTATATCATTTATGTTTTGTTTTGTAAATAACACACTTACATTAGTCACAGCTGTTGTCGCGTAGCGCAAAATGGATAAGATTGATAAAATGTCTGCAGCACGACGTAAGTTTCCACACTTGTCTCGGAGAGCAACGTACGTTGTACTGCAAAGGTGCTTTTATATTTAGAAGATGATCATTTGACATCTACGAATGTAATATACGCATAATTAAAATAATTTATTGAAATAGAACCTTTCTGCAACACACTAATTTTTTTAAGTCACAATTTGGATTGACTCCACTAACGACAAACCTTTATAATAGTCGTAAATTTGTTTTAAATAGGTTTCAACGGAAGTATTTTCACATCTTTACTGTCTTTCCTTAATTGATGCAGCTTCGTTAGGTTTGAGTGGTAGAACCATTGATTTTATTTGATGGAAATTCTCGCAATAATAGAAAGCCGGTTTTAACCATGTTCCTCAAGTTGTGAAATTCTCGAATTGGTTTGGGAGATTCCAAAAACATGGTTTTAGTTATCTGCTTCTGGGTTTCCGGGCTGGAACCGCGTCACTAGTATATCTGCCGACGTTTCGTACCCATTTGTATGGGACATCTTCAGGGCTGAACTACTGCACTGAAACTGGTGTAAGTCGATGGGGGACGTGTTTATATATGGATAATGGGTCATGGGTCAATGGAGCGTTACGGTTACGGTCGGGTCGATTAGAGATGCAGGACTGCCAAGCGTTATGTAGGGGGTAGCCATCATCGCGGTTAAGATTATTGGGGTGCTTAAAGATCTCTATAGTTTCACGGATTTTGCGACCATAGAAGTGGTTAGTGCGGGATAGGATCTTGGTTGAATTAAACTGAATATGGTGCCCGGTTTCCAGTCTATGCTCGGCAAGTGCAGAACCGGCTATGCGCAGCAACCTAGTACAACGCTCATGTTCAGAAACACGAGTGCCGACAGACCGCTTTGTTTCACCAATATATGCCCTGCCGCATGAACAAGGAATCCTGTACACACCAGCTGATTCTAAAGAAACATGGTCTTTTACGGAAAAAGGGTCAGATAATTTGGAATGGGGTTTGAAGATGGTTTTGATGTTGTTTTTGAGAAGAACCCTACTGATGCGGTCAGTAACGCCTTGTATATAGGGTAGGTGGGCTTTAGAGAGGGGGGAGATGATGTAAGCTGTGTATTAAGTTGTGAGATTTTGGGATTAAGATGTCGATCTATGGTTCGCTGAATATTATGGTTGGAGAAATTATTATTTATAAGAGCTTTGGTAACGTGACTTAATTCCTGGGATATAGAATGCTGGTCAGATATGTTCACAGCTCTTTGGACTAAGGAATTGATAACGCCCTGTTTCTGGGCAGGATGATGATGGGAGAGGGCATTGAGATACCGATCAGTGTGTGTGGGTTTGCGGTACACTGAATGTCCTAGTGAACCATCCATGATGACGAGTTACCAAGACGTCGAGGAAGGGAAGGGAACCTTCAGATTCAATCTCCATGGTGAAATTTATGGAATCGTGTTGTGAATTTAAGAAAACGAGGAAGTTGTTCAAGGAATCCCGACCATGGGGCCAAATAACGAAGGTGTCATCCACATATCTGAACCAACATTTTGGTTTTTGGTCACAAGAGTGAAGAATTTGTTGTTCGAATGCCTCCATAAAAATGTCAGCGACAACAGGAGAGAGGAGCCCCATAGCTGCACCCGATACTTGTTCATAATAATTACCACGGAACTGAAAATAGGTGGAGGTTAAACAAATATTCACCAGGTTGGCCAAATCATCAGGTTGGTTGTCAGTGGAAAGGATTTGACGGATTATTTGGATAGTGTCGGGTATAGGAACTCTGGTGAATAAAGATTCGACGTCAAAACTAACTAGTAGATCATGAGGATCTACCGTTAGGCCAATTAGTCTTTGGTCCAAAGACTAAATGGCCTTCCCCTAATTTTGTCACTTAGTGTACTTTACCTTTAGCTATTACTAAATTATATCACCAAATTATCATACAAACTACTCTTTCCCATGTATGAATTTTACATTGCATAAAGAGTTCTTGACATGAATACAAGTAATTGAATTAAAATTGATTATATTTAAGTAGGACAATTGTACACATATTATACTATATAAATGTAAGTGTATTCAAAAGATGATGGATGGACATGCAGAGGCAGGCACTATTCAAACAGAACACCATAGTAGTAATGTACGATTGGATTCACATACACACACGTTTCCGTTGAAAAGAAGCTGATTTGAAATGGTACATTTAGCATTTATTCAACAAGAAGCAATTGTTTTATCATCTTTCAGTTTGGACTGAATTTAATGAAAATGAAAGCAGCTTTTATTATTTGATCAAGATATATGAACATATGTATGTATGTACGTGTACAAATCAGATTATACATTTCGTTTTAGTATACTAGGTGTACCGGAAAGTCATTACCGATTTTTCTAACAGATATCGCTAGGCTTAAGTTTGCAATGTTATGTTTTACGCACATATCAGTTTATTCTACTGACATCAAGCTTAAAAGCCATACATATTATATTTTGCGAAAGAAACACTGTCATGGATTTATACCTCTTCGAAAATGTCGAGTTTCGTGCCCGAATAAGTGCATTTGCGGCATTACTTCTCTTATTTAATCAAAAGAAAAAAGCCGCTGACAGTCATCGTTTGCTGCTAGAAAGGTGAGCATGCTTCAACCATATAAACATGCGAGACGTGGTTTCGGCAACTCAAAAATGGTGATTTCAATACGCAAGACAAAGAATGTTTGGATAGACCGAAAAAATTTGAAGATGTGAAACTGCAGGAGTTATTGGATGAAGACCCAACCCAAACTTAAAAACAATTGGCAGAAGCGACCCAAGAAACAATTAGCGACCGATTCCGAGCAATGGGAAAAATCCAAACAATGGAAAAAAGGGGTGCTACATCAATTGAATGACAGGCAAATGGAAAATCCAAAAATAGTCTGTGAAATGCTGCGTCACTAGCGGTAGTTGTTTGAAAAATATCACTGTATTAGAAAGTATACAATCCATAGAGCATATGTTTCACGTATGAAGACGCCACGTTATTTAGTATTTGTTTGGCAGCCATCAATAGTGAACGTATTCAGTGAATTTGTAAAAATGGAGAAAATTATCATCGTTACGTGATACAATACTTTTATTTGAAAGGCCTCAGCCCAACCGATATAAAAGCGGAACTAGATCCTACTCTGGGTGTGTTTGCTTCTTCGTTTACAACAGTGAAATATTGGGTAGCAGAGTTTAAAAGAGGCCGTACGAGCTGCCAAGACAAGTATCGCAGTGGTTGAACAAATGAAGTATCGACTCCAGAAATGGTGAAGAAAATCCACAAAGCGGTACTGGATGATCGTCGACTGAAATTGCGCGAGCTAGCAGACATAGTAGGCATTTCAAAAAGGGCGGTACATCGCGCATTATTTGAAAATTTGAATATGAGAAAGTTGTGTACAAGATGGGTGACGCGTTTTCTCACACTTGAGTAAAAGAAGATGTTTCAATTGAGTGTTTAGCGAAGTTTCACAGTAACAAAACAGGATTTTGGCGCCGTTTCATAACCATGGATGAAACATGGGTCCATCACTTCACACCCGAGACAAAAGAACAATCAAAACAATAGACTCAAAAGAGAGAACCGGCTCCAAAGAAGGCGAAGATCGTTTCATCTGCAGGCAAGGTTTTTTGGGATGCGCGTGGAATAATTTTCATTGAATATTTTGAAAAAGGAAAAACTATCAACTGTTATAAAGACGAAGATAAATAATAGCCAAAAATACAATATTACTTAACGCAAGCGCCACTTGGTAGACTAAATGTTAACCAAACCTACATTCCAAGTCATAGTGTGTAAACAAGTACGCTAGACAACAAAATCTGATAATTTAATCAATATTCAATGCACACGAACTCGACGTATTCAAGGACGCTTAATCACAATATTGAAGCAATAGGAACTCATCGCGAACAGTCAAAACAATGAACTCCAAAGAGAGAACCGGCTCCTAAGAAGGCGAAGACCGTTTCATCTGCAGAAAAGGTCATTGCATCGGTTTTTTTGGGATGCGAGTGGAATAATTTTCATTGACTATCTTGAAAAGGGAAAAACTATCAACGGCGGGTATTATGCGAACTTATTGCAACGTTTGAGCGAAGAAATCAAGCAAAAACGGCCGCATTTGGCTAAGAAGAAAGTATTGTTTCATCAAGACAATGCACCAGTTCACAAATCCGTTATTGCCATGGCCAAAATTAATGAATTAAAATTTGAATTGACACCTCATGCACCCTATTCGCCAGATTTAGCCCACTCGGATTATTTTCTGTTCCCAAACTTGAAAAAATGGCTCAGTGGTCAAAGATATTCCAACGATGAAGAAGTGATTTCGGCAGTTAATGGCCATTTTGAGGAGCAACACAATTGTTATTATAAAAAGGGTGTCGATCTTATCAAACATCGCTGGGAAAAGTATATAGAGCTGAAAGAGTTGAAAAATAAATATATTTTTTTCCAAAATTTGTGTTTTCTTTGTTGGGTCGGGTACTTCTGGGACCACCCTCGTAAACTAATAAACAAAATTATAGAACTCCTGAAAGACTGTACATAAAGAAGTATTCGTAAATAATATAATAAATATTAATTGGTTGTTTGTCCATGTGCCCTATGACTTCCCGTGGTATATAATTCGCTCACAACACCTGTACCTCACGGATTTTTACGAATTTCGTGAATGATCATATCAGATCGGCATTTAGTTGTACATTTCGAGCTCAACCCACTCCGCAGCATCGGGGCTCATGATCATATTATAAAGATAACATCAAATTACAGAGCAATTTCATTTTACGAGATATATAACATCATCTTTCGCCTATATATATATATATATATATATATACTACATGTATGGTGTAGATACACGTATGTACTTATATATTATGTAGTATATAGATGGCCCGTCGGATCGTTGTAATAATCTCGTTTATATACAGATTAAAATTGCATGGTATTGTGGGAGGAAATCATAAGATTCGTAAGATTTTAATTTTAAATTTATGGCATACGATCGTCGTTCCCGCGTGTTTGTGTGCGTGGAATTTCAGAAAATGAACGATGTATACGAAAGAACACGAGACGGGATCTTTAATTTCATCAATCAAAATTGCCGCGGCATCTAAAAAAGAAAGGTTTGTTACACGTTATTGCGCATGATATGATGTGTGTGATGTATCGGCACAACGTTTATCTGTAATTTAATTTAACCTTTTGCTTTTGACAGTTATCCGCAATTATCTATCAACATGGACCATTCAGGTGTTAACTTTTTAGAGAAAGGTTTTGGTTCGCCTTCGTTTAAATAATTTATTTCACATTGTTTGCAAATTCCTGCAACCACGATCGCTTGCATAATACACCACATTAGCTTTTGAAAATTAAAATGCCAATTTTGCCATTGTTATTTAGTTACTCTTATTGAATAATAATAATTTCTTTGTTACTCGATAGCATATCTATTTACAAAACAAAATTAATAATAGAGAAATGGCAATTCATATAATAGAGCAAAACCTTGTCGACAGTTTGAAGATACTTAATTACAGGTGTAAGATGTGATGTATGCCTTTACGAGGGTGGTCCCAGAAGTACCCGACCCAACAAAGAAAACGTAAAAGTTTTGGAAAGAAATATATTTATTTTTCAACATAATCTCCTTTCAGTTCTATACACTTTTCCCAGCGATGTTCAATAAGTTCGATACCCTTTTAATATATATACTACTGTGGGCAAAAAATAGTAAGACTTTGTTCATCATTTTTAAATTCTTAATTTATTCTTCCAAATCTATTTCGCCCCCTCAAAGTAACCCCCCCCCTCGGCCCCAATACATTTGTGCCAACGTTTCTTCCGATTCTCGAAACAGTTGTTAAAGTCAATTTCAGGAATAGCTTTCCCAAGGAACAATTTTTAAATTTCGCGGAAGTTTTGAGTTGGTAGTAGTAAAAATAAAGGTTAGCTTTGATTTCAATTCATTCAAGAAATTAGGAAATAACATGTTTTTAATGCGTACGGTTTTCGTTTTAATTTTGATTTTGAAATATACACCTTAATTATTAATATTCATGCTGTAATAAAATAAAATATAATTTTAGATGTAGTTATTTTTTCCTTGGGCAACTTAAAACACCCGCGAAATTTAAAAATTGTTCCTTGGGTTCAATGCGCGTAGCGATTCACGTTTAATGTCTTCAATTGACTCAAAACGGTTTCCCCGGAGCGGTCGTTTGAGTTTGCTGAATAGCCAGAAGTCACACGGTGCTAAATCAGGCGAATACGGTGGTTGCGGCACGATATTGGTTGAAAATTTGGCGAAAAAATCACGAAGAATTAATACAGTATGCGACGGTGCATTATCGTGGTGCAAAAACCAAGAGTTGTCGGCTCATAATTCTGGCCTCTTTTTACGAACAGCATTGCGCAAACGACGCATAACACTCAAATAGTATTCTTTGTTGACAGTTTGGCCGGTCGGAAGGAATTCGGAGTGCACCACACCTCGATAATCGAAGAAAACTGTCAACATAACCTTGATATTTGACTTGCTTTGACGTGGTTTTTTGGGCTTCGGCTCACCTTTGATACGATATTCGGCCGATTGATCGTCTGTTTCCGGGTCATAAGCGTAGATCCAAGTCTCATCTCCAGTTATGATGCCTTTCATTTTGTCTTGATAGTCGAAAAGCATTGTTACACAGACGTCAACGCGACGCTGTTTTTCGAAAAAATTGAGTGATTTTGGAACAAATCGTGCTTTCACTTTTCTTAAGCCCAAATGATCTTTCAAAATGGTTTTCACTGATCCTTCCGATATTCCAACGATGCCAGTAAGGTCTCTGACTGTTAATCGTCGATTCTCAAGCACCAATTCCTTGATTCTATTGGCGTGTTGATCATCAGTTGATGTTGATGGCCGTCCTGGACGTGGTTCGTCATCAACGCGTTCAAGTCCCTCTTTGAATAATTTGTACCAATCAAAAACACTTGCTCGCGACAAACAATTATCACCGAAGGCCTTTTGCAACATTCTGAACGTTTCGGCACCAGAAATTTGATTCCGTACACAAAATTTAATGGAACTTCTTTGTTGAATAATTTCACTCATTGTAAAAATCGCCGAATGCACTTTTTGTACTTCAGAAAGACAAGCGTATACTAAACACTAATGATTATTTTGATATGACATTTGGCACAGATGTCACTGACAATCATACCAACTTAGAAAAAAAATATTTCCACGAATGGGTTTTCGGGCGAAATTTAAATTAAAAAGTCTTCCTTTTTTTGCCCACAGTAGTATAATTGAATAATATAATTAAAAGTATTCTCAGAAAAATATTTTCCACGGTTTTTTTAATGTATATACAATATTTTCTTTACAAGAAATAGATCTTGTACCATAGTTACTTGTTTAAGTAGCTGTCTACATGCATCGGTCGACACAGGTGTGACAGCGTTCTCTATGCTTTTAGTTTACCTAATAGCATATTTATGACAGAAACGTTATTATAAGTGATGCCACAAAATATTTTACGTTTTCTTAATCGTCAGTGATACGCTGTCAGACATACGAGAGTGCTCCCAGAAGTACCCGACCCAACAAAGAAAACACAAATTTTGGAAAGAAATACATTTATTTTTCAACATAATCTCCTTTCAGCTCTATACACTTTTCCCAGCGATGTTCAATAAGTTCGATAGCCTTTTTATAATAAGAACTGTCTTGCTCTTCAAAGTAACCATTAACTGCCGACATCACTTCTTCGTCGTTGGAAAATCTTTGACCACTGAGCCATTTTTTCAAGTTTAGGAACAGAAAATAATCCGAGGGGGCTAAATCTGGCGAATAGGGTGCATGAGATAGCAATTCAAACTTTAATTCATTAATTTTGGCCATTGCAATAACGGATTAGTGAGGTGGTACATTGTCTTTATGAAACAACGCTTTCTTCTTAGCCAAATGTGGCCGTTTTTGCTCTATTTCTTAGCTCAAACGTTGCAATAAGTTCGCATAATACTCGCCATTGATAGTTTTTCCTTTTTCAAGATAGTCAATGAAAATTATTCCATGCGCATCCCAAAAAACCGATGCCATGCCCTTACCTATCTAATTATTTTTATTACTAAGGTTCGATTATTGTAAATATATAGTATGTATATTTTCATATTCATATATGAATATATATATGTATATACATCAGTATGTTGTTTTCTTTTTCCTCTTTTGCCGTTTACAATTAGTAGTTAAAGGTTTTCTTATATTGTGGTTTTTTGTTAATTAATTAATTATTCAATTTTTTTAACGTTTCGGCAATATATATACTGCCTTCTTCAGAATTTATTCAATATATCTGCCTCACCAAATTCCAAATTTGTCTTAAAATGTGTCATTTATATAAAACAATTTCTTTTTTTTTTAGTTTTGGAAGTGATCAATTGTATCATATTATTGTTTATATTTTGTATGTATTTGTTTTTCACTTCTTTGAAGTCGGGTGATGTGTGTTTGTTAAAAAAAAACATACAAAATATAAGCAATAATATGATACAATTGATCAACTCCAAAACCAAAGAAAAGAAAAAATTTGTTGTATATAAATGACACATTTTAAGACAATATTGGAGATATTTGGATTTTGGTGAGGTAGATATATTGAATAAATTCTGAAGAAGGGAGTATATACATATATATTGCCGAAACGTTAAAAAAATTGAATAATTAATTAATTAATACTAGATTCTCGGGCTCTCCGCGATGTTGGACAGAAATTTTCGAAAGAATCGGCGTCTCGACGTTTCGATGACATCTCAATCGTCTTCTTCAGGAATTGTTTCGTAGTGAAGCGTCAACCTGAAACAGTGACTACTTCTCTCGCTGCTTTATATACTGGCTCCTCGCAACTCTTCGGGTCACCTCGGTTTTGGTTTCGGTGTAATGGCGTTTTAATGAGATTTTATTGCGTTCTGGAAAATTCGGTCCAGGTTTAATGGGATTATAATTAGATGTTATTAGCAATGGATTAATGTTAATGGATTGTTTGCGGATATTTGACAGGATTATTTTCTGATAGGTCTCCAGATGGAAGAAATGCGTAAACCGTCGTTCCTAGTGTTCAAGGCGTTTCCTCGTTTTTCACTCTCTATTACCTCTCCGTATGTTCTTGCTCGGGAATTTTCTATAGTTGCGTTTTCTTTGTATTTTGGAAATTTATTGAATGTCCTGTTGTGATATGTTGTGCTAGTGTCGACGTAGTAGTTTTGTGTCGTACGTCCACAGCATGTTCCTGTATGCGTGCCGAGATCCTGCGATTGGTTTGGCCTATGTAGGTACCGTGACAATTCTTTACAAGGTATTTTATACACGCCTTGATTTTCCAACTTTATCTTCTTTTTTGGACTACTTACCATTGTTGTTATGGTGTACATAGCTTTAAAAGCAGGTGCTATGTTCCGGTGTCGAAATATATACATATCGATAGAATCGCTCTGTCTTTATACCTGGGTTCCGGTAGGGACAATTGAAATAACATATGTGAGTGCGTTTCTGGGAAATTTACCAATAATATCCGGATCATTATGTAAATTATATAATCACATTTGTTACTGTAAAATATTTTAATTTCGTTTAATCCTTTTATGACATGTATTCAGTATTAATACTTTTCTTGAAAATATGTATTTTAAAAGGTTTTGTTTATATTACAAAATTATAATGGTTTTGAGAAACAATTTATAGGATTTTGTGATACCACACAGAATGTTGCATTTCGAGAAAAATTTAGTATTCGTCTAGAATCTGTCGGAATAAGTTGTAATACAAGTATTCGTGAACAAACATACAAAATGCCAAACAGAAAGGAATTGAGTGCAGAAATTCGTAGTGCTATAATAACATTACACAAAGAAAAATTGCCACTGCGGACAAGAGCGCAAAAATTAAAATTAACATATTATGTAGTGCAAGGTACAGTGAAAAGTTACATAACAACGGATGCAATGCAACCAAAAAAGACCAATGATGACCACTAGACAAGAAGAACTGTTATCTAAACGGAACAGACGGTTAACAGCTCCACAGCTTCGCACAGAATTAAATAAAGATCGTTGAAGTCCGGTGTCGCTGACTACCGTAGAAAGACGTTTATCAAAGGTGGTACTAAAAGGGCGATTTGCTGTTCGTAAACCATTGCTACGATCACAAAATTGTAAACAACGATTACAATAGACCAAGGAGCACCAACATTGGGATGTGAAAATGTGGAAGCGGGTTCTGTGAACGGACAAATCCAAGTGTTTGGACGTAATCAGCGCGTTTTTGTTCGCAGACGAGTTGGCGAAAGGACGATACCAGAATGTGTTGTGCTAACAGATAAACACGGTGGAGGTTCAGTTCTTGTTTGGGAATCATTTTCTTTTAATGCTGTTCAAGATTTGTATAGAATTGATGGAATTTCAAGAAGAGAAGGATATTTGAAAATCTTGAAGGAACATGCAAGTCCGTCTGGAATTAAATTGGTAGGTTTTTATTTCCAACAAGATAATGCCCTCAAACATAGTGCTAAACTTTGTAAGGACTATGTGAAACAAAAAAAAACTTCTTGTAAATATGGTTTGGCCCGCACAATCGCCCAATATGAATCCTATCGAGTTGCTGTGGGATGAGCTAGACAGAAAAGTGAGAAAACACTGTCCAAAATTGCAGCAATAGCTGTGGGTACAACTTACAAATGCTTGGAACAATATTCCAGTTGAAACTCGTTAAAAACTTGTCTTGGTACTACCCAAAATTTGTAAAGAAGTTATTAAGTGTAAAGGTGGATATTTTGACGAAAGACGCTTAAAATAAAAAGTGCCAATTTTTCTTCATAAAACTAATCATATTAATCTGGTACGTAGACTTCCGCGGTCGTGATCCATACTATCTGCTTCTGGGCTGGAACCGCGTCACTGGTACAACTGCCGACGTTTCGTACCCACTCATATGGGCTCAACTACTGCTACTGTCTGTCGCATTGAAACTGAGTTTCTGAGAAACAGTTTCAGTACAACAGACAGTAGCAGTAGTTGAGCCCTGAAGATGCCCCATATGAGTGGGTACGACACGTCGGCAGTTATACCAGTGCCGCGGTTCCAGCCCGGAAGTTCAGAAGCAGATAGTACTAATCATATAATTTTGCTTTATAAGAATGTACAGTTTATTTTCTTAGTCATTACATTTTTATTCGTTTTTTTTTATACATTGTTTTATCTAAAGTATCCATTTTCTTGCTATCTGCTTCTGGGTTTCCGGGCTGGAACCACGTCACCCAGTATATCTGCCGAGATTTAGCCCCCATTTGTATGGGCTCTTTGCTGATACTTAAAAAACTGGTGTAAGTCGATGGGGGACGTGTTTATATATGGATAATGGGTCATGGGTCAATAAGCGTTACGGTTAACGGATGATTAGAAACATGGATTGAAAAAGCGTTATGTAGGGGTAGCCATCATCGCGGTAAAAGATTATTTGAATAAAAAAATCTTATAGTTTCACGGATTTTGCGAAAAAAAGTGGTTAGTGCGGGATAGGATCTTGGACTGAATTAAATGTGTTAATATGGTTTTCCAGTCTATGCTCGGCAAGTGCAGAACCGGCTATACCAGCAATGTGTTGTGCTCATGTTCAGAAACACGGTGCCGAATTCAGTTCTTTGTTTCAAATATTCTTTTAACAAGAATCCTGTACACACCAGCTGAATTCTAAAGAAACATGGTCTTTTATCTTGAAAAAGGGCAATCCGTCTGGAATTAAAGATGGTTTTGATGTCCAACATGAAATGATCAACAAATGATCAACAAATGATCAACAAAAACCAAAACCCCATTGTAAATTATGACCCTTTGGCCCGCACAATTGCCCAAAAGACCTATGTTTCTGTGGGATCAGCTGGTGTGTACAGGAAACCTGTCATGCGGCAGGGCATATATTGGTGAAACAAAGCGGTGCTTGGAACAATATTCCTGAACGTTAAAAACTTGTACTAGGTTGCTGCGCATAGCCGGTTCTGTAAAGAAGTTATTAAGTGGAAACCGGGCACCATATTCAGTTTAATTCAACGCTTAAAATCCTATGCCAATTTTTCTTCATAAAACTAAAATCCGTGAAACTGGTAGAGATCTTCCGCGGTCGTGAATCTTACCGCGATCGACTTTGATGGCTACCCGTTACATAACGCGATTTTGGCAATCCTGCATAAGAGTGCGATTTCCGTAACCATAACGCTCCATTGACCCATGACCCATTATCCATATAGAAACACGTCCCCCATGCGACTTAGCCAGTAGCAGTAGTTGAGCCCTGAAGATGTCCCATACAAATGGGTACGAAACGTCGGCAGATATACTAGTGACGCGGTTCCAGCCCGGAAACCCAGAAGCAGATAGCACGGACCACGACCGCGGAAGTCTACGTACCAAATTATCCATTTTCTTGTATTTTATCTATAGTGATCCCTCATTTATGGTCGGTAGTGTATATTTAAAAAGAAACTTTATTTCACTATTTAAACAGAAAATAGTGCGTAAAATAACTATAGTAGTTACATTAACCTTAGTTGAATTCATTAAAATGACTCATTTCAATAAGCATTTGTATAACGGATGATTTTCTATGGGAAAAATGAAACTACGTTATAATCTCTTTTCACGACTATATTTGCAAAACTTACACCTATATGTATATAGTAAAAAAACCTTAAATAACAATCTTAATTAATAATTAAATTACATATACAACATGTATTTACAAATCAAATAAAAAAACAAAAATGACACTGGAATAAATTAGTAGCAATTCAGTTCGTTTCTTTCATATTAAAGAAGGAAACAGTTCTGACACACATTCGTCCCAAATGTCAATGTCGCTATTGGGCGAGCCAATAGATTCATATCCGGAACTAGGTGTCGGTGACACACTGTCCCTAGAATAATCAGAAACTGGGGTCTGTAAGTAGTTAGGATCCGGACTTAGACAAATACTATCACTTGTCGTTACTTCAGTAACGGCCTCATCTAACGTCAAATTGTCATCGCTAACAATAACTATGCAATTCGTATTCTCGTTGTAAGTACCGTAGACTAAGTCTGATTCTGAACTATCTACAATAATCTCAGGCTTAATATTCAGCACATGCGGATCACTATCGGTAAAATTTCTTTGAATTTAGTTTTCGTATTTAATTTGTCTTTACGCAGAGTGCGATTTCCTTTATCGTCCTCGATCTTTTACGCTTCTTGTTTTGCGAAGTAGTCGTGATGCGCAAATATTCTCGTTGTAAGTCCGGTTATTAAACTTTCAAACTCGGATTCCATTCTGATTCTGAACTATCTACAATAATCTCAGGCTTAATATTCAGCACATGCGGATCGACTTTTTGATGTTCGACCTTCGGTAAAATTTCTTTGAATTTAGTTTTCGTATTTAATTTGTCTTTACTGGAGGCGGATTTTCTACCACCATAAGAGTGCGATTTCCTTTTCGTCCTCGATTGTTTGGTATCTTGTTTTGCGAAGTAGTCGTGATGCAAGAGCAAATATTGCGAAATTTCGCTTTCTAATTTATCCTGTTTTAAGCTCTCACACCTATCGGATTCCACGTGTTCTGATGTCTTCCCCACCACTTGCTTAGGGCATTCTTTTGAAGTTCTGTTTGATTCCTTAAAGGAATAAAAAGTAAAGATTAGTTTTACGAGTCTTACATGTAAATTAACGTTCATTTCATCCCAGACCCAATATTAAACGAAATCAATTTTTTTCCAAAATAAAACATGATAATTGTTTTTAATTAATTGTAAATTGATTTCGTTTTGGTTTGATAGTTGTGAAACTAACAAGCTTAGTGTAAAATTATATATTGAAAGCAAAGCGTGCACTACTAAAAATTTAAATTCTGTTTTCTTACTTTATAAATGTTTAAAACCGAATGTACATTCATGATTAGAGTTGGCGTTGTAGGCGTTCAATCAGTACGTGCTTCGAAGAAGTGCAAGGGTATAGCAGGTAAGGTAACAAATGTAAGTAAACACTTAACCTTTTAAGTAGCGTTTTCAGTATGCAGATGCACAAAATGGATAGGATCGGTTAAATATTTGCAGCATCAGGTATGTTTTAATACTTTATTCCTGTAACCCTGAGGAATAAATGTTCCTATATGCAGAGAACGTTTAAACTATATTTTATTTGACAAAATAATTTCTTAATTTGTATGACAATAAAATAGTTGAGATGAGATTATTTTAATTTAATAGTTTCTTCGCATAACCGTCTTCGCACTAATAACACTAATATAATATATATAGTGTTGTTGATAAAGTAGACAGCGTATTCAAATTTTACCCGATTAAAACCAATATATGGCAATTAGTAGGTCTTCAGATCCGCTAAGTATTAACAAAGATTATTTTAATTATGTCAGTATTTTATCATTGGATGTTGAACGGTCGTTCTCTGCATATAAAAACATTTATTTTTCCCGGTGAACATGAAGAAACTGTGAAACATACGGTATGTTGCAAATATTTAACCCATCTTATCCAATTTGAGCATCTGTATACTGAAAATGCTGCTTAAAAGGGGTAAGTGTTTATTGACATTGATTATCTGTCAGACTTTTTGCATTTTTTTTCGAAGTACATGTCGTTGATCAAACTTATTGTGGATTGTTTCAAATATATTTAAGCATTTTTGTTTTGCAGTTACATTTTTTTGAATTTAATTCCGACATAGATAAAACGAGTGACGTATCACTCAATAAAAAACCAATAAAAATATATTTTTCTATTGGAGCTTTACATCGAAACTAATTTTACTTGTAGTCCTAATTCAATGGCCTACGACTGTGGATTCCATTAAATAAAATAGTTTGTGCATTTTGCAGATATTGAAGGGTTTGATCTCGAGAATTGAAACCTTCGGTTTCAATACAATATTTTGCACGGCCAATCAATATGTCGAATGAATTTTTAAGTTCATCTTTGATGAATGTCCTTCATCGCTGTAAAGATCGTTCGGCTGGTTTGCATAACGCCGTCCTTTCATAAAAAATGTAGTTTGGACCCAAAAAATAGAAACACGGGAGAAAACCAGGTGAATAACGGTGAATGGTTGATGGTCAAAATGCCATTTTTTTATATAAAATCTCCCTCGGCTTCAGTACACGTTTTGCACGATCAACTAACATGTCGATGAGTTGGTGCATCTTTAAAGATGTACAAACGCCAGCTACCATTTTCACGATATTGAGGGCGTGCACAACAAATACATGCCAAGAGACGCTTGATAACACCAAGACAATATACAGCATTGACTGTTTGGGTAGTTGGAACAAACTCTTTGTGCACTATGCCTTTCGAATCATAAAAACAAATCAACATTGTCTTCACTTTTGATTTCTCCAAACGGTCTTTCTTCGCTTGGGTGCTTCTATTCAGAGATTTGACGTTTGCTCTTTGGATCATATTGAAAACACCTCGTCTCATCGTCAGTTACAATAGAATACCTGAAGTTGTCGTTCTTCTTCGAGTCTTTAATCAAGTCTGTACAATGTAGAATACAATTAGTTTGTGTGGTACAAACCTTGCACAAATCTTTCTCAGTGCAAATACTGTGTCAAAATGCGATGAATTGAATCTTTGGGAATATTTAATTCTATTCTCACATATCGCAATGGAAATCTAGGCTAATCACATATTTCGTCGAATTAAACCTTTCAGTAAACGATTTGCCGAGTTGAAAACAGAAGTTGATATTTGTTCTTTGTTTAAAATTCATTTTTCGACCAATGCCAAGTACACAGTAACTTTAATTTCTCTGCTTCCAATGATGCAAATGTCATATTTCCACGTAACATTAGTAAAAGATTTACCTTTCCGACGCCTGTTTTTTTTAAATTTATGGCACCACTAAAAACTACTATTTTAAAAAAAGTTCGCTTTTCTCTGCGACAGACGTGCATTTGGAACTTTCTTACATTCGTAATAGAACGTTGTTAGATGCAGAATTTACAGATCTTTTCCCATATCGGATTGTTATAACCGCAATGAAACTGCTTTTGGATAATGAGTACCGTTTGACGATGGATAACTATAACTCTTCGTAGTTTTCAGATTTACTGATTTCTTATAAAATTGATGTATATGGCACAATTAAAATAAATAGAAAAGAAGTACACAATCGGGGGGCGATTTTAAAATTTCAGAGGAAAACTTACAGTAATTCGAAAACACGTCTTCACAACATTGTCGAGACGTTAGAACTGATAAAAGATAGGGATAAAGGCAAGAAAGATTGAAGTTCACTCTTTATATGACTACGAAATTTCACCGACAAGGTTGAAATCGAGTACAAATTTCTTCAAGATGTCAACAGTCACCAAGAAGCAACTGGGTAACGTAACATACATGAACATCTAGCAGGCGACGCTGTCGAACTGGTTTCGAGTGGTGGATACAAACTGATATGAAAGCTGACTCGCGTGTATAATAGTATATTTTAGATTAGTGTTGGACAATATTTTAAACTGAAAATGGGAAAGTAGCTGTATTCATTTAGGATAATCACTTAATTTTAGAAAAAAAGTAGAAAACTTCGTCATGTACAGAGATATTCTTTGAGGCCAACGAACGCAATGTGAAAATTCAATTTTGGCGGAACTAAACGATTGTTACAGCTTCTAGACAATGTTTACTCAAACATGTTGTCCTGAGTAATGTGGTAACTGAGTATTTTAATTTAAAACAGTTAATATTTTAAAGCATTTGGTAATTACGAGTAATGCTGAATAAACCTTCGGGAACGCAGTAGCGCACAGTCTCCTCGGGAAGACTGTATAGGTGCGACAAAATGCTAATATTGAAAATAATATATTTAATTATGCGGGGAAATAGGAATAACATGAACAGCAGCTACCTTGGCAGTGGCACAGCCGGTAAAAAAAGAGGCTAACGCTTAAGTACATTTTATAACATATAGTTTCTGTATATTCTAACGTAGGAAAACGATTTAGAAATTTATTTACACCAGCTGCAATTAACAATCAATCTTTGCGAGGCATCCTCGCGTCACTGACATGATGCAAGCTAGCGGCAATGCCTGCGTTCGCACCCCCTCAATCTGATTAACCCGAAGGCAAATCGCAATGGGTCGTATTAAAATTGTAAACTATTTTTTTGGTTAAAAAACATAAATTTGTTGTATTTATACATAAGATGCTGGCAAATTTTACTATTCAAAGGTGCTGTATGCTATACTGTTACGGCTTAATAAACTACTTGAGTTACTTCATTTTTTTTACTTTTAAAATTACAAATTTAGAACTTCTTTGTAAACAAAACAGATTGTAAAGCATGCGTGCCATGATAGGTCAGAATTTATCGTTCTTTAGTTCTTCGCGCGAAACAATGAGTGAAAAACTTTACTTATATTCGAATATTAACTTTTTATATGAAATAATTCAAGCAATCTTTAAAACTATGTATTTACAATTTGCTCGAGCGTGAAAAAGTGCAAGAAACTGCAACATTTACTACTTCATACATACACAATGTTGTCTTGGTAATTTAGTGTACGATGTGCTGTAAAGAGTGCAATGTATAAATCACCTGCTTTGCTATAAAACCTTGAAGATACCGTCAAAACATTCATCAAGGCATCTAAAATAACACACAATAATTTTACCAGTACCATCTTTTTCAAATCGACCCGCAAACAACAGTAAAAAGAAGATTCTACGATATAAATGTTGTGCTCGTTTTTAGAAAAGTGTCTTTTCGTATGTACAGATCTGCCAGTTCGATGCAGATTTCCGTTATTTTTAGATAATAATAGCAACTTTAACATGAACTTAGAACGAATAACGTACTTGGCAATTTGCCTTTTGAGCAGAAGCCTCCAAGTCTGCGGCGATATCTTGAAGGAGGCTCTGTGTGATTTCTTCAAGCGAGGAAAGGTCGACATCGCGATTGAGTTCGTCGAGCAAGTCTGGTAGAGAAGGCAGGCCAGCACAATCTTCCACAGGGCCCTGGCCACCTGAACATTCAAAGCCGCTGCTGAGTGTCTGTCCAGACCCTTCGGCAGAGGGTGGGATACTGTAGATCCATTCTGTGCAACACACTCAACAGTCCGGCTTTGTGAACAATTTTGGCAGGGCACCCGTAATTTACTGTGCATTTCCTGATTCTCTACCTGTAATTTTTCATTCAACATTCTCAATTTCTCACATTCAGATATCAGCTGTTCATTTTTATCGAATAATTCTTTGATGGCGTTTTCCATTTGTTCCATTTTTGCTTTTTTACGATCTCGGGATGTCTGTGCTGCAACCCGATTTTTTAATTTTCTGAAAAAATAAATACTAAAATTAAAAATTACATTAAGAAATTTTAATGTATGTTATTTCCAAATAAAATACTAAATTATATATGTGTATAAACAATTACATTTTATTCTAAAGATGTAACGACTAATTATTTAAATCTATTTCCTTAATTGACTAAATTTAAAAAAGAATACAACTTCAGTAACGATTACAATAAATTTTTAAATAAAATACATTTTTGCTGAATCATTGCTAATAAAAATAATTATTCGATTGTCTTGAATGAAATAAATCTAACCGAAAAAGTAACAAATTATTAAAATCAATTTTAAGAAAGTATATTCGATTCACTTTTGAATCTCACTGTATATGTATCTTTCCTAACATAAGTATGTTGTTTATATTATCACACCGATAACGATAATGAGAGCACTTAAAAAACCGGATACGTCAAACAAACAAATATTTAACCTTCACGTATGAAAACCGTATAACAAAATTTAATTTATAATTTTAATGCATAATTTGGACATGTACTGAAACTTTTAAAATTAAAAAATTATTTTTCCTTACTTTCTTTGTATTTTCTCTTCCCATGTCAGATGATCCAATCTTCGTTTTTTGGACCTAACAGGACCGTCGCTATTTTCCATGTCGGATAAATTATTGTAATTACTGCTGGTGTTCAAATACTTTAAGATTGCAGGCACAGACATACTCATGTTTGTTACTCAACACTGAACCCTCCCTATTTTAATAAATAATTATTGTATGCAACGTAAAATTGATAAATATGACACATAGATCTTTTCACAGTAAAATATCTTCGTTGAATGACAAGAATATTTTTGGCCGCCTAACTTGTACATATACAAATCTGATGTAATACTTTGCTCTGTTGGAAAATTAGAACGACGCATGAACCTTGCCAACGTCAAATATCTGTCGTTGTATGTGGTAAATGGGGATTGGCGTTTTATATCACATGATCCTTTTTTTTTATAGAGGTCGCGTTGGTAGGGAGCTAGTAAACAATACACACAAATCGATTGATAATTATGTAAAATTGCAGGGAAATTATGGTGTAACTTTTAATGATTCATAGAGTAAATAATGTATTCTCGTTCGATTTTGTACAATCTAGTGAAAATGTATTATTTATTTTCAAGTGAACTTAACTAGTTCCTATACAGTAGTTAATTTTATTACAGGACTACAGTAATTTTAGAAACGATTATCGATTGTACTAATAGAGATATTTGTGTACTTAATAAAGGATAATATCATCCTTGCATCATTATATTCATTATAATTACGACGTTTTTTTAGGAACGTATGAAGTAAACAACCTTTTAGTAGAATATGCATGTATACCCAATGATCAAAACAAAATTGTGTAATAAGTAATGAATAATGAAGAATTAAATAGTTCGATGCACAATAATTCGAGATTATTTTTAAAAATATGTAGAAATCTTAAAATTTATTGTTCTTTTTAGGGAAGTATCGAAAAATAAGCAACTAGCTGTCACTTTTATACACCGTTTTCCCAACTTCTTTTTTCGCAAAAACCTTATCATAAGTATTTAAACAATTATTATTAGAACGTAATTTATTTTTCTGCGTATGCCAGAGGAACTGTCGATCAATGGTTGTATAGAAGACGGCCGGTTTTTTGCCAGTGCTTTATGCAATTATTAATTTCTTATTTTCTTAACTATTAAAAAATACTCTAATAGTGTTTATAAAGACATTAAAAAAATATTACAGGCTAAATGAACGAAATAAAATTGATTATTTGCATTACATATTTTAAATTTTAATTCTTATTACGCAATTTTGAGCAGACACTAAAATTTAAATAACGAAAGTTATCTGAGAGCATGTTAATCTTTTATAATTATAAATAACAAGATTATAATAGATTAATTTGATATTTGATAAGAAAAATGTATTTTTTTTCACAAAACAATAGTTGAGAGAATTAAAAACATATATAGACATGTACATAATTAAAAACACAATGCGATACCAATAGATTTTATACGGCCATCAAAGTTTTACAGTTCTTTTAGTGTCATATGTCTTGTTAGTCATTCTTAAAATTTTCTCTTTTACATTCAATTATATACAACGTGTTTTATTTTAAAAAGTAGTTTATATTAATAAAATGTAGATATCATTAATTATAGAGGTGTCGCTTTGACATTTTTACGTAATATTTGATTGTAATATAAAAACTGTAACAAACAGTAACTGTCGTCAATAAGTTTTACGTTTACATTTTGTATTTACTTTTTCTTTAAAAATTGGTTTGAATTAATTAGATAACCTAGGGTTCTAGATTCTATTCCACTGCCACCTATTTATCTATTGTGGACTTCCCGTAATACATTTTCCAGTTATATTTTTTTCACTTTTCTTTTATAATTCTGCTTTAGGATATTCATCTCTCATTTGCAGAAACTGTGTTCCTGACGACCTCTTACATTATAGTACAGTATAGTATACAGATCGTGGTTTTTTTCCTTACTACGCGAATATACTAATTTCTTCCGTCAAGATCGTATTATTCATATTTGAATCTCAAAGCCAAACCATATTAAGTACAAATTTCGATAACCAATTCGAAGTTAGATAATGTATCACATAATTAGATTTACTGTGAAGGTTTGGGATTAATTGACCATACTTCGTATGCAGTGGAACCACATGCTCAAGGAAAAAAAGGAAAATCATTATGATGGCTGTGAAGATATGTCTGACATTCTAAATCTGCTTCTAAAACATATCCAGAGTTTCCATTGTCTTCTAAAGCAAGTATGTCTATTTCCCGTGAGATCCTCATTTGTTAGCCATTCAAATAGATCATGGAGTACGTGGGATGTTTTATAAGTTTCGCCTAGTGTAACATAGAGGGCGCCCCTAAAAATGTTAATACTAAAAAATTAACCTCCATCTTTAAGTTAACCTGAACTAAAGTTTCAGTGTAATAGGTGTAGTGTTGTAACTATAATAAACTGTCAAAGTTGACAAGTTAGTTGAAAAATAGAATTAAACCGAAAACATTTTCGAGGAATAATTTTTTATAATTTTCGATGAGAATTATGTCAAGTATGTCTCGCCGAGTTGGTGGTTTCTGTTTTCCTTATATTGTTAAGTTTTTATCAAAATTAAGATAAAGTAACTTTGGTTACGTCCATCTATGCATTTCTTTTGAACTTACACGTTCCAGAAGAGAGCTTTACACATTTATATAAAAAGAGAATAATTATCAATGTTTATGAAATCCTGGCTGCCACGTATTTCTGAATATAAAACTCTACGAAGCATATTATGATCTCATTTAATAAAATCAGTCTGTGCGGTATTGTATATTTTATGATACCACAAAATTGTAGAAAAAAACTACACTGCCATCTATCGAATAAAAATGCAATTGTTCGAATGAAGAAAGCGTACAAATAGTTCGTATTCATTTTGTCGAATGGCTGTTATGCCGTCTCGGTGCGTGTGAGAACAGAACTCCTTAAACACGGCATAAGTATAAGTGGAACTGTATTTTTGTGAAAAAGTAGCACAAAAGAATGAATTATATGGTCAGATAACTACCTAAGCCAAAATCGCAACATTTTAATGATTACATATTACTTTTAGATATTACATCTTAAACGAACACCAAAGTAGTTAAACCTTGTCTCAGGATAAGGAGTGATTCAAATATTGCGCCAAAATAGTACATATTTTTAAGAGATTTCATTGGTATTTGAACAGGCAAGTTTAATATGGATAAATGAATGCCAGATATCCTCCATTTTTCATAACCTGTAAACGTTTAATTAGATTTTTGCATTGTTTTATTTTAATATTTAATTTTGGATAGGTTGTACATATTAATCCAAAAAGTAACGTTTGTGCAATCACACCTCCATTAAAATTAATTTTTTTTCATTTATTTTTATATAATGAAGAGAAAGATTAATATTGTTGAGAAACAACTACATTCACAACTGTTTATGTTTGTTTTTTATGGTTAGTTACATTTTCAAGCTGTGTTCTGGCATGTAACGGGATATTTGAATCATTCCTTCTCATTCTGACACAAGGTATAATCAGAAATTTTTAGTTACATGTCACATTAGAAATCTGATGCTGTACATTTGCTCATAGAAAGTGAAAAAAAGGTACCCCGGTTTCAAATAATGATACTTAAAGGCTTGCAAAACTTGATGGATTATCAGGCAAAAAGCTCTGTATCGTATACCATCATAAAATTCCCATTATCTTAAAAATTTTATTAAAAATATTGTTACATGAGTCGTAGTTCAACATATGCGAAAGCCACAGGGAACCAGAAAAAAAGAAAAGAAAATATATACCGGCATGGTATATGAATATAATGTATCACCGAAAACCCAGTATTCCTATACAAATACATAAAAATATAAAGGGGTCTGGCGAGACCCCATGAGACACTAATGTAAAATTCCGAACAAAGGTTAGGCAGCGCTACATGTGAACACAAATTGAAATACTGTGGATTTTAAGTACTGAATTATAACAATGACCATCCACAATGCCTTTAAATGAACCCGCCCACAATAGATAAGAGATTTAGTGAAGGAGTTGATGGCAGTTACATAGCCATTACCGGAAATCTCAATTTTTTCTTAGTAATATATATACATAGAGTATACTAGATAAACATTATCACATATCTTTCGCTTTATTCGTTTGCTTTTGAATTACATTGATACAAATAAAGAAAATTTAAAAATTATCAAGGTGGCCAAGGATTGTGCATATATTCTACAACTAATTAGAAATAAATTTAAAACAATAGCAACGACGGCGTTAAACAATTCTAAAGGGTTTTAGTACCAACCATTTTTCCAATAAAATAAAATATTAAAAATAGTTGAATTCAAGAATGTTGTTATATGGATTTTGATGAAATATACATTTTTTTTAAGAAGTGAAATATATTCGTCTTGTAATATTATTAAGAATGATTTTCTATCATTTTTAAACACATTTACATTTTATATTTTAAAAATCATAAAATTACAAATCACGAACCGTCACTGGTTATTATTATAGATTAAATTTTGTTGCTGCCGTATATATTTTACATATATTATTAAGTTTAATTGAAGGAATTTCTAGTTATTGCAGTGTGTAGGAATTCAATTACTTGCAATATAAATGTTTATATATATCGACTTGCATGTATGTATGTACATTTTTAATTAATGCTAGTTGATGGGTTGCCACTGTGTTCGGATACAATTTTAGGACATCAACCCAAGGAACAATTTTTAAATTTCGCGGGTGTTTTAAGTTGCCCAAGGAAAAAATAACTACATCTAAAATTATATTTTATTTTATTACAGCATGAATATTAATAATTAAGGTGTATATTTCAAAATCAAAATTAAAACGAAAACCGTACGCATTAAAAACATGTTATTTCCTAATTTTTTGAATGAATTGAAATCATAGCTAACCTTTATTTTTACTACTACCAACTCAAAACTTCCGCGAAATTTAAAAATTGTTCCTTGGGATGTTTGTAGTGAAAAAAAATCCTTTTTTTTAATGACGTATTTTATAAGGTAAATACACATATTACATTATTAACATGGTTTGAACAACAAACTAAAGTCCCATATAAAAATCTATAAAGAAAACAAAACAGTATTTCTTAAAATCATAAAATACAAACATCGTGAATTGTCAGAAGCAAACAATAACGCTTTAGTGCAGATGGAAACTTTTAAAAAAGGTCATGGATTTCTTGACTACATAAATTAATAAATAAGACCGTAATTTGTGTCATCTAATTATATCAGTTCTGTTTGCTGACTGTTGCATTTCGAGTCTTCTTTGCTGCTTGTAGTAATTGAGAACCTTTATGATGTTTAAAATTTACGAAAATTCTGCACATAATGAGTTACAATTTCATTTGGTTTAGGAATTTGCGTTTAACAGTAGTTTTCGTGTTTTGATCATTTTCTTTGATGTCCGAAACACATGGGTAAATCTGGGATAAAATAGTAAATTCAATGACAACCCTGGAAAATTACACCCATGTGGCTACCCTAGCTATATAGTTGTAAAACTGTGACTCAGTTTAACTTAACGTAAATCATGCATAAATATTGAAGAATTTCTTTTATTAAGAAATTAAATTATATAAAAAGATAACACTTAGAATTTGTTTACATTTTTATTTAATAATAAAAAAATATATAAAAACATTTGCGTATTGAATCAATATTGCAGAAATAGTTTACATGATTAATTTGTATTTTGTTGATTTTAACAAAATTTATGTCATAACTTCACAAATGGTTTTTTCCAGAAAGTTGTTTCATTATTAAATTAAATAAAAATTGAGGGGACACCCGGGTTTGAACCGGGGACCTCTCGATCTGCAGTCGAATGCTCTACCACTGAGCTATATCCCCAATGAACAAAATTGTTTTATATTCCAATAAAAATATATCTACTTCATTTAATCATCAATAACATAATGACATATATTTGACATTTTTACTAACCTTGTTTGTTTATTTAAAATGTCAATGTATGCTAAAACGACTAACAAAATCGTATTATTAATAAATAGAATGTTCTTCCAAAACGTGTATTTTAAAGACGTGGTATAAAATAATATACTTTATATTGGGAATTAATAAGAAAATTATGACAAGACATATTTGTAATACGTTCGTCTTCACATTTTATGTGTTCTGTTTAGAAATAATTACAACAAATTCCAAAACATCCACATTATGGAAGTTAAGCCCTGATGAAAACAAAATTGTAGAAGTTAGTCCTTTCCATCAAATAATATCGATGCCAAACACTGGCAATGGCCCTCATTTTGTAACTGATGATGATCCTATATTTAATATTATTACATCTACTGTTCATTTTGGGCAATCATGGATAAAACAAGGTGTAGAATATTATTGCACGCATTGTCAGAATGTGCAACCCAGAAGTACTACAGAAAAGTATGTAATGTGTCAAATTATTCTAAAATGTTATTTGTACAATTTTTAGAAATATGTTATCCAATTCTGAAGATGTATTAGATTGTGGGAAACCTGTAAACTATACATATTACGATAATTTAGTTGGTGTATTAAATCGTCACAGACATCCCAATGTACCTGAACCTCAGGTAGCTTTAATACTATCAAAAACAAAAAATAATAAACCTACTGACTTTGATATAGATGCATTAGAAAGACGTTTAAAAAAAGCAAAAAAAGAGGTATTTGCATAATTTATGAGTTAAATTTATTACATAATTTTATATTTTAGAAACCAAAATCTGTACAATTATACAATCAGATAGGCAACTTTTGGCGTATAAAAGGTGATGCTCAGAAATCGATAGAGTGCTTTCGAAGAGCTTTAGCAGTATCACCACATAATGCTGAAGTTTTACTTAATTTAGCCAGAGTGTTATTTACCTTACAGTATTTAGACGATGCAATTTATTTAACTAGAAGGTCTTTAGAAGTTCAACCACCAGATAAAGGAGCATGGCAACAATACTTTACATTAGGTGAAATATTTAAAGCATACGGACATTATCAAGAGGCATCTTTACATTTGAGACATGCTTTAGAATTAAAGCCCGGATTTGAACCTGCTCAAAATGCTTTAAAAGAAATGGAATCAATACCTGCCACTACTATTCATATATATACCTTAATAATAATTATATGTTTGGTAAGACTTTTGTATATGAATCTAACATGTTTTAAAAACGTATTAATCTCTTAGGTACTTGGAGTTCTTCTTGTTATTTTATCATCTGTTGACTCATTGTTTGACAATGACTTCCAAGAAGTGAAGACCCAAAGACATTTTAATAAGGCGATGGCTATGCGATCATTGCGTGGTTTAGGAATATCTCAGAAAAATATACGATCAAAAAAGCTTATTGCATAACTGACCCGGATTATATTTTACTTGGCTCTTTAAAGCGTAACATGTGTTAACTTAATTTCGTTGTTCCTTATTTATTTTTTTGAAGTTGTATACAAATTACAATGTGTTACTTATTTATACTAATTATATTAAAAAGTGCCATTTTTTTAATCATAAAAAAAATACATCATTTTTGTAATCAGTAGAAAAACATGTTTTATTTTCAGCAATATATAACCGAAGAACAAGTAAACTACACATACTATTTTTTAAAAATATTTAATTCCAGATGAAGCTTTAAAAAATGAATATATAATTGGATGAAAGCCCAATTATCAAAAAAATGAGTACTTGTAACATATGTATAATATATATTTATAAGGATTAATATTAGATTATGCAGTGTCGTGTATTCCCAATCTGAAGATATCATGCTGTACAAAAAATGAACTTCCTAAAGGTTTCAGGACAAACACTTGTGAAAATGCATGTGGAGGATCCTCGTCAGTCTGAAAATTAGAAATTACTATAAGGTTTTTGTGCCAAAAAAGACAAGTAGGTTAATCTCAAGTGAAAGCAATTATTTGTTAGGGTATAAAATGCTCTCAACACACCACAAGTAGTTAAAATTTGTTACTGCGAATGAACATACACTACCGGTCATATTTTTTTGCCCACCCTAATTTTATGTGTTTCCTGAAATACGGATTATCTTTCGAAAAATCTGTATTATAATTATTCAACAATATTATTAGTGCAAGTAATTCCATGTGAATTTCTACGAAAATCTTAAATTGTTTATGATATATCGTAAAGGTGTCATAAATTGGAAAAATACCATAAATATTATATAGGTTAATCCCTACAGTATTAACAGTTTTACCTGCATTTCCGAAAGGTATTACCAATATTGTGTTATTGTACTAACTAATTACAATATTAGGATGTGTTATTCAAAAATCATCGTTCATCTTTTGATGGGAAAACAGTGAAATAGAGAGTTATTGTGAATATTTTCATACAATGCCGAAGACGAAGAAATTATGTGTTGAAGTACGTGCTATGATAATTGCTTATCATCGTACGGGTAAAAGTAATCGCGAAATTGCAAAAGAATTACGATTAAATCGCAGAACCGTTGATTGTAACGTTAAAAAATTTGAAGAAAGTGATACATTTTCCAACAAAAGATCTGGATGACGCAAAGCGACGACATCTGCAGATGACCGGCATCTAATATGGATAAGTAGACGCGATAGACGAAAAACAGCACCAGAAATTGCTGCTGAAATGAATAGAGCGCGTGCTAAACCAATTAGTGTGTCCACGGTACAGAGAAGTTTAAGGCAAACGGGTTTATACGGAAGAATTGCTCTGCGAAAACCACTACTACGAAAGCAAAACAAGATAAAACGACTAAATTGGGCTAAAGAACATAAGAATTGGACGAATGATCAGTGGAATAATGTGTTGTGGACAGACGAATCGAAGTTTGAACTTTTCGGTAGTAAAAGGCGAATATTCGTAAGAAGATCCGCAGGAGAAAGAGTACTGCCAGAATGTATTGCGCCTACCGTAAAACATGGAGAAGGTTCAGTAATGATTTGGGGGTGTTTTGGTGGAAGATCTGTAGGCATTCTCGTCAAAATTGAGGGAATCCTAAGAAAAGAAGGCTACAAGGAAATTTTAGAAAATAACGCTGTTCCTTCAGGACTACGGATTCTTGGCGAAAACTTTGTATTTCAACAGGACAACGATCCAAAACACACTTCTAGATTGTGTGGCGATTACTGCGTCAACTAGAAGAGCAAGGGCAAATCTCTATAATGGTATGGCCAGCTTAAAGTCCTAATCTGAACTCAATAGAGCTTCTTTGGGAAGAATTGAAACGGAAGGTTCGAGAACGTGCTCTATTATCCACCACTGTACTGTGGGAACAACTTCAAGAAGCCTGGGCGCAAATTACAGAAGATACACTGCAAAAATTAATTGAAAGGATGCCGCGGTTATGTGCCGCAATTATCAAAAATAAAGGTGGGCACATTGATGAGAGCAAAATTTAATAATAATTAATGATAAAGTTTTTCTATTAGAAAAATGTAACTATTTTATGTTTATTTTACACTATTATATTGGTACAATAAATAAATTTTCAGTACACATTTGATAGTTTAATAATTTTGGCTAAAACTAAGGGTGGGCAAATAAATATGACCAGTAGTGTAAGTTATTAAAAAGAAAATACAGTAATATAGTAATTATTAGTCAAAAAAAAAAGTAAAAACATTGGCATTACATGTTTCTGTTATGGATATAATTCAAACGAATACAGATGCAATAAGAAAGGCAAGAGGAAGATTAAAGATACCTTTAATTCTTTTGCGCCAATAAATAAAAATTATTTACGATGGAAATTAAAAATACTTTTTTCAAAATTTTCTGTAAAATTATCCCACCCGATACTATTGATGTAATTTTGATTAAATATTGTGTACAAAAAGCGGCGAAATTTACTAAGATTTGAATAACAATAAACCAAAATAATCAGTTTCTTTGAAAAACCATCCCATTACGATCTTACATATATTAAATTTATTGAGAAAATATTCTAAAATTTATTTTATTTATTAATTTTGTCATCCACAATTTTCCTACTAAAATAACAAAAAGTAGTGTAACATATTAGAATAGTGCGTAAAGCAAAAACAAATTTCAGGCACTACTCGGTGTATTTTCTCAATCTATAATTATTTCTAGATTAGAGATAAATGTATATAAAGATGCCAAGCACATAAGTTTCATTGCACATTATTAATGAATCGTGATTACGGTTGAACAAACTTCTGGGTAACCAGCAACAGAAACTGAAGACTTGTGAACATTACTGCCTCGCAAAAGTAGATCGTTAACTGCGACGGGTATAAATAAGTTTCTAAATCGTTTTCCTACGTTAGAATATACGTGATCTATAATTAAATGTGTATTTTGTCGAATGGCATTACGGATTGTAAGACACATTAAGAGCAAACGACATGTATTAAATGCTAAATGTGAAATATAAATTTGTATTTAATTTTATATTAACCGTGTGGAACATTTTTTAACATTTAACATACAATGTGAACTCTCGTCAGCTTTGGAGCAAATATATTCCACAATGAAAGTTACCAACCAGAAGACAATGTATTAGTACACACTTTAGAAAGAGAGAAGATTTCGTTGTCTCCCCTTTCATTCAGTAAAATATAAAAAAGAAACGCGGAATGCATAGGACAACCTATAAAAAATGATGTTGGGAAATTTCCCATATCGCCAACCCAAGTTGTAATGTTGGTTACAGATGGCGGTTCAAACATGGTTAAAATTGACAAAATACTAAAACAGTGTTTTATAAAGTGCTCAAATTAATAGCAACTTTTATTAAATTTCTCAAAAACATTCGCGAATTTAAAAATTCTAATCCAAACATTCCTCTCACCACGGGCGGTACTAACAAAGTGGGAAACGTGACTTCAAACAATAATATTCTACTAAAAACAGTCTTGCAATGTTAAACATCGCATTTTGAAATTAAATTCACAAGAAGCTCAAGCAACTCCATTAAGTCAGTAATTGTTTACAGATATCAAAATCCAAACACAAACAGCAGATTTCTGAAAATTACTCGATTGTTATAGAAGCCATCGAGCAATTAGAAAACAGTAAACTCTCTTTAAATAAAGCCCTGAGTATAGTACATTGCCTGAAAGTCTCATTAGAAATTCTAACAATTAATATAGATAACTGTACAATGATGAATTATATGCAGTTTTAAATAAGAATCCCGATTTTAAAACTATAGTACATGTAGAAAAGTGTTTTAAGTGAAAACCAAGGCGTGAAAGTGATACATTCACTAATATTACTTCATTAGATGCAGAACGCTCATTTTCCAAATATACATGCTCACCCTGTTGTAGGCATTTGACTGAATCAACAATGGAAAGTATACTGATACAATACTACACTACATTTTCACTTTAACACACATCAATATGTAAAAAATAAAAAGGTACCGAATTACAAACATTATTTATTTTATTTATAATCTCTCCCTCTGAGCCTTCTCGACAATGTAGTATGCAGGAGTTTGCTCAATATTAATCATGATCCAAATTTTACAATTAATTCTCAATGCTACAATAATATTTTTAAAACATAGTTTTAAATTTAGACAACATTTATAAAATATTCTTTAATAAATTGATATGGTATCTTTAATAATATTTATTATATTTAATACTCACAAAAGACGAATAATTAAATCATTTAATAGATCCTGACATACACCACAACATACAAAAATACTTTCTAATATATACATTAATAACAATAATTATTGGGCTGTATTTCAATTAAGGATTTGTTTGTTTATAAGCAGCGGGAATTTCAATAAACCTTATCGTGAATCTACCACAATGTTTAAAGATCAAGTTTGTTGCTATAACCACTTTATATACAAAAGCTCATAATTTCTCATCAGACTTACATGGTATTAGAATATATTAACATTAAACATACTAAATTGTATTGAAAAATGTCTATTTATTTATTATATTTAATAATTAATGCATATGGCAAATGTAAACAAGTGATTTGTTAAAGCTTATTAATTATATGTAATAAAAATACATACTTAAAAAGTTAAACTGTATCGTGAAGTACAAGGCGGAAAATATCATGTTGAACAAAAAAGCTGCCTTCGATGGGCTTCAATACAAATGTTTGAACATATGCATGAGGTAAATCTTCATCAGTCTATTGAAAATGAATATATGTATGTGTATCTACATAAATTACTATGAAAATCATGTTCAATATATTTACCTGTAATCTTCCTAGCACATTAATTAGAACACCACCATCAAACATTGGTTGAGAGTCTACATCAGTTATTATTCTATTTATTTTTTGAAATCTTAAACTCTGAAAGTTTAAAAGAGGTTACTCCAGAACATTCACACACAATTTCTAATACATACTTACATTTAATTTTTCCATTATTTTTACTGATCCTTGTAGTTGCGTTCCTTCGAATGTCATAAAAGAAGATTCAACCTATGTAAATTAAAATAATTATTTAATTAGCATAAAAAATGTTGTAACCTTACATTATACATATTAGCTAAATTGGCTCTCTGTGCAGGATCGTCAAAAAGGGCATAATATTGTTGTACAAATCCTTTTCCAATTGCCTCATATTGTGGATTTAATGCCATTTCATATATTTATTTGATTTTTGTTCCAAATACTTTAGAATTCCAATTTGATCAGGCAATAACCCCTGCGACATTAACGGATACCATCTAAGGTTAGTACTGCCAATATTTCAAATAGAAATGAAGCCTTGTTTAATTATAGATATAAGTATTTGCGTTGATATATATACAACGTATTAATATATACCCATACACATATCGCAATTCATTATTATCAATAATCATTAAAAATAAAATTGTAAATTATGATTTAATCTACATTTATAAGTTCTTGACAAAACTATTTCTATGTTGGTAATCAGGCAAGCGCGGAACGCTTCTAAGTTTTAAATATTTAAACAAGAAAAATATTTTGAATTCAATACCGAAATTATTTTGAAAGAAACATTTAATGCCGATAAATTTGAGAATATGAAAAAATGTAAAATTGTGCAAATTGAATTTCTTACGTCAGACTATATTTTTTGTGAAGTAATCAGGATGTCATTTTAATTTTTTATGAATGTTATTTACACAGTTTATTTTTTATACTTTATTATATTTATCATTTTCAACAGGTAAGTAATATTAGTTTTGCTTTACACTTTTAACAATCAAAAATTTAGGTAATGCTGTTTTTCATCATAAACTATTTCTACATGAATCTAAGATGATGAGGAATCCATTCAGTCATTCAAAATTGACGATTCGTCAGGCAACTTTAAAACCATGCAACGAAGATGACTTAATGGTGTATTTAGCAGAGATGCAAGCAATAAATCCAGAAAGTATAATTAATTTATGTACTGAAGATGATTTTCCAACAATGTGCAAGTGAGTGTTAATTATCAAAATTTGAAATTTATTTAAAATCTATTTTTTTTACAGTCGAGTATCGGACAGTCTAGATAAAATGGATGAATTTTTAGAAACATGTCAGATAATAAATGAAAAAGACTTGTATATACAATTAATTAAAGGAATAGACGAATTTTATGATTATTTATGTAATACGACAGCTCATAAAGAAGGTATGTCATTAAAAAACACCATACTATTTAAGTAATTTATAATTTTAGCTTTTCAGAAATACTACTATTGTTATCGCAGTCTACATGAAGAATATGAAAGCTGTGCAGGGCCTGCTGACTGGACAGAATATAAAGATCGGCAACAAGTTTGCAAGTAATGTAATTCAAGGCCAACTTGTTATTTTATGCATTATAATTTTCTTGGCTTTTAGTGCGTATAAAGAAATAGTGGATTGTTACTACATAAAAACAGCAAAAATATGTGGTCTTAATGCTGCTAAGATAATTAAAGACTTAATGAAGAATGTCATTAATGTTATAATAACAACAACTTGTGATATTAGCGCTAATCCCTATGTAGCTGATCCAATGCCAGAATCTGCAGTGCAACGAAAGGTTATTTCTGATATGCCTACATCTTAAATACATAATACTAATAAATCGATTTATTTACAATGCATTACATATATATGTTGAGGTATGGATTTTGATTATTAGTTATTTACTTATATACAGATCATGTGTCATGATATATAAATATAAAAATATTTTTTTGAAACGTTCACCATGTCATAAATATTAACGAAAATTACTTTAAAATATTTAAAAACCAAATTCCAAAGAATAGTGAACACGTTTTCTTTTTAAAGTAATGTTAAATATACAATAAATTTTTATTTTTAGGTATCCCTTTGTACATTGGTACTGGTGGTGTTTGCAGTTAAACATAACCTAAGATAGTGTTAATTCCTTAGTGCAATATATTATATTATTATTAATAAAACAAATAGAAGCTAGATAAAGACTTTTTCATTTCTTTTTAGAACCAAAACCAGAAAAACCCATTATACTAGACATTTCATTAGTCTGTTCACTGTTTTCTTCAAGCATTTCTTCTGCCTTTCTTTTCTCTTTCCTCTTTTCTTTTCTATATTCTTTTAACTTTTCTTCTTCTTCAGCTATTTCTTGCATTCTTGAAGCCATATCAAATTCCTTTTTCTTTTCCTCTATTTTCTTTTTATTTAATAAAAATCTTTGCTTTACGGAATCTAAGCTGCTCCTTTCTATTCTCATAGACATTCCCAAATTTCTTTGGTGTTTCTTTCCATTTATGTGATCCAGAAAATTAATGGAATCTTTGACGACACAATCACAAACATTACAGTAGTAACCACCAGATTGGGACGTAGGCGTATTTTTATTTATCACAATACTTTTACCTAATTTGGAATCTAAATCGATTTTGTAATCACGCTGCTTTAAAAGTTCGCGTTTAACAGGGGGTCCTTTTTTCTTTTTGTCTTCCTCATCTTCTTGTTCACGTTCTTCTCTGCGTCTTTCCTCTGCTAATCTTTCATACTCTTCACGATCCCATTTTCTTCTGTGATCGTCAGGTCGCGTAGACATTTCAAATTATTTAATTCGAAAGTAGCTTTTTATTAAATGAGTAAATTTCTTAAGTTGTTGAATATAACCTCTGAATAAACAGTTTGACATGCAGGTATACACATGACAGTTCAGTTATAATTTGTTAGTCTTGTGGAAGGGGAAGTGGATATTTCAAATTAAAATTGTATTTAAAATTTGAGCATTTCTGAAATTAAATTAAAATTTCAAATAGAACTAACTTTAAGTTAAATGTTATATTCTTCTAGTACATGTATATATAGGAATTGATGATAATCAGTATTAAATTCGAAATAAGTTTAAATTTTGAAAGAAATTAAAAATATAGTGTAATGTAAACAAATTTGAAATATCTATATATATGAATTTTTATTATTATTGTATCGATTAAGAATTTTGTTTTGTATTCAAATAAAATTTTTAATAAATTTAAAAAAATCACTGAAAATAAATGTTGTAGGCAACTAATTTCACATTAAATGAATTGTCAAAATATGGCAGGGGCAGTGGACGAATTGGGTATAAAATTTTTATATTCATATTACATTAATTTTAATTAATTTTATATTTACTTTTATAATTCAAAGTATCATGATTAATATGATATATATATTTCATGTAATGTTTTGAAAAAATATACCTTTGTAATTAAAACATGAATGTCATTTTATGTAATTTAATACAATCATCACAAATTTATTATAGTATTATTGGAAAGAGTATTTTTACGTGTTGGATCGGCTGAGACTGATGAACAGTTACAAAATGTTGTATCAAAGTTTTTGCCACCAGTTTTACTTAAACTGTCCTCACAGCAAGAAGGTGTGCGAAAGAAGGTGATGATAGTCTTGTATAAGCTTAATCTATGAAAAATAAATTATGTTATTGTAGGTCATGGAATTACTCGTACACATAAATAAAAGAATTAAGACTCGTCCTATGGTAAGGTTACCAGTGGATGCTTTATTGGTGCAATATCAAGATCCATCTGCTAGTTCTTTTGTTATTGTATGTAAAAAGAAGGGATTTCTACATAACTTATTAAATACTTGTACTTTTAGAATTTCACAATTATATATATTAAAATGGGTTTTCCACGGTTATCTATTGAAGAGCAAACAGAATTAGTACCTATTATATTA
Source organism: Dermolepida albohirtum (assembly GCA_031893035.1). Taxonomy (NCBI): domain Eukaryota; kingdom Metazoa; phylum Arthropoda; class Insecta; order Coleoptera; family Scarabaeidae; genus Dermolepida; species Dermolepida albohirtum. The sequence goes on from JAVIWB010003122.1 coordinate 274,023, forward strand.
AATGCACTCGATTCTAAGCCACAATCTCACCAAGATAGTCTTCTGTTATTAATAATTCCTCTTCTTGGGAAATTAAAAATTCCAACAGATCCAATGAAAAGATCATCTTTATTTGGATTAAATGAGAAACCGCACGTATCTAAATATTTGTTGGGTTTACTTCTTGATATGTTACTACTGCCATACGGGTAAGGGTTTCTGGAAAATTTATAAACTTGTGGTAATTAATTTATTTTAAGGGCCCTTTCTCCACAAGTTGATAATCAAAGTAGTAATGATATTTCAATGCCAGTACCTCCAGGTATGAGTGAATACACATTTAAGAGAGTTACTAACGAAAATCCACTGAAACCAGAGGAGTTAGAACAGGTAAAATTAAAACTATATTTCTGATTAGAAAGTGACATTAATTAAAATTAACTTTCGAATGTTTTTTCACTGTCTTTGTAAATGAACTTTGGTTAGAAATCCAATTTTTAAATTTTCATTTTTATTTAAAATAATCTATGTATTATTTAATGTCTTACAGATTAAACTGGGCATTGTAAAATTCTTATCAAATGAAATTTTTCCAAATGATGATGTATTAATACATTTGATTGTTGCTGCTGCTGATACAAGATTTAGTGTGGCCAATTTAGCAGACATGGAGTTGAAGAAAGTTATTGGGTTTGTTAGTCCATGCAAATGAACAGTTCAATAAGTTAAACAAATATATTTAAGGTCCGTAGATTGGAGTTCTCCGGCTACACCAATGCCATTGTTTTTGATGTTTCTGGGTACACAGACACAAAATGTAAAACCAAATCTCAAGAAGTCACCTGCTAGTACTAGGATTCGTTTAAAGTTGTTAACATATTTATGTCGTGTTACTGGTAATGGTTTTGCAATACCACCTTCGATACAAGTTATATTTGATTCCCTTTATGGCACGAACACAAATTCTAGACTGAAATCTTTGGCGTTGAATTTTACAGTGAATCTAGTAAGAGAGTAAGTACATATCAATTAATAAAGGGTGTTATGCTGGGTTTAACATCACATCACACTTTGACTCTGTGATTTTAGTGCCAATGCCAAGTTACTGGTAAAAGTAGCTAGCGTTCTACAATCAGGTTTAAATAAACTAATTAAAGAGGGTGAACCAGCTCATAAAGGTCAAGCATTCATCATCAACGGCATGATCGGCAGAAGATTTCCTATGATTGTCTACCACGACGTTAGTCTCTTGGAGTTATTCTTCAAGAAATTGGAAAGCGCCGACGCTGATCTTAAGTTACAAATTCGCGAGGGTTTGTTGAACCTCATAACTGCATATAAATATGATGTAAATCCACAAGAATGTGATAAGAACGGAAGGATTAACATTTTGTTCGCTTTAATGAAGTTTTATATAAATTCTGAAGAACCGATGGTTAGATTCGCCGCTGTCAAGACGATTGCGACAATATTCCCCCCAGACCATGTGCCGTCGAAGGTGTTATTGTTGTTAGCAATGGGAGATACGTATGTATTCATATGAATTATATTAACTACTTTTTATTATTTATTTTTGTATAAATATGGTTCTGATTTTCCTTTTCAATTTTCATCACCGTATGTTGTATATCAGCGAAAATTTTAGATTGGTTTAGTTCCTTCAATGCGCGGTTGTCAATCTTTCTTCATCTGCGATATAGTTGGAAACATTATTTTTCCATGACAGTCAAAACCGAATTCCCTTTCTTTTCAGCTATGTACCTTACTTGGGTATTAAGTATTTCTTAGTTTATTGAATGAAAACATAAAGGCGTAATCTGGTACGTAGACTTCCGCGGTCGTGGTCCATACTATTTTCTTCTGGGCTTCTGGGCTGGAACCGCGTCACCGGTATAACTGCCGACGTTTCGTACCTACTCGTGTGTACTTATAGTTTATGTATTTTGAATGTATTCAATGTCGACTGCTTATCAATCACGTTAAAATGCCTTCTCTTCCGGTTTCTTAATAGTAACAGCGTGATCGTTACGATTATACGTTATAAATGCACGTTCTCTTAAACTACAAGAAGTTAGTCTTCTACGAAATGTAAATGTTTAATTTTATTTCTTATCAATATTTTTCTCTACTTTTCAATGTCTCGAGAAAGACAATTACAAAATATAAACACTTAGTAATAATTAGATAATGAAATGACAGAAACTATGAAACAAATTTGTTCAAAACAAATTCAAACAGCAACACATGCAACACTTGTGTGTAAACAAGGCTTCAACTTCACAATGTTTGTATGTGTTTAACCAATCAAAAAACGATCACATGCTGATCACGCATATTTATTCACCTTTCTTTTAGTGATACAGACTATAAAAGTATCTTTGCAGATTTGTTTTGCAAATATAAATGCTGTATATTGTTAGCATTTTAACATTTTAATGTCTTTGCCCTTTACGATATTAATTTAAATATTTTAGGAAGGACGATGTTTTTACGGAAGCTATGAAGTCATTGTATGGTACGTCACGGAAAAGTGATGTCGACATGTCCTCCTCAAACAAAAATTCCGTATCCATGCCGCCGTTTTCGGAAATAACAATGTATGTTTACAATGAGGCCGAGATACGTCTGAAAGATCCTTCGAAACGTGTCACAATGGGAAATCATGTTCTGGCTTTTGCGGTTCCTGTGTATACAGAGGTATTTTGATCTATTGTTAATTTTGTATTGTTTATATTTTCGAGGTTATAATGTGAGTTTTATCAAAACATTATTAAAGCGGATGATTTTATGCCTAAGAATATGCACCACGCGATAGCTGAGAAGCAGGCATTTGTAAAAAAAATGTTGTTGGGTTTGGTCTTATATATTTAGTTCCTCTTAGTCAATGAGGTAATTCTTCCTCTATTCTACATTAATGATAGCAAGTTTGGTGTTTGTCGAGGATAAAGTTGCTAAAAGTTTGCCCGATGATGTTTTGAAATTTTTTGAACTCTGATTTTTTGTTACTTACCTTTTTTTTGAGTAATTCAAAAAACTACAGTTTCCATTAAATTTTTTAAATTATTTATTTGCCCTACAGATATACATCTAATTACAGACAAAAGCAAAGTAAAAAAAATATGTTGAAATGTCTACACATATCCAATCTATTGGTAATACACCAAGAACTGAGCGTATCTACTGCTTTTGAAGAAAAGCGCAAGTACTCCTGTTCTTTATTTTTTTTAAAAAGTTTCAAATCATCAGCCAAGGACAGCTTAAGGCAATTATGGATATCTCAATGGCCATTTATGTATATAGCAAAAAGTAACAGACCGAGGTTACTTCGTTGAGGTACACTTGAAGTAATTGAAAGTCACTTAGATCAATAGCCATTATAATGAACGTGTTAAGTCCTGTTACACAAGTAACAGGACTTAACAAACCACCCTTTAAAATACTTCAGAGACTACTTCCATTTGAATTTTGAAAATTCGAGCAATAGTGTTTTCGAGCATGTCCTCAGATAAGGTAATGGCACTCATGTAATAGTTTCAGTTACATCGGAAGTTGGCGTCATTTTCCTTAGTTTAAATAAAACACTTCGTATATTATTACAATTTTGGATTCTGTGTAAAATTTTAGGTGGACTTTTGTAAAGTTTTCTTATTCTTAAAATTAACCGTTTTCGAAACATTTATTTTTTTTTCAAAAAAATAAAATAAATATTAAGCAACTTAGAACCATATGTAGTTTTTTGTTAGATCTCGAAACTATGCACTAATGCTTTCAAAATGGCTTTATTATATACAGGATGGTGAAAATTGAATGCTAAGCTCATTTAACTTCAAATCATCATATATTGTTTTTTTCAAATAGAACACCCTGTATATTTGTGTAATGACGCCAACTTTCAATATAATCACAACTGTTACATGAGCGCTACTACCTTATTTGAGGAGGACATGCCTAACAATACTACTACCCAATATTCTAATGCGTAGGCACCCTGAGACACCCTGTATACAGATATGTAATTATTTTAGATCCTTCTATATATGAGGTTGTGTTTAAATCAAAGTTTAAATGTACCACTCACAAGAAATATTGTGAAGCATCCATGCGAGACTACCCCTATTATACGAGAATATTTACAAGGTTTATACAAAGATGGCGATGTGATAGACAAAAGTCCATTGTTACAATACCTTCATTTGATAAAGCAGTTAATGGTGGCACATCCAGGTTCGTGTAACCATTCTGTTATATCGTTTTCCGTCAGTTGAGCTTCATGTTATCCATTTTTAGCGATGGAACCTACGTGTTGCTTGCTTGAAATTGTTGGATGCGTACCTGAGTTGTATTCTGCACTGACGAAAGACATGAACTGGTTTAGAGACTTGATGTACTCTTTAAAAGAGGAAATACGTGAGCAGGCGGCCGTGCTTTATGCAATTATGCTCAATTACGGGTCATCCGAAAAGGATTTCGACGAAGCAATCAATCTTTTGATCAAACAAACTGGCTCCAGGAATTTAGAGTCGCAACACGGCGCTCTGCTGGGTATTGGAAATTGTATGGAGAGAAGATTAATGTCGAAAATGCGAAAAGACAATAACAAATGGGAGACTTTCAAGAATGCAGTTAATACAATAGGTAATTGTATGACATTTAGTAGAGAGTATATAAACTTTATAATGTTTGAAAGAAGGATGCCTTCCTTTTGATTTGCCAATAGATGAATGTTAAAAGAATCATTTAAATGTTAATAACACCCTCTTTACTACGCGTTTCAAGGAATATAACATATCATCAGGTAAACTTGTGTTATTAACGAACGATTCTTTGTGGACTGCTATTGTACCCTTTCGATACAGAAAATAATAAAAAAACAATACCCCCCTCTGTTCAAATATAATCTTTATGTAAAATTTGAATATAGTCTCAAGCTCTTCAAATAAATTGTACATTTTAGTATCATTTTTAAACCAACAAAATGTAACGTTAACCGGAGCAGCTTGCACTTCATTGGGATTGATTGGTAAAAGTGCACCACTTCCACTAGATAACGGTAACACTTTCAATAACGGAAGTCCAGACGCTAAGCGACCGGCTATCGGAAAGGTAACAAAGTTTGATGTTCTGACACAGTTACTCGAAATTATGAAGAATTCGAAACTTCCATCTAAAGTAAGGGAAAGAGCAGCTAGATCTCTGGGTTTACTTTGCGTCGGTGAAGATTTTCCTTTCACTAAAGAGGTGATTCAAGGTCTCTTAGATACCGCTAAAGAGGTACTTTATGAATCGTTTATTAAAATAGCATACTTATATTTATTTTTTCTTTGTAGACAAAGGACGTTGAGGTGCATTTTTCAATTGGCGAATCGTTAGTTATGTGTGTTCAAGGTATTTGGTCAGCAGAAGCTAGAGATGCTTGGACAATTTTGCCGAACGATTATACGCCAAAAGATACTATGTTGGACAAACCCAATGATGAAAATTTAGAACAGTTATTGGATGATCTGTTGAAGTATGGTTCTGAAACGCATCCCAATGCTCGTCAAGCTTCCGCCATTTGGTTACTGGCGTTATTGAAGAGTTGCCCCGATAGAGATCCGATTAAAACTAAATTAAAGGCGATACAAAGCACCTTTATGGATTTTTTAGCAGAGAATAACGGTAAATATGCAAAAAAAATCAAATTACCTAAAAATAAATATCCGTTGTATATATTTTAGATATAGTACAAGATGTCGCATCCAAAGGATTGTGTTTGGTCTATGATTATTCTAAATCTGAAGAGCTTCTAGTAAGCTTAGTTGAACAGTTGACGACAGGTCGCAGAACCGCAATTCAGGTTACAAGTAATACAAAATTGTTCGAAGAAGGAGAATTGGGGAAAACCCCAACAGGGTAAGTATTATTTTTAGGAGAATCTATTTTACATTTTACTTTAAAGTCTTACTATACAACGCACGTATAAACGATTTTCTAATTTTATTAAAATTTATCGGTTGCCAACACCTAGACAAAATATTAGAGCCACCTGAAAATATTACAATATATACGTGGTAAAACTACACACAGTGTATATTTGCGGTATTATTCTGCACGAATTTTACCGCGGATCCGGTTAATTATCTGCTGATGATGACAATCTAGTTGTCGAAATACGTATAGAGAATACGAACATTGATGTGGAAAGGGGTTTTATTTACTTTTTTTGATTTATTCAATCAGTTACAGTCTCCATTCAAATTTACCTTCCAGATGACTTTCCGTTCAAAGAAGTCTAACAAGTTTCACAAAATATACAACAGTGTGTATTTGATGTTTGCGCGGTATTATTCTGCGCCAGTTTTACCGCGATCCAGAAACGACAACGATTAATTATCTACTGATGATGACAACTTAGTTGTCGAAATGCGTATACAGAACACGAACATTGATGTGGTACGGGGTTTTATTTACCTTTTTTTGTATTAATACAACAGTTTGCTCCAAAAATCTTTTTTCTTTCTTAGTTTTTGTAAAAACATAAAAGACACTCCTTTGGAAAGGTTCTTTTTTTATTCCTTTATTGAATAGCCTACGGTTTACTGTAGCAACTTTGATGAAACGGCGATAATCCCTTGCGGAAGTTTTCAGTTTTTCTCCAAAACTTTATCTTCAGGAATTTATCGCCAGATTTTTTTTGTCTTATGAACTGGATAAAGCCTCTCGCTGTTGTCGAGAAATTCTTATTCGTGCAATTTCTCGTTAATAATTTCTAAGTTGTCATCATAATAAAAAAGCAACAAATTAATTGGAACTAGCGACACCATAAAAACAGCAACAATTTCCTTCATCTTGGCTTCCAGGCTGGAACCGCGTCTCGACAATTTTGGTACAGACGGTTCGCCTCCACTTGTATGGGATATCTTCAGAACTCAGTCGTGGTGTTGTGTGGTGAAGAAACGTCAGTACCAAAATTGTCGAAGACGCGGTTACAGTCCGGAAGCCAAGATGTAGAAAGTATGGACAACGACCAAGGAAGTTAACAATCTACAGCATCAACTATAAAAAACAACAGGCTCTGATTTTATAAAACAAATGTGTAACTAACGAATGGCATACTGAACTGCTTTTGTTAAAAAAGGAGAGGAGAAATTTATCTCGGGATGAAAGTCAGGTAGCAAATACTTGGTAGGGATAATGTAAAGGTGTGTGGCCTAACTAATTACTTTTTTTTGTATATAAAGGGTGTTTCAAATTTCGCGGTTTTTTTAAATAAAAAATAAAACATAATTTGCATTCACTTTCAAAAACTTTTCATTAATAATTGAAGTATCAGTATTATCTGCCAAATGGCCTCCTCTTGCAACTCCACAGACGTCCACTCTTTTGTTAAAATTTTCAATGACATTTTGACATAGTTGAGGCTCTATCTTACCAATGACACGAATAATTTCATCTTTCAAAGCAGGAATTGATTGTGGATTGTTTTTATATATGTACCTGACTTTTCGCATAACCCCAAAGAAAATAGTCTAACGGTGTCTAATCACGTGTTAATTGGCCAGCAAAATTAACATCACCGTTTCTTGAGATTACACGTCCAGGAAATTTTTCTCTCAATAAATCAATCGATTCGTGTGCAAAGTGAGGTGTAGCGCCATCCTGTTGAAACCACATATCCTCTAGATCAATATTCATTAATTCAGGCCACAAAAATTCGGTTATCATCCGACGATATCGATCATCATTGACAGTTACAGTTTCACCAGCAGCATTTTCAAAGAAGTAAGGTCCAATTACACCACTTGACCATAATGTACACTAAACAGTAACTCGTCTAGGATGCATAGGTTTCTCGTGAATAATTCGTGGATTTTCCTCACTCCAGATACGGCAATTTTGTTCATTAACATAGCCACCAAGTTCAAATTGTGCCTCATCGGAAAACATTATTTTTTTGAGAAAAATCAGCTGGTTGTTTATTGATGAAATTGACAAATGAACGACGTTTTAAATGATCTAATGGCTTCAGTTTCTGTGTTATTTGAACCTTATATGCCTTCAGAGCTAAATTTTTGTGTAAAATACGAAATGTTGTTGATCCACTAAGTACAAGTTGCTGTGAATGTGGTCTAATGGACATTTCAGGATCTTCAGCAACACTTTCACGAACCAAACCAATATTTTCTTGTGAACGACCACTACGACTGTATTTTTCACTTTTTTGATCTTCCATGGAACCGGTTTCTTGAAATTTTTTAATATTTGACCAATAGTGCTTTCAGATGGACGATTAAGTAAACCATAAAATTCACGTAATTTTCTAAAAACTCTTTTCACAGACCGCTGATTTTCATAAAATAATTCAACAATTTGAACGCGTTGTTGTACCGTGTATGAAGCCATTTTTATAGATGTCATTCATCACACTTTTTAAATGCCCACATACCCAGATAAATTCAGTGCGCCATCTATATTTTATTTATTTTAAAAAAAAACCGTGCAATTTGAAACACTCTTTATATATGTGAGAAACAGAATAAAAGTAATGTATAATATTAAATAAATATTTCCTGATAATTTTATACATACAAATCTGATATTTTTAAATAATATTACTTTACAAGTAAGAATTTTGTAATTTGTTTAAAGTGGCTATAATGTTTTGGCTAAGTACTGTAGTTTGCGAGCATAGTTAAAATTTTCCGTACTTCAAGATAGCGTTTTAACCATAAAGAATGTCTACATATATCTAAACTTATTTATTGGGTTGGCAACTAAGTACTTTCGGTTTTTACTGAGCGTTGCTTTATTTTTTGTATAACGTATGTTAGTGCTGTACTTTACCGTTTGTCGCGTGATACTAGTCACATTGACGTAACTTCAGAAGCAAGTAGTGCGTGATTTTTATTAAAGCTATTAGTTGTGGGTTAATTTTAAATGGAGTGCAGAAACGAACATTTTCGACATATTTTACTATTTTATTTCCGTAAAGGAAAGAAAGCTGCTGCGGCTCACAAAAAGATATGTGAAGTTTATGGTGCTAATTGCTTAATAGAGCGCACGTGTTAGAATTGGTATAAAAAATTCCGTTCTGGAGATTTTTCCCTCAAAGATGAGCAACGTTCTGGTCGGCCTACTGAAGTTGATGACCAAATCAAAGTCATAATTGAAGAGGATCGTCATATAACTGTTCGAGAGGTTGCGGAGAGGCTACATGTATCGCACACAACAATTGAAAAACATTTAAAATGTCTTGGGCTAGTTAAGAAGCTTGATATTTGGGTACCTCATGAATTGAAAGAAATTCATTTAACACAAAGAATCAACTTTTGCGATATGCACCTTAGACGAAATGAAAATGAAACCGACCCTTTCTTAAAAAGAATCATCACTGGTGATGAAAAATGGGTCCTGTACAGTAACATAGTTCGAAAACGATCATGGAGCAAACACAATAAACCAGCTCAAACCACATCGAAAGCTGAATTGCATCCAAAAAACATCATGCTGTCAGTTTGGTGGGATTACAAAGGTGTTGTGTTTTTTGAGTTGCTTCCAAGGAATCAAACGATCAATTCTGATGTTTACTGTCAACAATTAATGAAACTGGATGAAGCAATCAAAGAAAAACGGCCAGAATTGTCAAATCGGAAAGGTGTAGTTTTCCACCAAGATAATGCAATGCCTCACACATCTTTGCCAACTAGTGGGAGTAGAGCTTGGCTGGGAAGTGATGCCACATCCCCCATACAGCCCTGATCTAGCACCATCTGATTACCATTGATTTCGAAGTTTGCAGAATTCTTTGAATGGTAAAACTTTCACAAATGACGATGACCTTCACTCGCACCTGGTTCAGTTTTTTGCTTATAAGGACAAGAAATTTTATGAGCGCGGAATCATGCAGGTGAAAGAAAGATGGCAAAAGGTCATTGAGCAAAATGGAAAATATATAATTGATTAAAAATTATTGTTTGTTTAAAAAAAAAGTGTTTTATTTTATACTACAAAACCGAAAGTACTTGCCAACCCAATATGTAGATGATTTTCATGCAAATGATGCTTTTTAATAATAAATTTCATAAATATATTGTTTGTTTTGACACAGCTTTTATTTTCCCTTCTTTGCAGAGGAAATTTATCAACCTACAAAGAACTATGTTCATTGGCTTCTGACTTGAATAAACCAGATCTAATTTATAAATTTATGCAAATAGCTAATCATAATACCATTTGGAATTCCAAGAAGGGAGCGGCTTTCGGATTTACATCAATAGCTGAAAAATGCGGGGAACATCTGCAACCGTATCTTCCGAAGATCGTTCCGAAATTGTATCGTTACCAATACGATCCTACGCCAAGTTTACAATTATCAATGCAAAATATTTGGCATGCTTTGGTGCCAGAACCTCAAAAAATGGTAAAAATTAAATGTCCAACTCTACTTACTTTTTAATATGATTTATTTCAGCTCGATCTTTACCACCATGAAGTCGTAGAAGATCTACTGCTTAATTTGACTTCACCTCAGTTCAGAGTTCGTCAATCCTGTTGCGTGGCGCTTCAGGACATTATGAAGGGCTATGGTAATCGTTCTATACACGATTCAATTAATTACATGGTTGAGGTGTGGACGCAGTTGTTTAGAGTAATGGATGATCATCACGAAGCCACAAGACTTGCTGCTAATAAAACTGCGAAAACTCTAAGCAAGGTATTAGAAACACTGTAAACGTGATGTTTGTTTAAAATTAAGATGGAGTCTTCATAGAAACTATTCCAGCGGTGCTCAAATGATGGATCGCGAAATATTTAAAAGTCGATCGTGGAAATGTGTCCCCACATTCCCTCAAGATATTAAAAAATATTTGCCTTCCATCGGGCCCTCGTACGACACTGTAATGATAATGAAGAAATGATACCTTAACTCTTTCTTCTAAATCTAGCGTGCGATTTTGAACCTACAGTCCATTCGGTTAGAAAACGGTACAATACGTCATCAAATTATGTGCGAAGCGTGACGTCACGAAACCAAATACCACAAGCAAGTGACGTATTGTTATAAAAGGTTTCTAATTTTATTGTCTAAGGTTTTGTATCGAGTGATTTGCTTATTAAATATTTTTTTAAAAACACAATGGTTGTGACAAAAATATACGAGCGTGGTCCCAGAAGTACCCCACCCAACAAAGAAAACACAAAAATTTTGAAAAGAAATTATTTATTTTTCAACATAATCTCCTCTCAGCTCTATACACTTTTCCCAGCGATGTTCAATAAGTGCGATATCATTTTTATAATAAGAACTGTCTTGTTCCTTAAAATAGCCATCAACTACCGACATCACTTTTTCGTCGTTGGAAAATCTTTGACCACTGAGCCATTTTTTCAAGTTTGGGAACAGAAAATCCGAGGTGGCTAAATCTGGCGAATAGGGTGCATGAGGTAGCAATTCAAACTTTAATTCATTAATTTAGGCCATTGCAATAACGGATTTGTGAGCTGGTTCATTGTCTTGATGAAACAGCACTTTCTTCTTAGCTAAATGCGGCCGTGTTTACGTAATTTATTAGCCCAAACGTTGCAATAAGTTCGTATAATACCCGCCGTTGATAGTTTTTCCCTTTTCAAGATAGTCAATGAAAATTATTCCACTCGCATCCCAAAAAAAACCGATGCAATGACCTTTCCTGCAGATGAAACGGTCTTCGCCTTCTTAGGAGCCGGTTCTCTCTTTGGAGTCCATTGTTTTGACTGTTCGCGATGAGTTCCTATTGCTTCAATATTATTGTGATTAAGCGTCCTTGAGTACGTCGAGTTCGTGTGCATTGAATATTGATTAAATTATCAGATTTTGTTGTCTAGCGTACTTTTTACACACTATGACTTGGAATGTAGGTTTGGTTAACATTTAGTCTACCAAGTGGCGCTTGCGTTAAGTAATATTGTATTTTTGGCTATTATTTATCTCCATCTTTATAATGCAGCCCAAAATTTCTGCAGATGTATCAGAGGTAACAGGAAGGAATTTTCGAATAATTTTAAGAATATTAATTGTGATAATCTGGAACGTTAGTCAAAATACTTTAGTTTAAAAGGTGTGCTTGGAAAGCAACCAACTAATAATGAATTCAAGCATAACGTAATTAATATATGTGACAAAATTCACCTTTAACAACTGCAAAAATTTGTTTTAGATTACACAAAAAAGTAGAATTTTTTGTGTAATCTAATAGATGCACTCAACTAAAAATAATTTACATTTTCGTTTATAGCTCTGTATTAGAGGTTGTGATATAAGTCAAGGAAAAGATGGTATCAAGATGATGGAAGTCGTATTACCAGTTTTTCTAGAAAAGGGTATCACAAATACGGTGTCTGAAGTTCGAATGATTAGGTATGAATAGTACCAATACAGAAATTTCTCACATGATTCCCTTTTATTGTAGTTTACAGACTATATCCGAATTGGTGGGTTCTGCAGGGCAACAACTGAAACCGTTTTTACCTCAACTCATTCCGGCGCTGTTACTGGCAACCGGAGAACTAGAATCATCGAAATTGAGTTATTTAAGCACTATGATGGGAGCTCAATCTCAAGCTCAAGAAGCTATCGATAGCGCGAGAGCATCAATTGCTAAATCTCATTTTACAACGGAGACTGTGTCTAAGGTATTTTTGTCAATAACGTATACATCCTTGGAGAATATTCGGTAGCATGTGTTGATTGTTTTATTTTAACAATATTAGTAATGTTTGCACGTCAATAAATATTGAGACATGCCTCTATTAATACAAGTATGAAAAAATAATTTTAAATATCTTCAAAGTAATTTCTTTCAATATCAATGCACTGTAAAAGTCAATATATCAACTTTTTAAATGCATCCAACCAGACCTTTGAAGATAGGATCTCAAAAAAATAGTTGTTTCAGAATGAATTTCCACCCTACCAAGTTCCTTATGTCACCTATACAATACTCAAACATTCTTGATTAGGTTAAGGTACAGTGAATTTCTAGGCCAGGGCAATACCGATATACCGAAATCGCGAAAAACATTCTGGACAGGTTTCGCCTTATGTCACGGAGCTCCGTCTTCGGCAATACTGGCACCGATATTTCGTGACAATTTGTATGCGACATCTTCAGAGCTTAACAGTCGCGCTGAAACTGGTGTAAGTCTGTGGTGGGTGGGTTTATATAGGAATATTAGTCACGGGGTCATTGGAGCGTTACGGTTACGGTTGAGAAGTTTGGAGATGATGGATTGTCAGGCGTTGTGTAGATGATAATCATCATCACTGTTTAAGATATTGGGATGTTAAATTTCTATAGATTCACGGATTTTTCGGCTATAGTAATTGCTAGTGACCAATATCCCTATACAAACCCATTCACTAAAGACTACATCAGTTTCAGCGCGACTGTTAAGCTCTGAAGATGTCCCATACATAGTGGTGATCGATTAATCGAGAGAGATCTAGTAGAAGCCCTAGGTATCTCATTAGGCAATGTGAGCAATATTTTGGCTGAAGTTTTGGGTTTCAGAAAGCTGTGCTCAAAATGGGTACCGCATTTGTTAACAATGGAAAAAAAAAACATATTTGTATGCGGCTTTCTCAGCAACATTTGAAGCGTTTTAGAAAGAATAAAAGCGATTTTGTGCGTCGTTTCATCACTATGGACGAGACTTGGATCTATAACCATTGATCCTCATTCAAAACAAGTCGCTAAAGAATGGTGTGAGCCTAGTACTTCGACTCCGAAGCGTGTTAGGGCACAGAACTCGGCCAAGAAGGTGTTATCATCAATTTTTTGGGATGCAAAAGGAATTTTGTTCGTGGACTACCTCCAAACCGGTAAAACAATAAACTCAGATTATTATTGTAACCTTTTGGACCAGCTGGATGAAAAAGTTCTTGAGAAAAGACCTAGTTTACAGAAGAAAAAAGTCATTTTTCATCAAGACAACGCACCCTCTCATACAGCTCAAAAAGCAGTCGCAGACTAGAATACATTTTCTGTTAAGATTATGCGAAACGAATATACAGCGTGTGTTTTGGCTTTGAACAATACAGATCGTGTTCGGAATTTGTTTAGTGCGGGTTTTTTTCGTAGTTTTTCAGGTGCGACACTGTTTAATTATCTGGTAATGATGACAACTTAGTTGTCGGAATACGTATACAGAATACGAAAATTAATGTGAAAAGGGGTTATATATCAACCTTAAGTGATGGTTCTTAAAAGTAGACCAACATTAATATTAACTAATGCATTCTATACTGAAAAAATAGATTACATGTCACAAGCCTAACTACGGGCGTTATTACCGCTTTTTTAATGTAATAAAGTCCTTAATGGTGTGGTGGTAAGCGCGTCCGTCACGGAGACAAAAGATATACTCTAATTTCATTCGGGAATCCAATCATAAAATAGATAACGGATGGAGTTAATAAACATTAGTTTTTATACTTACTTTTCATTGTCTGGATACAAATTTATATTGTGTTTTAAAATATTTGCAGTGTTTACAATATGCCGATGCCACAATTTTAGAAGAACTAGTTCCTAAAGTTACAGAGTTGATGAAGGGTACAGTCAGTTTGGGGACTCGCGTAGCATGCGCTCATTTTATCACCCTCTTAGTAGTACAACTTGGACAATCTTTGCAACCGTATACAGGTAATTCTCTTTAACTACGTTTCACAAACATTGTAAAATCTTTCTTTCATTACAGGGAAATTTCTTGCAACTTTAGTAAACGGTCTGACAGACCGTAACGGTGCTGTGAGGAAACATTACGCTTCAGCGATCGGACATCTTGTTGGAACTGCGAAAGAATCCAGCTTAGACAAGTTATTTGCCAAAATAAACCATTGGTACTTTGAGAGAGAAGGTAATTTACTTGTAACATATCCAATGTCCATGTTTGACTTTTTATTTCACAGATGACTCGATTAGGTCGGCCTGCGCGTATACAATCAAATCAATCGGTGTTCATAATCAAGATATTCTGAAAAATCATTCCGACATAATACTGCCTTTGGTCTTTTTCGCAATGCACGCAGAGAAAACGCCGGAAACTGAAAACACCTTGGAAGTTTGGAGTGAAATTTGGTCGGAGCATAGTCCCGGAACGGAATCTGGAATAAGGCAAAACATAGAAGTGATTTGTGATACTCTGAAAACTGCTTTGGAATCTCCTTCATGGACAATGAAAGCACAGGTGAAAACACGCGTCAATATATAATAAACACCAATATATCACAAGCTACATTATCGCAACGTTTGTACTTATATATTTTAGGCTGCCAGTGCCATTTCTACAGTAGCTACAAAGCTAGGTTCTACAATGGATACTAAACATCAAAATTTGTTAATCAAAATATTAATGGTAGGTCTCGTTGGTCGTACGTGGAATGGTAAACATAAGTTAATACAAGCCCTAGGAAGTATATGCAAGAATTGCAAGGATTCTCTGAAGAACAACCCGGAATTAGATCTAAATGAAATTGTAGAAGCAGTGTTAAAAGAATGTAGGAAGGAAGAAATAAATTATAAAATAGACGCACTGCAATCCTTGGGAAATATTCTTTCATCATTAGAAGTGGATAGATTCGAAGACGTTTATAACATAGTTCAAAACGTTCTAAACAAAGAAACTGAGAATGTCAAAGAGGAAGATGAATCTGTTTCCACCGAAGAACTTCATAAAAATCGTGAAAGTATGATCAAATTAAAAGAGGTTATTTTCGAAACGTTGGGCAAGGCTTGGCCTCAAGACAGTAAAGAAACGCAAAAGAAATATAGGGAAATGTTGGTGGAAAATTGCGTCGACTGCTTGCCTAAAAATACAAGATCTGTTCAAGTTTGTATCGTTACCGCATTGTGTAATTATGTAGATAAGGTTTCTTTGTTAAATGATGCTCATTTAGACGATGTTGAGAAGGAAAGTCTAGAGAAAATTATCGATTATATTATCAAAGCGCTCACTTATAGTTTAAGTAAGTTACAGGTGTACCGGAAATTCATTACCGGTTTTTTCTTAAAAAAAAAACTACATAATTTTCAAGAAAATGGAAAAATTTTATTATTCAAGGTATCGGTCATTTGATTCTACACATATTGCCCATCTTGCAGGCAATTTATGGATGCCATCCCAAAAAAAAACTATTTGCTCTTTGAGTAAAACAATTCATCGGGTTATTTTCTAACTTATTTGGAATTGGCGAAGTGCTGCTCTGCAAGCACGTGTCCCATTGATGCGAAAAGGTGATAGTTGGACGGAGCAAGGTCTGGAGAGTACGGCTGATGCGATATTAGGGCCCATCTAAGTGCTTTCAATGCTACCTTAATCGGTTTGGCTGTATGAGACGGCACGTTATTGTACTGTAAGATCACTTTACCGTGTCTTCGTACTCATTCTGGACGTTTTTCTATCAATGTATGATTCAAATTGATAATTTATTGTCAGTAGCAATCAGTATTAACTGTTTCACCAGGTTTAAACAGGTTGTAATATCACTCTGATTCCACCAAACACAGAGCATTGTTTTGCGAACAAAACGATTTGGCCTCGGAGTCGATGGGCCGACTTCGCCAGGTGATAACCATGATTTTTTGCGTTTACGGTTTTCGAAATGAATCCATTTTTCACCACCCGTCACTATTCGATGCAGAAATGACTTCCGATCCTACCTTTGAAACGGCATTTCACAGACGTTTTTTCGATTTTCCATTTGCCCGCCATTCAATTGATATGGCACCCATTTTCCCATCTTTTGGATTTTTCCCATTGCTCATAATCGGTCGCTAATCGTTTCTTGAGCCGCATTTAACGCTTCTGCCAATTGTTTTGGAGTTTGGGTTGGGTCTTCATCTAATAACTCCTGCAGTTTCGCATATGCGAACTTTTTCGTTCTACCAGAACGTTTTTTGTCTTGCACATCGAAATCACACTTGAATTGTCAGAACCACGCCTCACGTTTTTATAGTTGGAGCATACTCATCGTATGTTTCTACCCGCAAACAATGACTCAGCGTTTTTTCTTTTGATTAAATAAGAAAAGTAATGCGTGCCGCAAGTGCACCTTTTTAGGCACGAAACTCGACACTTTCAAAGAGGTATAAATCTGTGGCAGCATTACTTTCGTAATATATAGCATGTATAAGCTTTAAAGCTTGATGTCGGTAGAATAAAATGGCATGTGTCAAATCATAATATTGCATACTAAAGCCTTGCGACATCTGTTAGAAAAACCGGTAATGACTTTCCAGTACACCTGGTAAACGTGCACACAAAATAATGTGATGTAAATATTTTATCGTTTTAGGTATTGCAAAAAACACGAGACTGAGAAAAGAAGCTTTGAACGTTGTTTTTTCTCTAGCAAAGAAGTTACGTGATAGTGAACATAAGAAAGAATTCGAGAAGTTATGCGCAATGTTTGAACAAATGTTGCCTGATTTGAGCAAAGATAATCAACCGGAAATAAAATCAAGGGTTACAGATATTAGGAAATTATTAAATAAAGAATAACGCTTTATCAAATATTTACTGTATATAATTATTTAATATTTATATGTGCTTTTAATGTAATTTGATTTTGTAATAATTTTATTTTATCATATTTAATAAATGTGTAAGGAGTAATTCGCTTTAGTTTCATTTAATTTATTTATAAAGTCTGCGAATCTAAAAATAGCACTAGAATTTGTCTCGATCACTAATGAAATTCGAAAAGAGCTGTCAAAAAATGTACATGTCATGATTAAAGAACCGAAATTTGATTGCTTGAGCTGAATTTACTGTATGTTTACGTGTATGTATATACACTACCGGTCATATTTATTTGCCTGCCCTTAGTTTTAGCCAAAATTGTTAAACTATCAAATCTGTACTGAAAATTTATTTATTGTACCAATACAATAGTGTAAAATAAACATAAAATAGTTACAGTTTTCTTATATAAAAACTTATTAATTATTATTAAATTTTGCTCTCATCAATGTGCCCACCTTTACTTTTGATAATTGCGGCACATAATCGCGGCTTCCTTTCAATTAATTTTTGCAGTGTATCTTCTGTAATTTGTGCCCAGGCTTCTTGAAGTTGTTCCCACAGTACAGTGGTGAATGATAGAGCACGTTCTCGAACCTTCCGGTCCAATTCTTCCCAAAGAAGCTCTATTGGGTTCAGATCAGGATTTTGAGCTGGCCATACCATTATAGAGATTTGCCCTTGTTCTTCTAGTTGACGCAAGTAATCGCCACACAATCTAGAAGTGTGTTTCGGATCGTTGTCCTGTTGAAATACAAAGTTTTCGCCAAGAATCCTTAGTCCTGAAGGAACAGCGTTATTTTCTAAAATTTCCTTGTAGCCTTCTTTTCTTAGGATTCCCTCAATTTTGACGAGATCGCCTACAGATCTTTCACCAAAACATCATTACTGAACTTCCTCCGTGTTTTACGGTAGGCGCAATACATTCTGGCAGTAAGTACTCTTTCTCCTGCGGATTTTCTTACGAATATTCGCCTTTTACTACCGAAAAGTTCAAACTTCGATTCGTCTGTCCACAACATATTATTCCACTGATCAATCGTCCAATTCTTATGTTCTTTAGCCCAATTTAGTCGTTTTATGTTGTTTTGCTTTCGTAGTAGTGGTTTTCGCAGAGCATTTCTTCCGTATAAACCCGCTTGCCTTAACTTTCTCTGTACCGTGAACATACTAATTGGTTTAGCACGCGCTCTATTCATTTCAACAGCAATTTCTGGTGCTGTTTTTCGTCTATCGCGTCTACTTATCCGTATTAGATGCCGGTCATCTGCAGATGTCGTCGCTTTGCGTCGTCCAGATCTTTTGTTGGAAAATGTACCACTTTCTTAAAATTTTTTAACGTTATAATCAACGGTTCTGCGATTTAATCGTAATTCTTTTGCAATTTCGCGATTACTTTTACACGTACGATGATAAGCAATTATAGCACGCACTTCAACAGATAATTCCATCGTCTTCGGCATTGCATTAAAATATTCACAATAACTCTTTATTTCACTGGTTTCGCAACAAAAGATGAACGATGACTGACATAAAATTTATTTTTCTTTTTGAATAACTCATCCTAATATTGTAATTAGTTAGTACAATAACAAAATATTGGTAATACCTTTCGGAAATGCAGGTAAAACTGTTAATACTGTAGGGATTAGCCTATATAATGTTTATGGTATTTTTCCAATTTATGACACCTTTACGAAATATCATAAACAATTTAAGATTTTCGTAGAAATTCATATGGAATTACTTCCACTAATAATATTGTTGAATAATTATAATACAGATTTTTCGAAAGATAATCCGTATTTCATGAAACACGTAAAATTGGGGTGGGCAAGTAAATATGACCGGTAGTGTATATGCATGTCCCTTCTTTGTATCAATTACTCTTTATTGTATTTACTATTACGAATTATTATTATTATTATTGCCTTACTATTTATATTTCACACACTAATGGTACTTAAATAAGTATTCGTTCTGCATGTGCATTGGTACATCGCACTGTGGTCTTCCCGTTGGTCAAAGTTCCAAAATATTTATGTTAATATTGCATGTAACTATGCCTGATACTCCACTACTGCCCCTACTTAATGCAGGTATAAAAATTAACTCCGTGAAACGGGTCCATCTTTGCATTTCGGCATTTGAAGTGACTACATATCGATAGAAGGCAAATTTTTGTGACCCATTAGCAACCCCAATTACCCTCTGCATTTCTCGGAATTGTGTTTTGGTGATTATTGCGTAATAGAATTCCAAGAAGGAGATATGTACTCTATTTTTACTTACTTTTTTAATGATAATATTTCATATTATTTGAGTAATGTGATTGCTACAAACATAAATAATCAAACTTGAATTTTTTCATGAATTTCTTCATTTCTGAGACTTTTAACTATTTTCCCCAGAGATTCCCCCGTTTATATATGAATATAACGCTTACAGTCTAGTATGAAAATTATAGTGTCGTTATCTTCAACTTCCCAGCCAAAAGAGCCCAATAGAGCTCGGATCTGAGCTGCGGTGTAGGGCCTTGCATTGTCATGGAGTAGTAAAATTCCCTCTGTCAGCATGCCGCGTCTTTTATTTTGAATCGCTCTGCGTAGCTTTGACAGGGTAAAATCGTATCACTGACCGTACCACGTACGGGGTGGGCGATTCGATAATCTTGAATATTTTGAAGACATAGAACAGACCAGTTGTTCCCAAGGAATGCCAGGACACGACGCAAGCAGTCGTTGAGGTGCGCGCACCGCCTAGTTTATACAACAAAACAGCCCTTACTTAAACAAGATGCCTCGTATATTCAGCATTCCAGCCCAATGAGGTAAGGGGAGTACTGCGCATGAATAGATTCATTCTGAAAAGTGGTTGTAACGGACTATAGTCGATATTACGCGTTGGATAGACTTTATCAATCTTGTAACTTACGTAATTCAAAAAACATCGTTGAACTTTTACTGTAGTCATTTGCAAACTAATTACAGTTTAGAACAAAGTTTTTAGCAAAGACATGCTTATATAACTAGCAATAACACTAATATTCTTTTTTTATTTACTAAACGTACCTTCGGCAATACTTTAATCGTGATTTCTAATGAGCACAATGAACTCGTAACAGTATAAAAAAAAGTTGAAAACTGTCTATTGCCATATATTGAAAGATTAGAGTAAGCAGAATGTTATATGCGTACATTTATGAATAACGAAATTCTATAACCTCAAAGTCTAATTCATATTACAATACATTACTATCACCGTTATCGAAGTGATCTGGCTACTTCACAGATTTCATTTCTATGAAGAATGTATAGAATATACTAAGAAACCTTGTATAATCGCTAAAAAGAAATGGGAGATAAGAATAAATAAAAAATACTTAAAAAAATGTGGCAAAATCATAGAGAGCCGAAGTGTTATTAAACGATCTATCGAAACCATGCCCCAAACAAAATAGTTGCTGTTCTAAAAACAAAAGTGATACATAGTACGAGGGTAGCCGTTTATATTTCGGGAATAGCAAACAAAAAGAAAATTTTTATTATCGAAAATAGTTTTATTGTTTTTCAAAATATTCTCCTTGAAAATCAATGCACTTTTGCATTCGTTTAAACCAATCCGAAAAGCATTGCTGCCACTGTGAAGGCGGTATCTCCAAAATATGAGTTTTGAATGCCTCAACTGCTTCTTTCGGCGTAGAAAACCGTTGACCACGAAGTTTATTTTTCACGTGTGGGACCAAAAAGAAATCACAGGGTGCTAGATCAGGGCTGTACGGCGGATGGCTCATCAACTCAATATTTTGTCCGGTCAAATATTCAATTGTTTGAACCGACGTATGACAGGTGTCATTGTCATGGTGGAGAATGATCTGTCGTTTTCGGTTTGTTTTCCTTATTCCTTCAAAAACATTTGGCAAACAAATAGTTGTGTACCATTCGGAATTGACCGTTCTACAACTCTCTAAAGGCACAGTTGCAACGTGACCGGTTTTTCCGAAAAAACAGGCGATCATTTGTTTTGATGTGCTTCGAACGCGAATAACTTTGTTGGTTTTGGCTCATCTTGGAATACCCACACAGTCGACTGCTGTTCACTATCGGACTCATACGTATAGATCTCATTGCTTGTGACAACTTTGTAAATGTCCTTCGAAGCACCGTCATTGTATTTTTTGTGTATTTCTTGGCACGAATCGACGCGAGTGCTTTTTTGAGCGGTTGTCAAATTATGTGGTACCCAACGTGAACATAGCTTCTTAACGGCTAAATGTCCATGCAGGATCTTATGTATGTTGGTGTCACTAATACCCAGAGATGCCTCGATTTCACGGTATGTCACATGACGGTCTTGCATTATCAATTCAGACACTGCATTAACGTTTTCCGACACAACAACATTTGTGGGACGACCTTCACGAAATTCATCGTCCAAAGAACGACGTTCAAGTTTGAATTCACTGTACCAACGATATAATGTAGTTTTCGATGGTGCTTCATCACCATATAAAGAATTCAGCTCGTCCATGCATTCTTGTTGAGAAAATACACGCCGAAAGTTAGTTACTTCCATTTTTTCAAGTTACTGTCAACAATAGAAATAGCGACCAGATAATGAAACTGTCAAGATAAATATATTGTCAAAAATGACGAACTTCACGATGCAATCATCAGATCGGAGGCAACACTAACGGTGTTGCCAGTTCATATATAGATATATTTCTTACTATAACACTCTAGAAAAAATTGAATTCATATTTGCGTTTTATATTGAGATTATGAATAAGTTGGTTTTAAGATTAGGGTCTGTCTGTGTATGATTATAATATATATTATAATAATTCTCACTGGATATAACGTATTACTTCGAATTAACAATTAAGAACGGTCTTACTACCAGAATGTACAAATTAAGGAAATAAAAGTTGCTTGTACCGAAACATAAAAGAATGCAGGTAGAAAAACCTTCACACGTCTACTTCAGAAATTTTGTGGTCATTGTTAGAAATATATAACAGAATGCAAGTTTAGAAAAGTAGGCCAAAGAAAGTGACTCATTCCGTTTATGAAGGCTGCTGTTCGCGTCTATAATTATATTAGTAATCATCCAGAATTAATTTCACTTTATTGAAGAACAGCTAGCTGATTATAACAAATCGCCTACAGGTTCTTTTTATTATACGACACATAATGCACCTTATGTAAATCAACGATTTTGATTATTAAAATTAGTAATTTGATATCCTCAAATTAATGTATTTATAATAACTATATAATAGGGCGCACTGCAAAATATATAAAAATTTTGATATATTAATAATTACATTAGAATTTATTATTTTATTATTATTTAATTAAAACCAAACACCTATCCAGTTTGTTTATTATGCGACACCTGTTGAATGTATGATGTATTCCCAAGAAATTGAAATTTTGACTATCGAAATTTAAATAATTCTACATCTTCAAATTTTCTGACGTTCCTAATCAATTCGGCAAAATATAATATTGGGTTGGCAACTAAGTACTTTCGGTTTTTACTGATAGAGAGCGTTGCCTTATTTTTTGTATAACGTATGTTAGTGCTGTACTTTACCGTTTGTCGCGTGATACTAGTCACATTGACGTAACTTCAGAAGCAAGTAGTGCGTGATTTTTATTAAAGCTATTAGTTGTGGGTTAATTTTAAATGGAGTGCAGAAACGAACATTTTCGACATATTTTACTATTTTATTTTCGTAAAGGAAAAATAGCTGCTGCGGCTCACAAATAGATATGTGAAGTTTATGGTGCTAATTGCTTAACAGAGCGCACGTGTCAGAATTGGTATAAAAAATTCCGTTCTGGAGATTTTTTCCTCAAAGATGAGCAACGTTCTGGTCGGCCTACTGAAGTTGATGATGACCAAATCAAAGTCATAATTGAAGAGGATCGTCATATAACTGTTCGAGAGGTTGCGAAGAGGCTACATGTATCGCACACAACAATTGAAAAACATTTAAAATGTCTTGGGCTAGTTAAGAAGTTTTATATTCGGGTATCTCACGAATTGAAAGAAATTCATTTAACACAAAGAATCAACTTTTGCGATATGCACCTTAGACGAAATGAAACCGACCCTTTCTTAAAAAGAATCATCACTGGTGATGAAAAATGGGTCCTATACAATAATATAGTTCAAAAACGATCATGGAGTAAACACGATAAACCAGCTCAAACCACATCGAAAGCTGAATTGCATCCGAAAAAGATCATGCTGTCAGTTTGGTGGGATTACAAAGGTGTTGTGTTTTTTGAGCTGCTTCCAAGGAACCAAACGATCAATTCTGATGTTTACTGTCAACAATTAATAAAACTGGATGAAGCAATCAAAGAAAAACGGCCAGAATTGTCAAATCGGAAAGGTGTAGTTTTCCACCAAGATAATGCAAGGCCTCACACATCTTTGGCAACTCGTGGGAAACTATTGGAGCTTGGCTGGGAAGTGATGCCACATCCCCATACAGCCCTGATCTAGCACCATCTGATTACCATTTATTTCGAAGTTTGCAGAATTCTTTGAATGGTAAAACTTTCACAAATGACGATGATCTTCACTCGCACCTGGTTCAGTTTTTTGCTGATAAGGACCAGAAATTTTATGAGCGCGGAATCATGCAGCTGAAAGAAAGATGGCAAAAGGTCATTGAGCAAAATGGAAAATATATAATTGATTAAAGACTATTCTTTGTAAAAAAAAAGTGTTTTCTTTATACTACAAAACCGAAAGTACTTAGTTGCCAACCCAATATAATAATACTTTATGGAACGTCGTATATGACGGAATCCTTCAATTGGACCTGCCTGAGGGGACAAGAACTGTCTTTTGTGGATGATTTGGTGCTTGTGGTGACTGTCGAAGTTAAGGAGGAATTAGTTTTTTGGATGCGATGCCATACGCTTGAATTAACACCGCAGAAGACGGAGGCAGTCATCTTAAAGGGTCCTATGTAGAGGGACGCTGTTCGATTTGTGTTGGGAAGAAATACAGTTATACCCAATTAAATTAAGAGTATTAAGTATTTGGGAGTACTTATGGGCGAGAAATTAACATTTGGGGAACATCTCAGAAGGGCAGTTGACAAAATAAAGATATCCGCAGCGTTAACGAGACTGACACAGTAGTAATAAGAGACGAGTCCGCTGCAGCGTGGCAGTCTCGATACTACTGTACGGGGTACCAATAGGGTTTAAAACTGTGGAAAAGAAAATCTATAGGGAGATGCTGGAAAAAGCGCAGAGGATGGTTTTATTAAGATCGATATGTGCCTATATTATTATTTGTTGTGCCTTTGCATTATTATAAATTGTGCCTCTGCATTTGGAAGCTTATTATTTTCAGATTTTGCAGTCACAACACGTCAAACCGATTTTTCTATGAAAATAAGAAAATAAAAATTAATTGATGTTAGTTTACAATGTATACTAGGTATACCGGAAAAAAACTACATAATTTTCAAGAAAATGGAAAAATTTATATATTCAAAGTATTGATCATCCAATTCTACAAATCTTGCCCATCTTTCAGGCAATTTATAGATGCCGTCCCAAAAAAATTGTTTGACCTTTGGGCAAAGTCATTCATCGAGACATTTTCTAACTTCTTCGAAATTGACGAAGTGCTGCTTTGCAACCGCGTGTTTCATTGATGCGAAAAGGTGATAGTCAGATGGGACAAGGTCTGGAGAGTACTGTGGATGCGATATTATGTCCCATCCAAGTGCTTTCAAGGCTTCTTTGACCGTTTTTGCCCGTCACTATTCGATGCAGAAATGACTTCCGATCATACCTTTGAAGCAGCATTTCACAGATGATTTTTCGATTTTCCATTTGCCTGTCATTCAATTGATGTGGCACCCATTTGCTCACCTTTTGGATTTTTCCCATTGCTCGTAATCGGTCGCTAATCGTTTCTTGGGCCACATTAACGCTTCTACCAATTGTTTTTCGGTTTGGGTTGGGTCTCCATTCAATAACTCCTGCAGTTTCGCATTTTCAAACTTTTTCGGTCTACTAAAACGTTCTTTCTCTTGCACATCGAAATCACCTCTTTTGACTTATCGAAACCACGCCTAATATATTTTTATGTAAGTTTCGACTAACAACCGATGACTTTCAGCAAC
Source organism: Dermolepida albohirtum (assembly GCA_031893035.1). NCBI lineage: Eukaryota > Metazoa > Arthropoda > Insecta > Coleoptera > Scarabaeidae > Dermolepida > Dermolepida albohirtum. The sequence continues at coordinate 299,707 of JAVIWB010003122.1, forward strand.
TCTTTTCTTTTGATTAAGTAAGAAAAGTAATGCGTGTCACAAATGCACTTTTTCAGGCACGAAATTCGACATTTTTAAAGAGGTATACATCTACGATAGTGTTACTTTAGCAAAATATAACATGTATAGCTTTGAAGGTTGATGTCAACAGAATAAAATGACATATGTATCAAAACATAACATTGCATACTTAAGCCTAGCGACATCTGTTAGACAAACCGGTAATGACTTTCCAGTACACCTGGTACTCATCATATGTTGGATTTGCTTTATTTCTGCGCTAAAATTCTCGGACCTCAAGAATCCCAAAAAGGTTATTTTCAAAATCAAAGGTGACTTCATTTTCGTTAGTATTTCCTACTTAATATAACTCTGTAACCCACCGAGGGATACAAACCACAAACATACAACTTTCCAGTAGCCGTAGTCGCTATATCAAACATGACCCAAGTGAATACTGTTTTATTATTATTTACTTATATTGACTAGACCGCGATCTACCGGTAGATACGCACGCCCACTGAAAAAACACGGTGTGGTGACCCATCGGTAGAACACGATGTCACGAACGTGTTAAAAACTATGTGACATAATTACGCTTTGACTTTTTGACGTGAAATCTCACAATGACATTTCTAATAAGGTATTGCTCGTTACCATGGTATTGTAATACTTTGTTTATGTAAGCAAATGAGGTATTAATGTACTCTCCATAAATATTAATAGAAAAATTGAGAAATAAATTTCGCGTTTACAAGTTTTTTTTTTAGTACCTTAAAAATCATTAACTTTAACTGCATATTAAAATTCTGGAAGCGAATATTCCTCTATTATAAATGGCCGTAAACACAAGAGCATTATATTTTATAGAATACAGGGAGAAATACAATTTCAAATTGTACTCCTGTTTTTTCAACGGTCCGTGGTGCCTACCCCCGAAGCTAATTGGATTCTTCACACAATTCGAGATAAATTTCGAATAAGAACTGAAGCAACGAATTATGAACGCGATGACTTTTTGTTTACCTCGTTGTAAATTTTGATTAAGTCTCAAAGTTGAATGTTTCATTTCCTCCATAAAGTTTTAATGACGCGCGAAAATTAATATTACTTTCTTGGCGCGTCGTCTATTCCAGTTCCAAATTATCGACCTGTTATCGCTTTCGTACCACTTAAGTATTATGCAAATAAATTGTAAGTGCCAAAAATATTAAAGCTTTATGTTAAATTAAGAATACGCTGCGGTTATCAGCAGAATAATATGTAAAAATTCTATTACGTTTTAATGCATATTAATCTTAAATTTTGAAATTAATGGAAAATTTATAATTCAAAATAAATCTATTCAGATTGTATTGTATTTTATTTTTTTTTATTTATAAAATTCGTAAATTTTTTGAAAAAATTTTTGATTCCTGCTTGGGATTCGAACCACGATCTCATTCTCTCTGGGAACGCGCCCAGATTAATTGTCTCCGTTACAGCACGAAACCAATCAAGTCAAATTAGCTGTCTCCGTTAGACCATGGAGACAGTATAATTTTGGCGCTCCGGATAGATGTCCGGGTTGTCCGTCCCTAGAGCGGGCGCTGCATAGACTATAAACTTTCAGAAATCGAAAATCATCTCCCAATTTAGAATCATTAATTCTTCTCAACCATACTTTTCTTTTGTAAAGGTTGTTTCAAATTGCGCGGTTTTTTTTAATAATAATAAAATATAGATGGTGCACTGAATTTGTCTAGGTATGTGGGCATCTAAAAAGTGTGATGTATGACATTTATAAAAATGGCTTCGTACACGGTACAACAACGCGTTCAAATTGTCGAATTATTTTATGAAAATCAGCGTTCTGTGAAAAGAGTTTTTAGAAAATTACGTGAATTTTATGGTTTATATAATCGTCCATCTGAAAGCACTATTGGTCGAATTATTAAAAAATTTCAAGAGACCGATTATGTGGAAGATCAAAAAAGTGAAAAATACCGTCGTAATGATCGTTCACAAGAAAATATTGGTTTGGTTCGTGAAACTGTTGCTGAAGATCCTGAAATGTCCATTAGACGACGTTCAAAACAACGATTTAGCTCTGAAGGCATATAAGGTTCAAATAACACAGGAACTGAAGCCATTAGATCATTTAAAACATCGTTCATTTGTCAATTTCACCAATGAACAACCAGCTGATTTTTCTCAAAAAATAATGTTTTCCGATGAGGCACATTTTGAACTTGGTGGCTATGTTAATAAACAAAATTGCCGTAGTTGGGGTGAGGAAAACCCACGAATTATTCATGAGAAACCTATGGATCCTAAACGTAATTGTGTAATTGGACCTTACTTCTTTAAATATGCTGCTGGTGAAGCTGTACCTGTCAATGGTGATCGATATCGTCAGATGATAACCGAATTTTTGTGGCCTGAATAAATTAATATTGATCTAGAGGATATGTGGCTTCAACAGGATGGCGCTACACCTGACTTTGCACACGAATCAATTGATTTATTGAGAGAAAAATTTCTTGGACGTGTATTCTCAAGAAACGGTAATGTTAATTGGCCACCAAGATCATGTGATTTGACACCGTTAGACTATTTTCTCTGGGGTTATGCGAAAAGTCAGATCTATAGAAACAATTCACAATCAATTCCTGCTTTGAAAGACGAAATTATTCGTGTCATTGGTGAGCTGGAGCCTCAATTATGTCAAAATGTCATTGAAAATTTTAACAAAAGAGTGGACGTCTGTGGAGCTGCAAGAGGAGGCCATTTGGCAGATATTATTTTTCGCATATAAATGTCATAACTGATCTTCAATTACCAATAAAAGTTTTTGAAAGTGAATGCAAATTATGTGTTTTATTTATTCTTTAAAAAAATCGCGAAATTTGAAACATCCTTTAGTTGTAAATAATAACATTTATCATATTATAGCTTTTAGAGTTTTTTAACGTCGTTCAATGGAAGTAAATATGTTTTATCGTAGTTAGATGTTCATACTTGACGATATTCAACATTCAAGGGATGTATGAACACTTTTATGACTGACTGTACATTCTAATATATGTAATACCAGAATTTCCTATCTTCATAATCGAACATTTTAATTATTTGAAAAATTCGTGCTTAATATTTATTTTTAAATTTGATTTTCCTAGAAACATCACAGCAAAAGCAACCAATAAACAAACAAGAGTCGACGAGTCTAAAATTTAAAAAAATATAGACTCACAGCGAAGTTCATGCTTGCTAGTATTACAATACAATAATTTCAACAACGGGGTTGCAATGCATGTAGAATCTACACGTAGTTAATTTTACAGGTATTTAAAAAGTCTACAATGTGAAATACGTATGCTTGAACAAAAAAGAGATATGATGTGGCGTTGTATTTGCACTTCGACTGTGTTTTAAAGGATAAAAACGCAATTTTTTCAAAACATGTTAAAAAATGTTTGATTAATATTTTAGAATTATTACATTTGAGAAGAAACTCGCTAAATTTTAGAAAACATTAATTGTCTTTGCACAATGAAGCAGTGTTTTTTAATAACCTCATTTTGTCAAAGATATAGGAAAAGCTATTGTAAAATTAAACGCAAAGGTAGGGCTGTTGTTATAGTAATATAGTAACGGGTGAGGCAGAATAACGAGCGATTTTAAAAAGGCTGTAAAAAACAAGAAAAACAATGTTAAAAAGGAATCATTCTATTATTAATAACACCCTATCAACTACATATGTTTCATCGAATGCACGAATCGTCAGGTTGATTTGTGTTATTAATGAACGATTCCTTCAGAGTGTTTATCATATCATTTCGATACAGAAAATAATGAATAATATCATATCTCCCTCTCTCGACCAATACATAAATGTATTGACCGGCAAAGCGAGAACGCTTCTATCTCACCTAGATCGGAAACTACGTTTCCAGTGTGTAATAGACAGAAACTTACGTCTAGGCTTTATGCCAATTAAAGAATGTTAAAAAGGAATCATTCTATTATTAATAACACCCTATCAACTACATATGTTTCATCGAATGCACGAATCGTCAGGTTGATTTGTGTTATTAATGAACGATTCCTTCAGAGTGTTTATCATATCATTTCGATACAGAAAATAATGAATAATATCATATCTCCCTCTCTCGACCAATACATAAATGTATTGACCGGCAAAGCGAGAACGCTTCTATCTCACCTAGATCGGAAACTACGTTTCCAGTGTGTAATAGACAGAAACTTACGTCTAGGCTTTATGCCAATTAAAGAATGTTAAAAAGGAATCATTCTATTATTAATAACACCCTATCAACTACATATGTTTCATCGAATGCACGAATCGTCAGGTTGATTTGTGTTATTAATGAACGATTCCTTCAGAGTGTTTATCATATCATTTCGATACAGAAAATAATGAATAATATCATATCTCCCTCTCTCGACCAATACATAAATGTATTGACCGGCATTCGATGAAACATATGTAGTTGATAGGGTGTTATTAATAATAGAATGATTCCTTTTTAACATTCTTTAATTGGCATAAAGCCTAGACGTAAGTTTCTGTCTATTACACACTGGAAACGTAGTTTCCGATCTAGATGACATAGAAGCGTTCTCGCTTTGCCGGTCAATACATTTATGTATTGGTCGAGAGAGGGAGATATGATATTATTCATTATTTTCTGTATCGAAATGATATGATAAACACTCTGAAGGAATCGTTCATTAATAACACAAATCAACCTGACGATTCGTGCATTCGATGAAACATATGTAGTTGATAGGGTGTTATTAATAATAGAATGATTCCTTTTTAACATTCTTTAATTGGCATAAAGCCTAGACGTAAGTTTCTGTCTATTACACACTGGAAACGTAGTTTCAGATCTAGGTGAGATAGAAGCGTTCTCGCTTTGCCGGTCAATACATTTATGTATTGGTCGAGAGAGGGAGATATGATATTATTCAAGAAAGACAATATTTAGGAATAAATTCATTATTTTCTCAACGAACATAAAAAAGCATTAATTATTTTATTTTTTAAAAATAACGCCGGAAAGATGACATCCGTTCAGGCGTACACATTCTTCCAATCGTGTTTTGAAACTATTCATTACATTTTGCAGCATTGCTAGGGGAATGTTTTCCACTTCCTGTCGGATCCGTTCTTTCAGGGCTTGAATTGTTTGTGGTGGGTTATCTTGAAACACTTTACTTTTTAAGTACTCCCACAAGAAAAAGTCGCACGGTGTGAGGTTCGGTGAACGGGAAGGCCAGGTGATGTCTCCATTTCGAGAAATCACATGATTTGGAAATAATCTGTTAACAATATTCATGCATACTCTGGCTGTATAGGAGGTTACTCCGTCTTGTTGAAAAAATGTTTCCTCGTTAACTTCGTAGCGTGCAAGCTGTGGTTCAAAAAAGTTTTCCAACATGTCGGCGTATCTTTGTTAGGTTACTGTCACAGCATTGCCACGAGCATTTTCAAAAAAGTAAGGCCCTATGATCCCCGATGAAGACATAGCGCACCACACAGTAACTTTTGTAGAGTGAAGGGGTTCTTGATGCATTTGTCTAGGATTTACGTCACTCCAGTATCTAAAGTTCTGCTTATTGACGTAACCGGACAAATGGAAATGGGCTTCGTTACTCATCCATAAGTTGTTTACAATATCCTCATGTTGATTAATTAAATCTGAAAACTCTTCACAGAATCGTTGTCGACTCACATAATCCGTGCCTTTAAGAGCCTGTACGATTTGGATTTTGTATGGATGAAGGTGGAGATCCTTGCGTAATATTCGTCTGACAGTTCAGTTTGAAATCCCAAGTGTAGTGCTATGCCGGCGAGCTGAACGACGCGGGCTTCGCTCAATAGCAGTTCTTACACGGTCGATATTCTCGGACGTACGCACCGATTTTGGCCGACCAGGTTTCTTTTTTGTCGTTGACGAAGTTTCCTCAAAGTACCTAACCCATTTTTTAATGGCACAGGCAGACGGCACTGGTTGATTGCGATTAATGTTAAAATGATTTCGAAAGGCGCGACGCGCGCGTATGTAAGAATTATCATTTTCATTAAACGCCTTAACAGCGTATGCACGCTGTTGAGAGGTCCAACGCTCCATTGTTACTAAATGCTAATATCAAGGAAACATGGCCGATAGCGTCCCTACCACCTTCGAATGACACGGCGCGAATCGCGGGCTTTTTAAAATCGCTCGTTATTCTGTCCCACTCTGTATATGTATGTAGCTATTACTTCTGATATATACACAGTAACTAATTAAATGTTTGGCTGAAACCATTTTCATAGTAATATACATTATAAACATTCATGTACCATATATGTAAAAATTTGGCATTGTATTTAGTAAGTTTTGTCGCCTGCATACTAATATTCATTTCAGCACGTGCGTAAATGTATTAGGTTATTAAATGTTAAGTACACATTTGGGTTATATAAACAACTTAAATCATAGAGTAACGAATTAGGTTGCTTTGAAATATAATTGTCTTTTTTTTGTTAGAAATATTTTTGTCATTATATGACCCGCCACTTTAAATAAATGAATATTTAAGCAATTGACACTATTATTTATTTTTTTATTCGAATAATCACATAACATTTTAATTTATATAAAATATCAACGTTAAGTATTATTAATTTTTAAAGTACAAATTTGTAAGATTACCATTTGCAATTTATATTTGGGTCTGATACTTAAATTGGGCATAATCAAAATAATCAAAACTAGACTGATTAGATGCTTTTTAGTAAGTAATGCAAATATTTTCAATATTCAATTCATTTTAAATAATACCATTTATATAAGAAAAATCACTTATTTTTGATTTCAGCATATCTTAATCACTAAGGTTGATAGACAACCCCTTTCCACATTAACTTTCGTAATTCTCTATACGCATTTCGACAACTAAGTTATCATCATCAGCAGACAATTGCAAGTTAATCAACCACAGGCTCCATCAAATTCAACTTTAGCATATCTATATGCATGCCAGGTGTACCGGAAAGTCATTATCAGTTTTTCTAATAGATGTCGCTAGATTTAAGTATGCAATGTTATAATTTGATGCGTATGTCATTTTATTCTACTGACATCAAGCTTCAAAGCCATACATATTATATTTTGCAAAAGTAACATTGTCGTACATTTATACGTCTTTGAAAATGTCGAGTTTCGTGTCTGAAAAAGTGCATTTGCGGCACGCATTATTTTTCTATTTAATCAAAAGAAAAAAAGCCGCTAAAAATCATCGTTTGATGGTAGAAACTTACGGTGTGCATGCTCCAACCACAAAAACATGTCAGGCGTGGTTTGGACAATTCCAATGCGGCCATTTCGATGTGTAAGACAAAGAACGTTTCGGTAGACCGAAAACGATTGAAGATACGAAACTGCGGGAGTTATTGGACGGAAACCTAACCCAAACTCAAAACCAATTGGCGAAAGTGTTAAATGTGGCCCAAGAAACGATTAGCGATCGATTACGAGGAATGGGAAAAATCTAAAATATGGGAAAGTGGGTGCCACATCAATTGAATGACAGGCAAATGGAAAATCGAAAAATCGTCTGTGAAATGCTACTTCAAAGGTATGATCGGAAGTAGTTTCTGTATCGAATAGTGACGGGTGATGAAAAATGGATTTATTTCGAAAACCCTAAACGCAAAAAATCATGGTTATCACCTGGCAAAGCCGACCTATCGACTCCAATGCCAAATCGTTTTGGTCGCAAGACAATGCTCTGTGTTTGGTGGGACCAGAGCGGCGTGGTGTACTACGAACTGCTGAAACCTGGTGAAACAGTTAATACTGATTACTATGGAGAACAAATTATCAATTTGAACCATGCATTGATAGAAAAACGTCCAGAATGGGCCCGAAGACATGGTAAAGTGATTTTACAGCACGATAACGCGCCGTCTCATACAGAAAAATTGGTCAATGAAGCATTGAAAGCACTTGGATGGGACATAATATCGTACCCGCCGTACTCTCCAAACCTTTCCCCGTCCGACTATCACCTTTTCGCATTAACACCCGAATGCAGAGTAGCACTTCACCAATTTTGAAGAAGTTAGAAAATGGCTCGATGAATGGTTTTGCTCAAAGAACAAAGAGTTTTTTTGAGATGGCATCCATAAATTTCCTGAAAGATGGGCAAGATGTGTAGAATCAAGTGACCAATACTTTGAATAAATAAATTTTTTCATTTTCTTGAAAATTATGTAGTTTTTTTTACAAAAAAACCGGTAATGATTTTCCGGTACACCTGATACATTTGAAATTTATAGAATGTCGTGAAATATATTCGAACAAAAACACTATGGAGATATGGCGTTGTGTTTATATTTTGGTTGCATTGTAAACTAAAAAAGGGGTAGTTTTTAAATTGTGATTACCGTTATTTAGTGGAAAACGTTAATTTTGCTTGTGGTCTTTCCTATAACCTCCTATTAACTTTGTAAAAGCTGCTGTAAAATCAACGCAAAGGTAGGCTTATTATTATTTTAACGCGGTATACATATGTAGTTATTAATTTTGATGTATACATAAGGTTGATTACACGTTTAACATTTGTAAATCATAACCATTTTGGTAGTTCTATATGTATATACATACCTACTTATATTGTTTACATAAACTTAGCTTTATAGTCAGTAAATTTACCGTTCTCCTGCCAATATTTTTTTAGGCATGTATACGAATTAATTATAATATTAAGTACATATTTGGATTACACAAAAAGCTTAAATTACGCAATAACGAGTTAGTTTACTTTTAAATAACGATTAACGATAATGGTTTCTGTTTGGGTAAAATGTTCTTTTTCATTAAAACGTATATATTTTCCACTGTTTTAAATAGAATAACATTTACAATGTATTCACAAAGTCATGTTTGATATTCGATTTTAAAGTAGAAAATTCTGACTGCGATGTTCAGATACATCATGGCAAAAATTGACAATCGACATATCACGTGATACGCAAACTGGAATCAATGAGTTTCAAAATCGAAAAGAGTTTAGATACGTTTGTTAGTAAGTAATAACATTTTCAAAAATAGGGTGGGATTGCCTCTAGATTCGCCACAATTTTATTTATATGATGAATACGATGGAATAACATCCACAATAAGGTTGATATATAACCCCTTTCCACATTAACTTTAGTAAATTCTGTATACGCATTTCGACAACCAAGTGTACATCTTGGTTTTGAACGGTGTGGATCGCGTACGGAGTTTGATTTTCGTGCGGTTGTTTTTCGCCGTGTTTTACCAGGTGCGACACTTTGAAATTATCTGCTGATGATGACAACTTGGTTGTCGAAATGCGTATACAGAATTTACAAAAGTTAATGTGGAAAGGGGTTATATATCAACCTTATTGATCAAGTCAATCAACCACAGGCTCCATCAAATTCAACAACATCCTCAAGGAAAAAAGGAAAATTATTATGATGGTTGTGAAGATATGTCGGTTATTTTAAATCTACTTCAAAAACATATCCAGTGTTTCCATTGTCTTCTAAAGCAAGTATATCCACTCCCCTGAGCTGCTCATTTGTTAGTCATTCAAATTAAGCATGTAGTACGTGGGATGTTTCTTAGGTTTTGCATAGTGGGACATAGAGGATGCCACTGATTAAATGTCAGTACTAAATATTAACCTCCATCTTTAGTTAACCTAAATCTAAAGTTTGAGTGGGATACCTGTAGTGTTACAGCTACAACGAACTGTCAAAGTTGACAAAGTTAGTTGAAAAATGGAATTACACCGAGAACATTTTCGCGGAATAATTTTTTATAATTTTCGAGGACAATTATCTCAACAAGAATGCCTCGTCGAGTTGGTTTCTGTTTTCGGCAATGAAGTACTACATCAGTCAACAATTTCTCGTTGGTATGGAGAAATAAAACGTGGACGGGTTAATCTTAGCGACGATCTCAGAGTAGGTTTACCAAAAAACGGCAGTCACTCAGGGATACGTCGATACTGTGCCCAAGATCATCAACGAAGATCGACATGTGACATATCGCCAGATTGAAGCATTATTGGGGATTTCAAAGACCTCATTTCAAAAAGTTTTACACAAAGAATTGTGTGTAAAAAAATTGGTTTCCCCTTGAATATCGCATCTGTTGAGCAGAAAGCAACTAGGGTGAATTGATGTCAAAAAACTCTATATTGCTTCAACGTCGGAAACACTAAAAACGTGTACAACATTGTCAGTGGTGATGAATCTTGGATTTACTCATACGAGCCAGAAAATAAACGCCAGTCGTCTGCTTGCGTGTTCCAAGGTGAAGAAAAGCCGACAAAAGTCATCCATTCTCGAAGTGTCTCCAAAAAGATAGGCGTGACTCTGTCGCGAAAGCAAGTCATTCACCAACAATTCCTCTACAAGATCAAAGAATTGTTACTGTCGGTTGGTATACAACCATTTGTTTGCCGCGAGTCATTGATAAGCTTCAAAAACTAGCCCCGAACAACGAATCATCCTCCATCAAGACAATGCAAGTTCGCACACAGCACGCACTACTATCTAATTTTTAACGCTACAAAACGTCGAATTGTTTGACCATCTTCCGTATAGTCCGGATCCAAGTCCCAACGTTTTTTTACCTTTCCGAAAATCAAGAACAGACTGCGTGGTCAAAATTTCCAGTAGTTAGAAGGAGCAGTCGATGTCTTCAAAAACTCAATTTTGACTGTATCAGCAAACGAATGGAACGACTGCTTTCACAGCTGGTGCGAGCGTATGCAAAAGTGCATTAATCTTCGTGGAGAATACTTAGAAAACCAACGAAGTATTTAAAAGCTATCTACTGCTTTATTTCAGTTTTATATGCAAAACTTAAAGACTTATAAATTGTCCTTTTATTAATATATACTTATTTATTGTAAAACAGTAAATGCTTTATTACTGTTATGTTGTTTATGTACTCTAATACTTTTTTAAAAGTATCTACATATTTATTTGAATCGAGTTTTGATTACTTCATCAATTGGTGTAATCCAGTCATCGCTACTATAAGTTTTTCTCTGAAATCGTTTCTGAAGACTAACTCAGGTTGAAGTTTCTTTGCGGAAACCATAGAGTGGATAGATTCTTACGTAACGTAATTTGCATACAATGAATAGATTCCGTGTGTATAAATAACTCTAAAATTATTCCAATGACTTATCTTTGATTCCATAAGATGAATTTTTCAATTAATAATTTATGGTATACCATGTTAAAAGTTTGCTCGGATCAACAAAAACTGTATCATATGTATTACTCTGCAATTGCAGAAACTGTGCCACGTTCATTTCTGAAACCAAACTGAAGCTCGCTGAAGAATTGGCCCTTTTCCATAAATCTTACTAATCTATTAGTAAATTATGTTATTACGTCATATTATCAATGTATATGTCATCATATGTATGATCTTATCAAGTATATTGTTACATGACAACTTCTTTGTATAATTAACATTTCGCATCGAGTTCTGGCTACGACATCAAGGATGTAACGATAAACAAATGTTATGAAAGCATTATGCAAAGAATAGTATTCATTCTGTATTTTGCATTCAAATATATAGTTTGTAGTCATTCTGTACATTAGATTAAAAATTTGTATTATATTTAAGAAATAAAATTTAATTTTGTTTTTTTTTTAAAAATTGGTTTTCCAAAAGAAAAAACAAAACTAGCAAACAGTTTTTCCAAAATTTAGATCTTTGTTAATCAATTTTTTTTTGTACATATTGCTGTTGGTTATTTTTTAATATATTCAAGACTAAGATTTTATAAAATTTAATTTAGTTAAACAACATTGTTTTCTTTCTACTAATACATATTTCTTTTTCAGCTTTTCAGATGTTCTGGACTTTTGATGTTCATAATAAATTATTTTACCACGAATTGTTTTCATTATCGTAACACTATACCCAGTCCGGGACAACATCGATTTCAATTATTTCTCACACATATAACGTAGTTATAATTTGGCTCACTCAACGTGGGGCATTCTTATTTTTTTAAATACCGTAGCGTTTGTAATAATTTGGCGTATCAATGTGATGTTCTCTTTCTGTTTCGTTCACTCTGTAGCGTTTGTATTAATATGAATACTACGATTAGGAATATATTATTGTGCATTGGTAATCGCCAGAAGTTTACGGTGGCTTTCAAGCTATTGTAAAATAAAATTAATGTCGAACTTTTTATAGGACAAGAAATATACGTTTCGTAAGATAAATAACAAACATATACATATACATAAGCACATATTTCGAGCCGATACATAAATATTGAAAACTCCTGGTAAAAAAATGGAAGTTTCGGTTGTTCGAAAAACGCTTCAAGTCATTATTTCCTTTTCGCCGGAGAGTTATTTCCCTAATAAAATTTTGCTGGAAAGGGACGAGATCGTCGCTACAATATTTTACGCAAGAACCTTTATAATAGTATGTCATACAATATCCCTTATCGTTACACTGTTTGATTTTCCCAACGTAACGTTAACTTTATAGCGGACTTTAAATTTTTCCACATTCTCTGCAAACCACTTTACTTACAAATATTTCCGGACACATATCTGTTTACTAACGATCTAACAGAAAGAGAGGCAAAGAATCTGTTTCACTGAATATTCCGCTGTTATTAGACATTTATGGAATGTGTATGACAAATGACTCGAGTTACTGAGAATCTAAAAAATTTTTTTTATATTCTCGACTATATTCCGCTGGAAATGATTTTACTTTTACAAGAATGTAACCTTTTATTTTCAATTCTTTTTTCCTTCGTTGTCAGTTCCTAACTTGTAAAGAAGTATTATAATTCCAGTCGCTGTTTTCTTGAAATTTTAAATTAATAGGGTTTCAGTATTTCTATTTTAAATTTTCTTGTTTTCTAAGCAAAATTTCTCCATGGACCGTTTCAGTGTAGAACATAGAGGTACTTATTGTATTTATATTGGAAATTAATTCATCATTTACAAGGGGAGATTTTTATATAATCTATCTAGTTACGGAAACATTTACGAATGGAAATTATTTTTAAATATCGAATCTATGACTATTTTATCAGATTTTCTGTTTAAAAAGACAATTTTTTTAGTTTCGGTTGTAGTTAGATTAGTTGAAAATTTGTAATTTAAAACTTGGATATAGACCCAAACAGAAAAGACCGTGCTAAATCTGTCAAGTAGCTTGTTAATACTAAAATTAAAAGAGGTGCGAGGAAGGTAATTATAAAACTATGTCTTTAACCTCGATAGATTTGATAATTCACTTTGGAAACCAATTAAGCATCCGGATAGACTCAGAACAAGGTGCCCCCAATCCGTAACGTTGACGTTCGCAGAATTTTTGTAAAAGTCATCACGTCAAACAACGATGATGTAGATGATGAAATTAGGAAGAAGCCTGGTGGACATTTTTGAAGATGTACTACCTATTACAGTAATTGTTCCTACAATTCGTAACGTCGACGTTTGCAAAAATCATCACACCAAACGACGATGATTTAAATCAGGTGTGGGTAATCTTTGACATGTTGTGGGCCAAACTTTAATGTGCAAATACGTTCGCGGGCCGCGTTTAAAAGTAGTGCATTTTAAAGTAGTGTTCATAATTTCTAGCGATAGATATCAGACATGAAATAATACGACAATGTCTTGCGGGCCGGATCAAATCTTACAGCGGACCGGATATTGCCCGCATATGATGATGAAAAAGAAAGAAGTTTGGCGGACATTCCTCAAGACACACTACCCATTAGAGTAATTCTTCCCTACAATCGGTAACGTTGACGTTTGCAAATTTTTTTTGCAAAAGTCGTCACATTAAACAACGATGATTTAGATGATGAAACAAAAAGAAATCAGGCGGACGTATCTGAACACATACTACCTATTAGAGCAATTACTCCGAAAGAGATCTAAGAAGAAATAATATTGCAAAATTCAAATGTGAATTGACAAAATTACTTTGGAAATGCTAAAGGAACTCTCAAGAAAAGGAACAGTATAATAGATGGGAAGGATGTTGTCTTTATTTCGAGACTATTTAAAGAATGGAACATTTTTTTTGGTGCAACATTTTCTTTAGAAACACGAGGTCGGCCAGGATTCTTTCCTTTACAAACATATCCTGTATCTATAAACTGTCGATACCACCTGCGAATGTTCCACCCATTCGGAGGATCAATTTGGTAGCTGAACCTGAAACGTCTTTGCACTGTAATCACGGAATTGCAATTCGCAAACTCGAGAACACAAAATGATTTCTTTTGCGGAGTAGCCATTTTAAACATATGAAGATAATTGACATCTAGCGGTTATTAAATAAACTAGACTATGTATTCGTTTCTCCAATAGCCGAGCCGAGACGCAGCGATCGATAGTTCGGACAAAATAATAGTTTGTAATACGTATATTCTTTTCGAAACACGCTGTACAGGTATACATACATATATATATAGTTACGAAATTGCAAAGCCTTTTTTTTAATCTGTATATAATTCATTTGGTGCTTGGTGTGTGGTTTAACATTTAAATTGTGTTTCAGTGCATAATTCTTAAATTTAATTCTAGTTCATCATAAAATTTAGCATCATGCAGGATACGTACTAAATTACTTCATTAGAGATGATTTTTGGGACGTGCTTATTTTATTTAAACGTATTGTACATTGTATAATATGACATCACGAGAACGACTGTCTTTGTCCGATCGATCACCTGTCGTACCACTGAAAAGTATTTCAATAGGTTGCATTTACTTAACCAACTTATACAATTAAACAAATGTGGGAAAGTATTGCGAAATAATTACGACAACCTGTACAATGTCGGCGAGAACTCTGTCTACTGTCTTTATTAATTATGCTGGGAATTTATATATTGCTTTCTTTGTGTTAAACTAGCCGTTAATAATGGCTTTATTCTTTCATCAAGTACAGTTATGAATACGCATAAAGAGTATACCGTAAATATTAGTTCTTATAAATGATACACAATGTTCTTGAAGGAAGTAAAATTACAATTACAATTACTAAAATAATATTTATATATTTTTTCAAGCAATGTACGATTCATGTAACTGCTTATGGGAGTATGAAGACATTTATTTTAAAAATTGTTTATTTGGAGGTAATGAAACGGAGAAGTCCCCATTAGAAGTTCTAGATAAGTTAAAATCATATCAAAGGGACATATCATGATATGCTGTAGTAATTAGATATCGTTTGTCCGACACGAAACCAACACTAATATTAAAGATGGAGTCTTGAGCAGCGGTAACACTGTGCGACACAGGTGCAACACTGTTTAATTATCTGCTGATGATAACAACTTGGTTGTCGAAATACGTATGCAGAATACGAACATTAATGTGGAACGAGGATAGTTTGACAAGTAGTAAGAATGGCACGGTGGCGCTCTAATTGGTAAAACAAATGCGCTGTAATTTAGGGTGCCTATTTATATGTTTACATTCCGATATTTTGGTAAATCGGTTGATTAGTTTATTTTTGACAGCTGATTGAAAAAGAAGTAACATGTCGTTTTGTTAAAATGGAAAAAGCAGAGTATCTTGCGGTGATTAAATACTTCGTAATTAAGGGTGTGAAAGCTACCGTAATAAAAGATGAGTTACGGGAAATTTAGGTGAATCTGCTCCATCATCCGCCACAATAAATAGATGGGTAAATGAATTTAAACGTGGTGCAACAAGCTGTGTTGATGAAGTGCGCTCTGGAGCACCCAAAATCGCGACTTCTAAGGAAATGATTATAAAAATCCGCAAGATCGACGACTCAAAGTGAGAGAGATAGCAGACATAGTAAACATTTCAGCAGAACGCGTAAACCACAATTTAACGAAAGAATTGGGCCTTTCCAAGCTTTCGGCAAAATGGGTGCCGCGATTGCTTACGACTGATCAAAAGTTCACTCGTTTGCGCATTTCTAATGAGTGTTTGGACCATTATAAGCGGAATCCAGTTGATTTTTGTAGACGATTTGTTACTTGCGATGAAACTTGGATACACTACAGTACACCCGAAACTAAATAACAGTCGAATCAATGGTTAGAACGTGGTTCTGCACCTCCAAAGAAAGCAAAAACCACTTTATCGGCAAACAAGGTGATGGCATCAATTTTTTGGGATTCAAGGGGCATTTTGCTCATTGATTACCTTCAGAAAGGTGCCACAATAAACGGACAATATTATGTAGAACTTCTACAAAAATTAAATGTTGAGATTCGTGTTAAACGGCCAGGAATGGCAAAGAAAGAGATTCTGTTTCATCAAGACAACGCTCCCTCGCATACCAGTACAGTTGCGATGTCCAAAATCCACGAGTTGCATTTCCAATTAGTACCGCATGCGCCTTATTCGCCGGATCTAGCCCCTTTAGACTTCCACCTTTTTCCAAAATTGAAAACGGTATTAGGTGAAAAGAAATTTTCGTCTAACGACGAGCTTATCATCTTCGTAAATGAGTATTTTGCAAGCCTTCCGGAATCGCATTTTAGAGATGGCATAAGGGCATTGGAGCACCGTTGGAATAAATGTATTGCTCTTTTATGTTAGGAGAATATATTGAAAAATAAAAATTATTTTGTATTTAAAAAATTTGTTTTTCTTTTCCATTCTCACTACTTGTCAAACTACCCTCGTATTTATCAACTTTCAGTGATTAAGTTAATCAACCACAGGCTGCATCAAAATTACCTTCGATTATATATACTTCTGCCATCTCATTTTTATGGTGGTAGATGACATTTGGTTGATTTCTAACACTTGATTTAAAAGTTACAGCAGTGCAAATAAAGTATCTACTCGGAAACTCTTAAAATGTATAAACTCGTAATTCATGAAGCAATCTAATATTTATGAGGATAGTATGAGAAGAACCCGTGTTTGAAGAGAGATGGCACTTTGTGTCGAAATCTGTATTACCGACTATGAGTACTATTCTTTGGTTGATGTCTGTCAAAATTTCGGAAAGATTCATCGAATAGTGTTGCTTTGAGAGCTATTGCAAATAAGTTTACTTGTTGTGGAATCTTGGATAAAAACAATACCGATCAGTATTCGATTACTTGGATGGGAAAATGTCCGCAGAAATCCAAGAGAAGTTAAATGCAGTTTATAAGGACCATACACCTTCAATGGCTACCATCGAATACTAGATCAATGAATTTAAGTGTGGTCAAACATCCGTCTTTGATGAGGAACGGCCAGGTTCTCCCATTGAGGTGACTACGAACGATACGATCAACGAGCTTCATGATACGGTGTTAGCGGACCGCCAGGTGAAGATTGGGAGATTACTATTATGGTAAACATCTCAATTGAGCGTACGCAAACATCTTTCACGAAAAATTGAGCATGAGAAAGCTATCGGCGGCGTGGGTTCCGCGTTTGCTGACGATTGATTAAAAATGAATTCGCGTAATACTTCATAATGTTTGGACGTATTTAAACGCAACACGAATGAGTTTCTGCTTCGTTATGTGACTGTAGACGAGACATGGATACATCATTACGCGCTCGAAATCAAAGACCAGTTGGCACAATTGAGTTCTTCTCGGCGAATGTGTACCAAAGAAGGTAAAGACGATTCCATCAGCCGGAAAAGTTATGGCGACGATATTTTGGGATTCGCAGGGTATAATCTTAATAGATTATTTGGAGAAAGGAAGGAGAATAATGGGACAGTGCTATGCTGATTTATTGGATTGATTCGATGCTGAACGAACGACGAAAGGCCACATCTAGCGAAGAAACAAATTTTTATTCATTATGACAATTGCCTGGCACAGTCATCAGCAATTGCAACAGCAAAACTAGTCAATTTACAGGACGAATTGGTGCTCCTTTCACCACCAGATTCGGCAGATTTGGGCTCCTGTGAGTTCTTTCGTTTTATAAGCTTGAAAAAATGGCTTGGTAGAGAGCGATTCACGTCGAATGAAGACCTGTTGATTTAACGTGAAGCGTTTGCCGCCAAACCATTACCGAAACACAAGTCTATTTTGTAGAGTTTGACAAATCTTATTATTTGAATGGCTTAAAAAATTGGATAATCGCCGGACTTAGGGTATAGAGAAGAGATTGTCGACAAATAAATTTACAAAATAGAAAACGTTGCATTTCTTAACACAGGTACTCTTCGTATATACGATTAAACACATTAAATTTTGATTAATGTACTACAAACTTTGGACAATTACAAATAGTGGATTCAGGTTTGATTCACAGGCGAAAGAGTTTCGGTATAACTAACATAGTTCACGATCAATAATAAGAAGCTCAAAAGATTTCAAAATTTACATTAATTAGAGTGATGGGAAATTAGAATACTATTGTAATAGTAAATAAACAGACAATGGAAGTAAACACTTAATTATCTGCAACACTTGCATGAGATCCAAATTAGAAAATAGGAAGTATTCTTTGTATTACATGCTGCATTATTATTCTTTTATAGCGGATGACTTTCCGGTGTTTCTGTGATTAATGGTGGCTATTTATACGAGTCAGTTTCGCTGCACTGAACAGAGATAAAAACAATTCAACTTCCTCTGCGAATTATATTACAAAAAGGCATCTCTTCCCATTTCTCTTTGTCGGGTCACTTGTAAAATGAAATTTATGTATTAATTCATTGTTATAAATTTAGTATAACTGTGGTTTCATGAAGAACAAAGTTCTAAATAGTAATACATTTTTAAATTGTACATCTGTAGTAAATACGTATTGTAATGACTACATTACGAGGATAGTTTGACAAGTAGTGAGAATGACACATAGGTGGCGCTCTAATTGGTAAAACAAATGCACTGTAATTTAGGTTGCCTATTTATATGTTTACATTCCGATATTTAGATAAATCGATTAATTAGTTTATTTTTGACAGCTGATTGAAAAAGAAGCAACACGTCGTTTTGTTAAAATGGAAAAAGTAGAGTATCGTGAGGTGATTAAATACTTCGTAATTAAGGGTATGAAAGCTACCGAAATAAAAGATGAGTTACGGGGAACATTAGGTGAATCTGCTCCATCATCCGCCACAATAAGTAGATGGGTAAATGAATTTAAACGTGGTAGAGTAAGCTGTGTTGATGAAGCGCGCTCTGCAGCTCCCAAAACCGTGACTTCTAAGGAAATGATTATAAAAATCCATAATATTGTTATGCAAGATCGACGATTCAAAGTGAGAGAGATGGCAGACATGGTAAACATTTCAACAGAACGCGTACACCACATTTTAACGAAAGAATTGGGCCTTTCCAAGCTTCCGGCAAGATGGGTGCCGCGATTGCTTACGACTGGTCAAAAGTACACTCGTTTGCGCATTTCCAATGAGTGTTTGGACCTTTATAAGCGGAATCCGGTTGATTTTTGTAAAAAAAAAACTTGGATATACTACAGTACATTCGAAACTAAACAACAGTCGAAACAATGGTTAAAACGTGGTTCTGCACCTCCAAAGAAAGCGAAAACCACTTTATCGGCAAACAAAGTGATGGCATCAATTTTTTGGGATTCAAAGGGCATTTTGCTCATTGATTACCTTCAGAAAGGTGGTACAATAAGCGGACAATATTATGCAGAACTTCTACAAAAATTAAATGTTGAGATTCGTGCTAAACGGCCAGGAATGGCAAAGAAAAAGATTCTGTTTCACCAAGATAACGCTCCCTCGCATATCAGCGCAGTTGCGATGTCCAAAATCCACGAGTAGCATTTCCAATTAGTACCGCATGCGCCTTATTCGCCGGATCTAGCCCCTTAAGACTTCCACCTTTTTCCAAAATTGAAAACGGCACTATGTGGAAAGAAATTTTCTTCTAACGACGAGCTTATCATCTTCGTAAATGAGTATTTTGCAAGCCTTCCGGAATCGCATTTTAGAGATGGCATAAGGGCATTGGAGCACCGTTGGAATAAATGTATTGCTCTTTTAGGAGAATATATTGAAAAATAAAAATTATTTTGTATTTAAAAAATTCGTTTTTCTTTTCCATTCTCACTACTTGTCAAACTACCCTCGTATATATTCTTGGGTGAAACTTTCACATTATATTCTATCAACTTTCAAATACTTTTTGTGGTATTATTAGGGTAGTTAAAATACACATAGATGTTCACGCGTGCACCAATACGTAATTAATACCCTGAACGCAAGCATAAACAAAAAAAGAGTCCCGTCAGGGGAACCTATAAAAGTGCATACTCCCGGGAATGATGTTATTCGAACTTAATTTGATCATTGTGTATATCGCGTGCGAAACGCGTAAATGTAAATAAAAAATAACGGAGAGAATGCGTTATTCGGGTTTGTTGACCTATTCATTTCAGACGGGATTATTTTTAAAATTTCTGCAAAATATGTTGTCTTTGAGATGTTTTGTTGGAAAATACAGTAGATACGCGTGATATATACGGGTCAGTCGAACTTGTGATAATTCAAAAATATCTCATTTACGTCTTATTTGCCTACGAAACAATTAAAGAAATGTTTGTTTCATTTTGATGTTAACATTGTCAATAGATTTATGTATATCGAGACGTACTTATGGTTATAATGTTTATTATTTCGCATATATACAAGGATGATTCGACGGGAAGTGAGATTTGAAATGAAACAAATGAGCTAGGGCAGGGGTTCCCAAAGTATGCACCGCAAAGAGTCTCCAGGGGTACCGCGACAGCCTCGCCAAAACGAAAAAAAATTAAAAAATATAATTTTATAAACTTAGCACATATGGTAGTCATGAATATGAGTTTACCGTTGGTTGTGGTGGTATTCTCGTTGTTTTTTGTATTGATAATCTCTATTTTGTTTTCTCTGTTTTTTGAGCGAGAATAGACTCTTGTTTAACGTTTGGAGGCTAGTTATTTTTTGAAAGTGTTGTTTGAATTTTGTTTATGTTTTTGTAATGTTGTTTTTGTCTGAGATTTCATAACACCTATCCACTAAGTTATAGATTGTATTTATTTTCTATTTGATGGGAACATTTGATAAGGAATTTGGATATCTATCTGAACTAGTAGTTTGTTTAGGTTTTCTGATAGGTGTGACACATATGTCACACCTATCAGAAAACCTAAACAAACTCTTTGGAAAATGCAACACTAAAATAGCCCACGAACGGAAAAATACAAACAAATTCTTTTTTATTAAAATTAAACATGAAATACCCAAAGAAAAACAAAACACAGAGTATATATAAAATAAAATACCGATATTGTGAAGTTACATACGTAGGACAAACAAAACAATATCTACATATGTAGAAGAATATACAAACACAAATACAGTCTAACCTGTAACAAAATAAATGCGACAGCTTTATAGAGGCTGTTGCATTTATATTTTTAGAGAAGCAACATAAATTCGACTTTGACAACACCAAAATTCTGAAAATAGAAAACAATTACAAAAATGTATCAAAAAAAATATATACATAGAAACTGACCAAAACGCAACAAGCGATAGAAGAAACATCAATCTTAATGACATTTATAATAACATAATTTCTTAGAAAATAAATTGTATGTATTTCCCTGTATGTACAAGCATTCGTCACCGTGAATTTACAAACAGACGCATACCTGACATGAACAAAAGAAAACAAAGTAACAGGGTACTCATATGGAAAGCACTCACTAAAAAATATTTCCAAATATCAAGTATTCAGACAAAAACACACTTTAAAAGTTTGTTAATGTTAAAAATGCGTGATTGTAAATTCTATAATATTCAACAGAAAAAAAATAAAGTTATAATAAAAAAATGTAAGTAATCACAAATATTTATTTGTAAAAAAACTATTATTAACATTATTAGCTTGTTGCAGGCCGATGTCAACAAAATTTATAGCTGGTATTGTGTAACCACCAAGTTTAAACATTGGAAAGTGTTTCTTGGTGTCTTACTCTAAGACTTTTAGAATAGAATCCTGTTACTCAATTGGCGGAGTTATGATTTCTCGTAGGTCTTCGATTAAAGATCTCGGAGTGATATTTGGCGAGAAATTGTCTGAGCATGTTCTTGGTGTGACGGCTGCGGCTTCCAGATCTCTCGGTTTTATAGTTCGCACATGCCGATAGTTTGATAATATGGATTCTTTTCTTTGTTCATGTCGTTTCCAAACTGGAATATGCATCTACAATCTGGTACCCCTACTATCAGTTTTAAACTAACCTCCAGGAACAAATACAGCGCAAATTTCTGAAATACCTCTCATTTAAATGTGATGGTACATATCCTGTCCGTGGAGCAAATTACAATGAGTAGTTGGAGGGTCATGACATCGTATCGTTGGCCGACAGGAGAAAGACTCTTAGCGCTCATAAATAGAGCGCTCATAAATAGAGCGCTAAGAGTCTTTCTCCTGTCGGCCAACGATACGATGTCATGACCCTCCAACTACTCATTGTAATTTGCTCCACGGACAGGATATGTACCATCACATTTAAATGAGAGGTATTTCAGAAATTTGCGCTGTATTTGTTCCTGGAGGTTAGTTTAAAACTGATAGTAGGGGTACCAGATTGTAGATGCATATTCCAGTTTGGAAACGACATGAACAAAGAAAAGAATCCATATTATCAAACTATCGGCATGTGCGAACTATAAAACCGAGAGATCTGGAAGCCGCAGCCGTCACACCAAGAACATGCTCAGACAATTTCTCGCCAAATATCACTCCGAGATCTTTAATCGAAGACCTACGAGAAATCATAACTCCGCCAATTGAGTAACAGGATTCTATTTATGCATAGTGTTATTACTGGGAAGGTTGACACACTGGATTTACTGTCGCGTGTTTATTTTATTGTTCCGCGTCTAGGATCAAGGGCGAGTCAACTGATTTATGTACCTACGGCAAGGACCAATATTCTGCTGAAGGCCCCTTTGGTTCATTCGGCGGTGAATTTCAACCATCTACGGTTTGATTTGCCATAGCCACCGTTTATGAAGATATATTTTGTATGTTGTACTATCATTTGTGCATAATGTTACTATAGTTTAATTTTTTGATTATATTTTTTTTACTCGTTTTGGAGTTGTCTCTGTTGGGTATTTAATAAATATTATTATTATTATAAATATATATATATATATATTATATATATTATTATTATGTATTAGGTGCGCAACTAAGTTCTCGCTGTTTTTTTTTGATGGAAATGCAACTTTATTGTGAAAAAATGTTTACAAATGAATCATTCAAAATATTGCCCATCGCTAGCGACAACTTTTTCCCATCTTTCTGGCAGAGTTTGAATACCGTCACGGTAGAAGTGTTCGTCTTTTGAGGCTATCCATAAATCAAGCCAGAGCATGTGCCATCGAACGGAACAATAATAATAATCGGACGGCGCAATATCTGGGGAATATGGCGGGTGGTGTAGGACCTCCCATTTGAGCATTTCTAAGTAGGTTTTAACGGGTTTGGCAACGTGAGGCCGAGCGTTGTCGTGCTGTAGAATCACTTCTTCGTGCCTCTGCTCTCTTATTGTGGCCGCTTTTCGCGCAGTGCTCGGCTCGATCGCATCAATTGAGTTCGATACTGTCCCCCAGTGATGGTTTCGTTCGGTTTCAACAGCTCATAATAAATAACACCGCCCTGGTCCCACTAAATACACAGCAAAACCTTCGCAGCGTGAATATTCAGCCGAACCGACGATATAGAAGAATGACCGGGCAGTCCCCATGATTTTGTTCTCTTTATGTTGCTGTAATGAATCCATTTTTCGTCACGCGTAACAATGCGATGAAGAAAACCCTTCCTTTTTTGCCGCTGGAGCAGTTGTTCACAGGCGAAAAAGCGACGCTCAATGTCTCTTGGCTTCAAATCATAAGGAACCCAAGTTCATTGTTTTTGAATCATTCCCAACGCATGCAATCGCTGGGAAATGGCTTGGCGGTTAACTTCTAATGCTGAAGCAAGCTCTTTTTGCGTTTGGCACGGATCGTCATCGGGCAATGCCTCCAATTCAGCGTCTTCGAAGGTTTTTGGTCTTCCTTCACGAGAACGATCGTCAACATCGAAATCACCGTCTTTGAGGCGACGGAACCAATCACGGCACGTTGTTTCACTTAGAGCAGCATCTCCGTATACTTTTTGGAGTTATCGATGCGCTTCAGCCGCCGTTTTCTTCCAATGAAAGAAGAAAAGCAACACTTCCCGCAAATGACGATTGTTTGGCACAAAATCAGACATTTTCACACAACCAAAAGTATATGACACAAAAACAAAATCACTAATGTGTCAAAGCGGTTTGTTTACCATATGTCTAAGACGTTTTGGTTATGTCACAATCGACCAGCACTTACTACTCTTGAAAAACAGCGAGAACTTAGTTGCGCACCTAATAACTATAAAAAGTATTGCAGATTAAAAAAATAAATAACTTGGAAAGAGAGATCTACTCTCTCGAAACGTCGTAACTAACAATTAAATGTTTTATTATCCCAATGGTCGAAACTCTCAATAAAAAATAGTAAAATTTACGAAGAGAATATTATAATGTTGTCGTCTAATATGTAATACAAGCTAATGTTCTAAACATAACGATTTTTATGAGTCATTAGAATTTAATGAAGTATCCCTACAATCATAGACAGAAGAAAAACATGTTAAAAAGTAGTGTACTTCTTACTTTAATATATTGTTATAACAAACTAAATTTTTCAGTTTAATTGTATTATAACCGGACTTTTCTCTTGACCAAAATGTGCGTACAACTGTGGACATCCAAAAAATTCACTACCCTAGGGACCTATTTACATTCCATCGGCGTACTCGCAGCGAGGTCGGAAAGGGTCAGATGAATTAAATATCGGCGTATAACACTTACTGCTCTCTATATGAGAACATAGGAACACATAAATAAGTAGAGATAGACATAAAATGTTTATATCAACACAATGAGAATATACTACCAAGAAGTAGTAAATTTTTGGTGACAATTCAAATATGAATTTTGGAGTATTAGGTGTGCTCTATGTCCTAAAAATAATTGAATGCTTAAAAAACAATATATATAATAGCTAAGAAATGTTTATAAAAATCATTTTATTTATTTATCGTAAAATACTTCTCTTCAATAGAAGCACAATGAATTGCATGTTAAAGAATTACTTCAAATTACTTTTTTGTGTGGTTATTTGTAATGGTATTGATTAGCCGTTTTCGACCGTTCAATGTTTTCAATTGATGAAAGACAGTTTGGTTACATCACTAAATATAACTCAGAGAATAAAAAATAATTGCATAGAGAGAAATTGAGTGATTATTTTGGATTTTATGATAATTGCTTAATTACAATTATATAAGTAATATTATTTTGATTTACTTTTTATTTCTTATATTATCTTTTGCTTTTTATTTAATTTTTTTCCAGATCATTCCACTACTCATCTAGTTTGTTAGTGAGGTTGTGGATGTTTGAGGTCAGCTGGATATTTAAACATACCAGGGTGGTTCCATAAGTACCCGACCCGACTTAGAGATGGCGGTAGTTTCTTGAAAAATATCACTGTATTAGAAAGTACATAATCTATAAAGTATATGTTTCAAGTTTGAAGACGCCACGTTGTTGAGTGTTTGTTTGGCAGCCATCAATATTGAACGTTTTCAGCGAATTTGTAAAAGTGGAGAAAATTGGTCATCGTTACGTGATACAATACGTTTATTTGAAAGATCTCAGTCCAGCCGATATAAAAGCTGAACTGGATTCTACTCTGGGTGAGTCTGCTCCTTCGTTTACAACAGTAAAATATTGGGTAGCAGAGTTTAAACGAGGCAGTACGAGCTGCCAAGACGAGCATCGCAGTGGTTGTCCAAATGAGGTGACGACTCTAGAAATGGTAAGGAAATCCATAAAGCTGTACTGGATGATCGTCTAGTGAAAGTGCTCGAGCTAGCAGACATAGAAGGCATTTCGAAAAGTGCGATACATCGTATATTATCTGTAAATTTGGACATGAGAAAGCAGTGTACAAGATGGGTGCCGCGTTTGCTCACACTCGAGTGTCAAAAACAGTGTCGTGAAGATGTTTCAGTTGAGTGTTTAACGAAGTTTCATAGTAACAAAGCAAAATTTTTGCACCATTTCATAACCATGGATGAAACATGGGTCCATCATTTCACATCCGAGACAAAAGAACAATCAAAATAATGCGCTCAAAAGGGCGAGCCGGCTCCAAAGAAGGCGAAGACCGTTTCATCTGCAGCAAGGTCATGGCATCGGTTTTTTGGATGCGCGTGGAATAATTTTCATTGACTATCTTGAAAAAGAAAAAACTATGGCGAGTATTATGAGAACTTATTGCAACGTTTGAGCTTTGTCTAAGAAGAAAGTGTTGTTTCATCAAGACGATGCACCAATTCACAAATCTGTTGATAGTTTTTCCTTTTTTGAGATAGCCAATGAAAATTATTTCACGCGCATCTCAAAAAAACCAATGCCGTAACCTTGCCTGCAGATGAAACGGTCCTTGTCTTCTTTGGAACAGGTTCTCCCTTTTTAGAGTCCATTGTTTTGATTGTTCTTTTGCCTTGGGTGCGAAGTGATGAACCCATGTTTCTATGCTAATGAAACGGCGCGAAAATTTTGCTTCGTTGCTGTGAAACTTCGCTAAACATTTAATTGAAACATCTTCGCGGCACTGTTTTTTGCTCGAGTGTGAGCAAACGCGGCACCCATCTTGCACACAGCTTTCTCATGTCCAAATTTTCAGATAATATGCGATGTACCGCACTTTTTTAAATGCCTACTATGTCTACTAGCTCGCGCACTTTCAGTCGATGATCGTCCAGTACCTCTTTGTGGATTTTCTTCACCATTTCTGGAGTCGTCACCTCATTTAGTCGACCACTGCGATGCTCGCCTTGGCAGCTCGTGCGACCTCGTTTAAATTCTGCTACCCAATATTTTACTGTTATAAACGAAGGAACATACTCACCCAGATTAGAATCCAGTTCAGCTTTTATATCGGTTGGGCTGAGGCCTTTCGAGGAAAAGTATTGTACCACGTAACGATGACCAACTTTCTCCATTTTTACAAATTCACTGAAAACGTTCATTATTGATGGCTGCCAAACAAATACTAAACAACGTAGCGTCTTCAAACTTGAATCATATGGTCTATAGATTGTGTACTACTACTAACTACCTCCATCTTTAGACAGGCCGGGTACTCATGGGACCACCTTCGTATAAATAAAATAATCTTCATAATTAGTAAACAACGAACAGGTCTATGTATAAAATTAGATCGCAAACATTATAAGAATGTTTTCTTATATTATGTGTTAATTACCGTTGTCCATGACAGGTCACATTTAGTGACGAGTAATGACTCGAAGCGGTTATAAAATCTATCAAATCTGCGAGAGTAACACAAGGACTTATTCGCTGCGCTGCATCGTGCTTTAAATCTGCACCCGTGCTAGAAAGTTGTTTTCCTACACCTAGTTTGTAAATAGCTATTTCGTCTTTTTCGCCTTTTTTGATACTCAATTTCTGTTTCACGTTTAAGTACGAGTATATCTTAAGATACCTATTCCAAAGGTGTTTCAATATGAAATTAATTTTTTTTTTGTAATTTGCTTTCATTATGTCATCCAACCCATTCACTTTTTGAAATTTGCATCGCATTTGCTTAGGGTCTTATATAATTTATTGATATTTTTTTTAACTTAAACCGGAATTATAATTTTAAGTTACTTTCACAAGTGACTGTAAAAAAATAAGCTTTAATCTTTGTTTAAGCAATTAATATTTTGCGACATTAGTGAGTCAATAATATAAACAAAAAAATATTTGAGATTTTCCATACTTGTTTTGTAATCTGTTTTAATATGGTACTAATTAAAAAACAAAGTTATAAATAACAACTTAATGTTCATATTTGTAAATGGTTTATGTACAATATATTTGTGTAATTATAAATAAATTTAATAATACATACAATCAGAAATTAATTCTTTACAGTTGTATAAAATTGTTAATAAATTACCAAATTGCCTAAATTTATTTTAATATCGGTTAAATATATTACAATTATTCTAGTGTTACTGTGCCAGGTGTACCGGAAAGTAATTTTGTCGTAAAAAAACACATAATTTTCAAGAAAATGGAAACATTTATTTATTCAAAGTTTTGGCTATTTGATCCTACACATCTTGCCCATCTTTCAGGCAATTTATGGATGTCATCCCAAAAAAAAACTGTTTGTCCTTTGTACAAAATCATTCATCGAGCCATTTTCTAATTTCTTCGAAATTGGCGAAGTGCTGCTCTGCAAGCGCGTGTCCCATTGATGTGAAAAGGAGATAGTCGAACGGGGATCAAGGTCTGGAGAGTACGGCGAGTGCGATATTATGTCCCATTCAAGTGCTTTCAATGCTCCCTTGCCCGGTTTTGCTATGTGAGACGGCGCGTTATCGTGCTGTAAAATCTCCTTACTGTATCTTCAGGCCCATTCTGAACGTTTTTCTATCAATGCATGATTGAAATTGATAATTTGTTGTTGGTAGCGGTCAGTATTAACTGTTTCACCAGCTTTCAACAGTTCCTAATACACCACACCACTCTGGTACAATCAAACACAGAGCATTGTCTTGCGATCAAAACAGTTTGGACTTGGAGTCGATGGGCCAGCTTCGCCAGGTGATAACCATGATATTTTGCACTAAAGTTTTCGAAATAAATTCGTTTTTCATCACCCGTTACCATTCGATGCAGAAATGACTTCCAATCATACCTTTGAAACAGCATTTCACAGACAACTTTTGGATTTTCCATTTGCCTGTCATTCAATTGATGTGGCATCCATTTTTCTATCTTTTGGATTTTTCCCAATGTTCGTAATCGATCGCTAATCGTCTTTTGGGCTACATTTAACCCTTCTGACAATTATTTTTGAGTTTGGATTGGGTCTTCATCCAATAACTTCTGCAGTTTCGCATTTTTAAACTTTTTCGGTCTACCAGAACATTCATTGTTTTGCACATCGAAATCACCACTTTCGAATTGTCGAAACCACGCCTCACATGTTTTTATAGCTGGAGCATGCTCACCGTAAGTTTCTACCAGCAAACGATGACTGTCAGCGGCTCGTTTTTTTTTGGATTAAATAAGAAAAGTAATGCGTGCCGCAAATGCAGTTTTTCAGGCACGAAACTCGACATTTTCATAGAGGTTTAAATCTATGACAGTGTTACTTTCGAAAAAGTATGGTTTTGATGCTTGATGTCAGTAGAATAAAATGATATATGTGTCAAATCATAACATTGCGTACTTAAGCCCAGTGGCATCCGTTAGGAAAACCGGTAATGACTTTCCGGTACACCTGGTAAACACTATTACTCTCAAGTGTCAATTACTCTCTACATAGAGTAATTGCAATAGGATTTAAACACTAGTACATGCAATTTTTAAAATCTTATAGCACGGTTAATGACAAAGAAAATCCTTGGGCATCTTCGGATGCAACCAATTTACTATACGTATAGAAATCATTGTCTGATGATGTAGTAAAATTGGTCAAATAATATTGTTTCGATATTACTAAATTAGTAGTACTTCCCATTGTTGGCTTGAGTTTTAATATAGAAAAACTAAGAGAGCGAATCAGTAATATATGAGAAAAATAAAAAGTGTCAATTTTCGATACTTCGGTTGCCGGAATTTATGTATTTTGATCTGCCGACTAGAGAAACACGTCTGCGTTGACGTATTTCTTACAGTTTCAGGAATATTCACAATTCGAATCTCATTTTTGTTGGTGGCAAACTACGCAAACGATTGATAAGAAAATTCAATAAAACATTGTTGTATACTATGATTTGATTTCGCCGTGAAAAATCTATTAACATTGGTTTCTTTTCAGAAAATATCAACTTCTAAAAATTTTAATTTTAACTGCTTTATACATCATATATGTATGTAATGCAGAAATATTTGAAAAAAGTTTCTGTTCTCCACGTAGGACTCGAATCCACGATAGAGAGTGAGATCTGCATTACACGTACAATGTATAAAGTGGTTAAAATAAAATTTTTCAGTTTAGCATCGAAAAAGTGCATAATTATATGCTATCAATTTCTATTTTATAATTATTTCTAATTACTAGCGTATCTAAGAAAGGTAATGTGTTCTTGTTTTCATTTTGTACCGTAAATATAATTTAAGTTACATTTATATTTGTAAAAAATAATAATGTACCAACAATTAACCACATTTATAAATCCGAGAAAAATCAAAGTGTCAATTTTTGACGTTTCAACGGCCCTACAAAATATATTTTGAGCCGCTGATTATGAAAACCTATATCGCGTTGGCGTATCTCTTTCGATTCCGGAGACGTTCGCGAAAAAACGTCGCAAAACGTGAAATCGCGGGAAAACACAGAGTGAAATCGTAAATTTCAGCGGATAATCGTTCGCGCAGTCTTCTTGAGCGTCCTCGAAAACCCCTTGGTGGTTTCCGGATGGAAATTCGACAAAAAAATTTTTTCGAAGTTACAAAAATCGCGACGATATTTGGTCGTCAGTGCAACTCGCGAACCGAAGTGGTCCTGGGGTCACCGTTTCTACATGGCCGGATGCACATTGACGCCCGGATCAGACTCGTTCAAAACGCAATTCGCTGCGACGCCCGGTTCCGGAATTATGGTTTAAAAACCGGAATTTCCTCTTAAAAAAACATGCGTTTTTTAAGAAGCTCAAGAAAGTTAAGTGCTTTGTTTCGTGAATGTTAACAATTTTTAATTAAAGAGTTGGAATTTCTATTTAAATTCTAAATAAAATTGGTCTTTGAAGAACACAATTCTTATTAATTTAAAATATAAACACAATTTCTATTGAATTTATAATTTAAAAACTGTTAGTCTAATATAATTTTCCAAATTTACGCAATTTTGAAACACAAAATTTCGATAAAGATTTCTTTTAAAATGCACTATAATTTATAATTATTATAATCGAGTTTTTGGAACATCTGTTCCTGTTATCTCGTAACCAAATATTCTCATTAAAGAGACCTTTCGTGTAACGGTACATATTTTCATATTGAAATAATGCGAAACATGCCTCTACGTAATATACATACATACATACATACATATATGTCGCTATAATACTGATACGTGTACGGTATTCAAAGAATGTGTTTAATATTCTTTTAGTGTTGTTCCCTTTCATGGTAATTTCGTTGATTATCTATTGTTTGACTCTTCCCTTTTAATATGTGTTCTTGTCTACACATATGTACGAGGTCGAATCAAATGGAAACTTTAAAAACTTGGTATGTAGCAGTGGTGTTTCTTTGAGTTTTACAAAGGTGGCAAAGTAATGTTAAAATACAGACGAAGGTGCCCTGCTATCGACATGCACGGTGTTAGAGCAGCGATCTGTTTTTTAGACTAATGAAGAAGTCAAACACCGTCGAAATTCATCGCCGAATGACAGCGCAGTACGTTGATTCGTGTTTGATACTGTAGTTCCGGAATCGTGCCGAAAGTTTAGAAGCCGTGTAACTTCTGTGGAGGATGTCTTAAGACCGAAGCAGGCTTACCGCATAGTGACGGACCCAAACATTGCATTGGTGGAAAATTTTATACAGGAAAGTAGACGTATAACTCTGAAACTAATTGCCGAATTGAAAGATCGTTGCATTGATGCCTGTGAAGAAGATTCGCGTCGTTTTGACTGTACCAATAAACGAGGCTGCTCTTAGAGTTGGTTCGAGCTCATGTAAAAGTGCATTAATCTTCGCGGAGAATACTTAGAAAAACCATGAAGTCTTTAAAAGCGCGCTCAGGAGCACCCAAAATCGTGACTTCTAAGGAAAGGATTATAAAAATCCGTAATATTATTACGCAAGATCGACGACTCAAAGTGATAGAGATAGCAGACATGGTAAACATTTGAACAGAACGCGTACACCACATTTTAACGAAAGAATTGGGCCTTTCCAAGCTTTCGGCAAGATGGGTGCCGCGATTGCTTACGACTGATCAAAAGTTCACTCGTTTGCGCATTTCCAATGAGTGTTTGGACCTTTATAAGCGAAATCCGATTGATTTTTGTAGGCGATTTGTTACTTGCGATGAAGCTTGGATACACTACAGTACACCCAAAACTAAGCAACTGTCGAAAAAATGGTTAGAACGTGGTTCTGCATCTCCAAAGGAAGCGAAACCCACTTTATTGGCGAACAAGGTGATGGCATCAATTTTTTGGGATTCGAAGGACATTTTGCTCATTGATTACCTTCAGGAAGGTGCCACAATAAACGGACAATATTATGCAGAACTTGTACAAAAATTAAATGTTGAGATTCGTGCTAAACGGCTAGGAATGGCAAAGAAAAATATTCTGTTTCACCAAGACAACGCTCCCTCGCATACCAGCACAGTGCGCCTTATTCGCCGGATCTAGCCCCTTCTGACTTCCGCCTTTTTCCAAAATTGAAAACTACACTAGGTGGAAAGAAATTTTCGTCTAACGACGAGCTTATCATCTTCGTAAATGAGTATTTTGCAAGCCTTCCGGAATCGCATTTTAGAGATGGCTTAAGGGCATTGGAGCACCGTTGGAATAAATGTATTGCTCTTTTAGGAGAATATATTGAAAAATAAAAATTATTTTGTATTTAAAAAATTCGTTTTTCTTTTCCATTCTCACTACTTGTCAAACTACCCTCGTATCAACAAACAAGTGGAATAACTGCTTCCAGAGTTGGTTCGAGAGTGTGCAAAAGTGCATTAATCTTCATAGAGAATACTTCAAAAAACAATGAAGTCTTTAAAAATTATCTATTATTTTATTCCATACGCAAAATTTTAAAGACAACCCATGTACAACATTAAATAACATGTGCAATGTTGCAAGCTGACATTCAAAACTAAATACATACAGAACTAAATATAAATTTATAACCATACTAGATTTTCAGTAATTACTTTTGGTAATTACATATCATACTCGTATAGCCTGCCGAAATGCAATAATTGCATATCGTGGAATTCCATTTACTTCTTTATTTTAACTGCGTGTTCCACTTGCTAAACAATTTATATAATAAGATTAATTATTATTGTTGACGATATCCAATTCTATATCGTATTTATTAGAAAATGGACTTGGAAGAAAGAAGTTACCATAGTTTAATGGGAATTTCTTTTCCCTTCAATAATGGGCATGTGTACTGTTACTGATACCTTATTTTTACATGTGAAAGTTGCTCCACAGTAGAGCACGTTCATTATTAATCGGCAATTTGAGTCATATTACATAATGTCATTTGTGTGGAACGCTGAACATACATTTTAGTTCACCACATGCTTGCCGTTAAAATTGTGTTCAATTCTCCGTAAAATGTTTACTTCTTTGTGTACGTTGTTAGTCCAAACGTTCTTGTGAGGTATAAATAGTTGCAAATTCACCATTATTACACAAATTTCTGAAAACTGTAGAACGCTTTATAATTAGTTGATATACGAGTTATTATTGTAAAAGTCTTAATTAACATACTGACATATTTAATATATGGCAAATAAACAAATTAACGTTGCCAGCATGATGGCAGTATCATTTAGTCTTGTAAATTCAGAAAAATTTCGAATTTATCATGTGATTTTAGATTTATAGCTGCGTGGGCAGGGTGAAAAGTTCTCGGCCTGACACAGAGATGGCGTTACAATTAACAGAAATTTATGTTTCCTGCGTGGCTGCATGTATCTTTAGTTCATATGTAAACTTTCAACTTGTTCTCTCAAGTAGTTTGTTTGCAAGAATTTTTGTAGTAGACGTCGTACGTGTTATTTTTTTAAATGGATAAATTTGAATATCGTGCTGTTATAAAATTCTTTGTTTTGGATGGTTTAACCCCTATGGAAATTCATCCGAAGTTGACAAAAGTGTACGGGAACTCTGTTCCTTCGAGGTCAACCGTTAAAAAGTGGGGGGTGAATTTAAACGTGGTCGTACGTCCCTCAAAGATGGCCCACGTGAAGGACGGCCAAAAACCGCAACCACACCAGAAATCATCGAAAAAGTACATGATATTGTGTTGGACGATAGGCGAGTGAAAGTAAGTGAGATAGCTGAGGGTGTGGGGATTTCGGAAGAAAGGGTACGAAACATTTTGCACAAAGAATTAGAGATGAGAAAGCTCTGCGCAAGATGGGTGCCGCATTTGCTGAATGTCGATCAAAAGCAAATGCGCAAACGATTTTCGGAGCATTCTTTGGACCGATTTAACAAGAATTCGACCGATTTTGTGCTGCGATTTGTCACCATGGATGGAGACATGGGTCCACCACTACACGCCAGAAACGAAATAGCAGTCGAAACAGTGGGTGGAAGCCGGTGGTTCAGCGCCAAAAAAGCGAAGTCGATCGCATCTGCCAGAAAAGTCATGGCCAGCGTGTTTTGGAATGCAAAAGGAATCTTGTTAATTGATTACCTTGAAAAAGGCAGAACAATTACAGGCGCATATTACCCTAACCTTGAAGAAGAAAAAAATCATTTTTCATCAGGACAACGCACCCGCACACAAGGGTGCGTTGGCGATGGGAAAATTGCGGGATTTGGGGTACGATTTGCTCGGCCATCGCCCCTATTCTCTTGATTTGGCACCCTCAGACTTCCGTCTATTCCCAAATTTGAAAAAATTTGTTTCTGGAAAGCGATTCACATCCAACGAAGAAGTTGAAAGGACCGCAGAAGAATATTTTGACAGCCTTCCAGACTCTCACTTCCGGGAAGGAATATTGATGTTAGAGAAACGCTGGACCAAGTGTGTTGAACTCAAGGGAGATTATGTAGAAAAATAAAATCATTTCTTAAATTTAAATCGCAGTCTTTCATTGTCAGGCCGAGAACTTTTCACCTTGCCCACGTATAGTTAAAGATAATATGCTTGAAATAAATTTCTTTTCTTAAGCTTAAAACATTTGAATGTTAAAAGGAATCATTCAAATATTAATAACAACTGTTTATCATCCTATCATCCTTATTATCAGGCAAATTTGTGTTATTAAGAAAGATCTTCTTTGTAGGACTTAATGCACCTTTTCGGTACAGAAACACAATGAAAAAACATTACCTCCCTCTATCGTACAACACACAATAACGGTCATGCGAAATCGAAATATCTTTTCCTACATAACTTGAATGAATATTAACTTGCAAATTTATTGTTGCTAGCGAAAGTTTATTAATATTCTAAGAACCTCTTTATTTATAGCGTTGGCGTTAAAGCCACAAAATGATTTAATTGGTTTTTCCTATCTTCGAAATAACTTCTAAATATTGGGTTGGCAACTAAGTACTTTCGGTTTTGTAGTATAAAATAAAACACTTTTTTTTTAAACAAACAATAATTTTTAATCAATTATATATTTTCCATTTTGCTCAATGACCTTTTGCCATCTTTCTTTCAGCTGCATGATTCCACGCTCATAAAATTTCTGGTCCTTATCAGCAAAAAACTGAACCAGGTGCGAGTGAAGGTCATCGTCATTTGTGAAAGTTTTACCATTCAAAGAATTCTGCAAACTTCGAAATAAATGGTAATCAGATGGTGCTAGATCAGGGCTGTATGGGGATGTATGTGGCATCACTTCCCAGCCAAGCTCCAATAGTTTCCCACGAGTTGCCAAAGATGTGTGAGGCCTTGCATTATCTTGGTGGAAAACTACACCTTTCCGATTTGGCAATTCTGGCCGTTTTTCTTTGATTGCTTCATCCAGTTTTATTAATTGTTGACAGTAAACATCAGAATTGATCGTTTGGTTCCTTGGAAGTAGCTCAAAAAACACAACACCTTTGTAATCCCACCAAACTGACAGCATGATCCTTTTTGGATGCAATTCAGCTTTCTATGTGGTTTGAGCTGGTTTATAGTGTTTGCTCCATGATCGTTTTCGAACTATGTTTCGTCCAAGGTGCATATCGCAAAAGTTGATTCTTTGTGTTAAATGAATTTCTTTCAATTCGTGAGGTACCCAAATATCAAGCTTCTTAACTAGCCCAAGGCATTTTAAATGTTTTTCAATTGTTGTGTGCGATACATGTAGCCTCTCCGCAACCTCTCGAACAGTTATATGACGATCCTCTTCAATTATGACTTTGATTTGGTCATCATCAACTTCAGTAGGCCGACCAGAACGTTGCTCATCTTTGAGGGAAAAATCTCCAGAACGAAATTTTTTATACCAATTCTGACACGTGCGCTCTGTTAAGCAATTAGCACCAAAAACTTCACATATCTTTTTGTGAGCCGCAGCAGCTTTCTTTTCTTTACGGAAATAAAATAGTAAAATATGTGGAAAATGTTCATTTCTGCACTCCATTTAAAATTAACCCACAACTAATAGCTTTAATAAAAATCACGCACTACTTGCTTCTGAAGTTACGTCAATGTGACTAGTATCACGCGACAAACGGTAAAGTACAGCACTAACATACGTTATACAAAAAATAAAGCAACGCTCTCTATCAGTAAAAACCGAAAGTACTTAGTTGCCAACCCAATAGATACGACAGAATTAAAATAGTAGAGTTTTGTGGAACCTCAAACAAATCTTTTATTTAAATTCAAGTTTACGGATTTATCCTTTTCACTTTTTCGACTTTACGAATCTTATTTATTTGGTAGATCCAATATCGTAATTTTAGAAGTAATACGCTTTGCTCAAAGTCAGGTGTTGCGTAGGGTTCTATCTTCTTCTACTCCTGTTTATCATTTTTATTTTATTGTTGAAAAAAAAACGCTCTTAGCGAATTTAAATCTATTTCTAGAATTGTCAGGATTTAAAAGATTTATTTGGTTTGTTAAAAAAAAATGGTTGATTGCTTCAGGTTTATTGAGCTGTATACATTTTTATGTCTCAAAGTCGGGTATACGTAACCAATTAATATTTTGTTATGAAACATTTAAAGTGAATGCTTTATTTCAAGCACGAGTAATAATAATGCTAACAAATTATACCACATTTTATTCGGGTCTAGCTGCCGAATACCGATCAGAATGTAAAGTGGTGGGGCGCGAGTCATTTGGATCACGACTATAACTGACTACTGATCGTACTAGCTGCAGCCCCACCACTAATTTGACTGTAGGCGTATCGATATCGTATTAACGGTCATTCGTGGTTTGCATTTGGGAGAGAGTGTTACGGTAAGACCTTTAAATTTAAATATTTTTTTAATTATATTTCTTTGATAATGTATACATTGGAAGAAAAAATTCAAATGATAACATGGGTTTTGAAAGGTAATTCTTTACGGCGTATCCAGCGCCTTTTCTCTGAAAAGTGTGTAGATCGTTCCTTTCCTGCATTAACAACAATATCATTAGTAGTTAAAAAGTTTAAATCAGAAGGTTGCATTTTGGGATGTAAATGTCATAAAATACGGAGAATAAATAACGATAAAGAAATGCAGGAAGTCATGGTGTGCGCAATGGTCGAAGAAAATTCCAATATTACTATATCTAAAATATCAGAAGAGATAGGTATTAGCGTGGGTAAAGTTCATAGGATATAAAAGAAAAATAAATACACATCCTATAAATACCAAACTCATCAGGACCTTTTCATGCCGATCAACACCGCAGAATGGAATTTTGTGAAACTGTAATAGAACGTGTAAATGCGAATGAACACTTCATTGAGACTATCGTGTTTACCGATGAATCCACGTTTCCGTTGCACGGTAAACACAATCTGCCGAATCTTCGATATTGGTCTATTAAAAACGAGTATCGACAATTGAATACGGGGACACAGTATCCTGAAAAATTGAATGTTTAGGCTGGT
This sequence comes from Dermolepida albohirtum, assembly GCA_031893035.1. Taxonomy (NCBI): domain Eukaryota; kingdom Metazoa; phylum Arthropoda; class Insecta; order Coleoptera; family Scarabaeidae; genus Dermolepida; species Dermolepida albohirtum. Next base: position 337,611 of record JAVIWB010003122.1, read on the forward strand.
ATTTATGGGAATAACATGGGAATATACATAATAACATTGTCCTTGCTTTGAGAACTATTAATCCCAATTTAGAGAACGTATGGTTGCAGCATGATGGTTGTCCAGCCCATGGAACTAGAATTGTGAATGAATATTTAAATAATATATTCCCCCAAAGAGTTATATCTAATAGTGGTACAATTCGCTGGCCACCAAGGTCACTAGACTTAGCCCCTAATGACTTTTTTTTATGGGATTACATAAAATCAAAGTTATATGGGCATCAAGACGAAAGGGCTAATAATTTGGAAGAATTACGGGTTAATATCGAACACCAATTCCAAATTATTAATCCTCTTGTACTGGCCAATGTTCGAAATGAATTTTATAATAGATTGGGGTACTGTTTAGCGCAAGCAGGAGGGACATTTGAGAATTTAATTAATTTAATTTATTTTCTGTATTTAAAAAGTATTTTATAAGTTTTGGCAAGTTATATTTATTTTCTGTTTAAAGAGTATTTTTTAAGTTCCGAGAAGTTATTTTATTTTTTAGTTTCTTTAAGAGTTTTTTTTAATTTTTAAATGTTTTAGTAGAAAACGTCTTTTAGTTCAATGCGAAACTTATCGTAAAAATACCTAATTGTACAGTTAAAAGTAATTATAATTTATTAATTTTTGGACGTAAACAATTTGGACAGTTACTGATAGACCTTCCGCCAAGTACCACGAACAACTACTTAATCTGTAATCTGTAGTCAGTCGTTGTTGTGTTTCGACTGACTCGCGCCCTACCACTTTACATTCTGATCGGCATTCGGTATCTAGACCCATAAACATACTCGTACACAGTTTGTCGCAGAAAAAATCGAACTTTTTTAAAATAGTAATTTTTAATGGCGCCATCTATTAAAAAATATGCGTCGGTAAGGTAGATATTTCTCTAACATCATGTCAAAATATCATGACATTTATATCAATAGAAGCAGAGAAATTGCACATAAAGTAACAGTAGTAAAAGTGTATTTGGCATTGGTCGAAAAATGAATTTTGAACAAACAGCAAATATCGAGTTTTATTTTAAACGCGGTAAATCGTTTACTGAAACGTTTAATTTCATGAAACGAGTGTATGGTAATGCGTGTTTATCATGTATGATTATGTATGAGAGGTATAAACGATTTAAAGACGGTCGCACGGATATAAATGACGATGAACATCCTGGTAAAAAAAATCTGCCATTACGGAAAGTAACATCGAACTTGTGCGTGAATTTATCAGAAATGAGCCGAAATCCTCATCGCGTTACGCGGAAATGTAACTGAATATTTCCAAAGATTCAATTCATCGCATTTTGACGCAACATTCGGGACTGAGAAAGATTTGTGCAAGGTTTGTACCACACAAGCTAACTAAATTCAACGTTCTACAGACTTGATTAAAGACTCAAAAAAGGACGAAAACTTCAGGTATTCTATAGTAACTGACGATGAGACGTGGAGTTTTCAATATGATCCAGAGACCAAGCGTCAAAGCTCTGAATGGAAGCATCCAATCGAAAAAAGACAGAAAAGAAGCAGTTTGGAGAAGTCAAAAGTGAAGACAATGCTGATTCGTTTTTATGATTCGAAAGGCATAGTGCACAAAGAGTTTGTATCAGATAGTCAAACAGTCAATGCTTTATATTATCTGGGTATTATGAAGCGTCTTTTGAGGCATATTTGTCGTGCGCAACCTCAATGTCGTGAAAATGGTAGCTGGCGTTTGTTACATGATAATACTCCATCTCATCGCTCGACGCTTATCACTGATTTTCTAACTACAAATGGCATTTTATCCATCAACCATCAACTATATTCACTGGATTTAGCTCCCTGCGATTTTTATCTATTCCTCAAACTACATTTGCCGATGAAAGGACAGCATTATGCCGACGTCGAAGCCATTAAAAAGGCGTCGACAGTAATCTTTTTTGATATTTCTAAAGATGAACTTAAAAATTAATTCGACATGTTAATTGTCCGTGTAAAACATTGTATTGAAGCCGAAGGCGACTATTGTGAATAAAATAAATGAATTTTACCAAAATAGTAAGCTTTTGATTTTATTTTAAAAAAGTTCGGTTTTCTCTGCGACAGACTGTGTATAACGCGTGATTTTAATTTCTAAATACATGATAATACATGCTAATATAACAACACCCCTATATTTGTACATGTGTATATATAGTCTAGACTTTATGCTTGTAAGATTGGATGAAGTGAAATTGTCTATATTACTATTTATTACTCCTACTATTACTACTACTACTACTACTACAATTAGTAGGCCATGAAAGATATCAACTCTCTATATGAATGTAACTGTCAGTTTGTAGCGAGCGTTCATTTGAAACGTATACGTACTTAAGTAGGTCCGTATAGACTTAACACGTTTTGAAATTAATCAACGCGTGGTCTTCGGTTTGTCGTCGTTAAAAGTGAACTTAGCCGTGTGTTTACGTTTTTTTTGGGGCGGACAGAGATACAGCTTCCACCGCAGACATTGAATAATCGAGAGGTTAGTATTCTATGCATTATTCTGTGTGGTATTCGGTTCAAATCATTCAAAATTCATTCCTAAAAGTTTGTTGACTTTCATGTTGTATGTACAGACACCGTTGTGTTTCTTCCGGCGTGTATAAAAGAGAAAACTCCAGCACTGCGTTTTATATACCGGTTCTTGAAATTGTGTTACGAGTGATTGATTTTATATTGTTAACTTGCTCTGATTATACTTCTCCCGTTTTAAAATATTTTTCCCTCTCGAATTTATTCATGTGTAATATGTAATAACGTATATTGTTAATTAAGATTGATTTTTTGTTTATAGGAGATCGTGTTATTAAAACAATGAAAGTACACTTTGTTATTTATATTGTTATGCAAATAGATTTTGTGATAGATTATTGTTGCCGGGTTTAACAAGTGTTTTTTTTAAATCTGTGTATATCACCGATTTTTTTACAGTAAATATTGATTTTAGAATTAGTTTCGCAAAGAATAAATAAGTCGGATCTTTAAAGAATACAATTACTTATAAACGTTTTAATAAAACCAAACAGGTATCTTTTCAAAACATTCTCTCTACTTCCCAAGAAAGCACAGGTGCATGTAATTTCTTTTCTCAGTTTGTGTACGCTACTTGGAAAGTAAATTAGCCTACCCTACAATTTCAGAGCTTTAACGAAATCAAATCAAAGCGCATGAAATTTAAAACGCATATTTCTATACGTGGGTTGTCTTTTAAGTTTTGCATATAAAACAGGAATAAAACAGTAGATAGATTTTAAAGACTTCATTGTTTTTCGAAATATTCTCGACGAAGATTCATGCACTTTTGCATACGCTCGAACCAACTTTGGGAGTAGTTGTTCCCCTAGTTTGTTGGTACAGTCAAAATTACGTTTTCGAAGGCATCTGATGTTCCTAGTGATGACTGGAACTTTTGACCATGCATTTCGGAAACGCAAAGAAATCTTTGGGGCTTAGGTCCGGACTGTACGGAGGATGGTCGACAATTCGACGTTTAATTGCATATGTTATTTAATGTTGTACATGGGTTGTCTTTTAAATTTTGCATTTAAAACTGGAATAAAACAATAGATAACTTTTAAAGACTTCATTGTTTTTTGAAGTATTCTGTACGAAGATTAATGCACTTTTGCATGCGCTCGAACCAACTCTGGAAGCACTTGTTCCACTTGTTTGTCGATACAGTCAAAATTGTGTTTTTGAAGACATCAACTGCTCCTTCTGAAGACTGGAAACTTTGGCCACGCAATCCGTTCTTGATTTTAGGAAAGGTAAAGAAATCGTTGGGACTTAGGTCTGGACTGTAAGGATGATCCAACAATTCGACGTTTTATTCCGTTAAAAATTTAATTGTCTTGAGTGCTGTGTCTGAACTTGCATTGTCTTGGTGGAGGATGATTCGTCGTTCGGGGTTGGTTTTTCGAAGCTCAGCGATGACTTACAGTAAATAAATGGTTGTATATCAATCGGCCGTAACAGCTCTTTGATCTTGTAGAGGAATTGTTGCTACATGATCTGCTTTCGAGCAAATATCGCGACCATCTTTTTGGAGACACTTCGAGAATGGATGACTTTTGTCAGCTTTTCTTCGTCTTGGAAACACCCAAACAGAGGACTGGCGTTTATTTTCTGGCTCGTATGAGTAAATCTTAGATTCATCACCACTGGCAATATTGTACACGTTTTTATTGTTTCCGGCGTTGAAGCGATCTAGAGTTTTTTGATATCGATTCACCCTAGCTGTTTTCTGTTCTGCGGTATCCAGCGGGAAACTAATTTTTTTTACACACAATTCTTTGTGCAAAATTTTTTGAATTGAGATCTCAAATCTCCAATAATGCTTCAATCTGGTGATATATCACATGTCGTCAACATCACATCTCATCAACATTTTCCTGAATGGCGACCGTTTTGTATCGACTGTAAGACTAATCTGTTCACGTTTGGATTCTCCATACTAACGAGCAATTGATGAGTGATATGGTGCTTCAATGCCGAAAACAGAACCTAACACGGCGAGGCATTCTTGTTGAGATAATTATCTTCGAAAATTATAAAAAAATTATTTCGCGAAAATGTTCTGGGTTTAATTCCATTTTTCAACTAACTTGTCAATTTTGATAGTTAGTTGTAGCTACAATACTACACGTATCGCAATGAAAGTTTGGCTTTACATTAACTAAAGATGGAGGTTAATTTAAGTACTGACATTTGGCTAGTGACGCCCTATATGTCCCATTATGCAAAACATAAAAGACATCTCACATATTACACATGCTAGTATAGATTTGAAACACATTTATAGGATATATTTGTTTCAATATTTGGTCAAACCTCCCTTAGCTCGACTACTTTAATTCGCTTCTGTATGCTGCCGATACAGACTTTTACGGTGTTTCTTTCCAGACTTTTTAACTACTTTCTCTTAAACCGCTTACGTTGGGAGTAGGAGACGAGTTAGCAATAGATTTAAGAATAATTTTAGTGAAAATTGGTCGATTAAATTAATCTAAAAAGAGGTAAATAAAACCCCTTTCTACAATATTGTTCGAAGCATCCAATAATTTAGGTCGTAAACAAGCTAACAGAATATAATTCTCATATTCATAATTTATTTTTAGCAGTTTATCCACGTTAAATCACAGTTTTCTCTATGCTGTCGAATAAGTCGCTATGATACGGTACCCCAAGCATTTTTAAGAGATGGTATCGCTGACAGCAAATCAGAATTGTTGAAAAAAAGCGGTATATCTTGAACATTTTCAGATATGGTAGAACTGTACTTGTTCATTACGCAAATAAAATACTGTCAATACCAGAAGAGCGTTTTTCTCGGCGACAGAGTGTGGTTTATGGCTCCCTACACAATTTCGTTTCTTCTTATTCAATAAGTAATAGTTTTAGTGAAAATTGGTCGATTAAATTAATCTAAAAAGAGGTAAATAAAACCCCTTTCTACAATAATGTTTGAATTCTGTGCACGCATTTCGACAACTAAGTTGTCATCAGCAGATAATTAATAACAATATCGCACCTGGTATCGCGGTAAAACTCCCTGTATATCAGTTTCGCATAATTTAAAGTGTATTCTAGCCTTAAAATTAAATCTCTTAAAGTACACCCCCATGTATATGTGAACCTTTTTTAACGGTGTGTTCCCTAGTTACCTAATAATCTAGATGACCTTAAATATGGAATAACAACAACAATCAACTTAGTGGAACGTGATATATTACGACCGACCTGGAAGCAATTCCCATATCGCCTTGAAGTCCGTGTTACTGGTGGTGACCATATTGGAAACTTATAACGCATGAAATAAAACCCTATTATGAATGGAATATATTATTACTGTATAACTTGCAAAACTTATTTTTCTTTTTGATTAAGTCAATTAATTAGTTTCCAAAAGAATTACCGTAAAAATCTGTCAATAAAGAAAATTAATTCTAAAATAGGCAATAAACAGTAACGCAAAAAAAAACTAAATATCTCCATTACCAACTTCACTCATGCGTAAATACGAGGGTAGTTTGAGAAGCAATGAGAATGGAAAAGAAAAAAGAATTTTTTAAATACAAAATAATTTTTATTTTTCAATATATTCTCCTAAAAGAGCAATGCATTTATTCCAACGGTACTCCAATGCCCTTATGCCATCTCTAAAATGCGATTGCGGAAGGCTTGCAAAATATTCATTTACGAAGATGATAAGCTCGTCGTTAGACGAAAATTTCTTTCCAGTTAGTGCCGTTTTCAATTTTGGAAAAAGGAGGAAGTCGAAAGGGGCTAGATCCGGCGAATAAGGCGCATGCGGTACTAATTGGAAATGCAACTCGTGGATTTTGGGCATCGCAACTGTGCTGGTATGCGAGGGAGCGTTGTCTTGGTGAAACAGAATCTTTTGCTTTGCCATTCCTGACCGTTTAGCACGAATCTCAACATTTAATTTTTTTAGAAGTTTTTTTTTATTGTGGCACCTTTCTGAAGGTAATCAATGAGCAAAATGCCCTTTGAATCTCAAAAAATTGATGCCATCACCTTGTTTGCCGATAATGCGGTTTTCGCTTTCTTTGGAGGTGCACAACCACGTTCTAACCATTGTTTCGACTGTTGTTTAGTTTCGGGTGTACTGTAATGTATCCAAGTTCCACGCAAGTAACAAATCGCCTACAAAAATCAACCGGATTCCGCTTATAAAGGTCCAAACACTCATTGGAAATGCGCAAACGAGTGAACTTTTGATCAGTCGTAAGCAATCGCGGCACCCATCTTGCCAAAAGCTTGGAAAGGCCCAATTCTTTTATTAAAATGTGGTGTACGCGTTCTGTTGAAATGTTTACCATGTCTGCTGTCTCTCTCACTTTGAGTCGTCGATCTTGCGTAATGATATTATGGATTTTTATAATCATTTCCTTAGAAGTCACGATTTTGGGTGCTCCAGAGCGCTCTTCATCAACACAGCTTGTTCTACCACGTTTACATTCATTTACCTTATTACTTATTGTGGCACATGATGGAGCAGATTCACCTAATGTTTCCCGTAACTCATCTTTTATTTCAGCAGCTTTCATGCCCTTAATTACGAAGTATTTAATCACCGCACGATACTCTGCTTTTTCCATTTTAACAAAACGACGTGTTGCTTCTTTTTCAATCAGCTGTCAAAAATAAACTAATCAACCGATTTATCTAAATATCGGAATGTAAACATATAAATAGCCAGCCTAAATTACAGTGCATTTGTTTCACCAATTAGAGCGCCATCTATGTGTCATTCTCACTACTTGTCAAACTATCCTCGTACGTACGGCCGTCTATTTTTTATACCTCGTCGAAAAATTTCAAGTGTATCCGAGTAAGATATTCTTTAATAAATATTATTCATAAATCCATAATGCACAGAGGGACTTTTTTACGTCACACCCTATAATTAAAGACTTAAATGAATTTTTATTTATTTTTGTGTTTCTTTTGTAATCTCACTACTTTATTTGTTAAAGTAAACCCACTGTTAAATTACATAAAAATATTTCTGTGCAACGTGTTTTTTTCTTATTTTCTAAATTTCCGTGCCTAAAAATATAAACAACAACGAAATGAAAAATAATTTAAAAATTTCAAAATAATCTATATGTAACGTAGAAAAAAATATTTTTACGATAAAGTTCTTACAACAAAATATCAATAAAACATAAAATGGGAAATAACTACTTAAGAATGTTGCATAATTTTAAATTACAATGGAAATAAAATAGAAACTGTAAATACTAAAATGTGACTGAAATACAATACGTCAATGAAAAAGAAATATGTTTGGTATGTACATACATATATAAAAGTACTCATGGTACACAATAGATTTATAGAAACAACGTAATTTTCAACTGTTTGTTTATATACAATATTTACATCGAAAATAAAGGCAATATTTAATTCCATACTGCATTCAAAAAGTGTTGTTTTGTAATATTTTGTTAAACATTTAATTTGTTTATGCAAACGTTTTTATTCTTTATCTAAAAGTGGAATAACCGTTAGAAACCTAAATGCGTAGTAAAATTGCTCGATGATATACATTTACTAACATTTTATATATTAGAATCGAAAGATAAGATGGCAAGAAATTCATTTTATGATTTCATTTCATATCTTATTTAGACCATTACATACATACTCATTCTCTCAAAACTTAAATTTTGGTAAAATTCATTTATTTTAATCGAGGTAGTCGCATTCGGCTTCAATACAACGTTTTGCATGGTGAATTAACAAGTCGAATAAATTTTTATTTAATCTTTAGAGATGTTCTTCAAGATCGCCGTCGACGCCTTTTTAATGGCTTCCACATCGGCATAACGCTGTCCTTTGATCGGTAAATGTAGTTTGGAGAATAGATAGAAATCACAAAGGGTGAATACGATGAATGGTTGATGGTTAAAGTGTCATTTGTAGTCAGAAACTCAGTGATAAGTGTTGAGCGATGAGATCGTGCATCATGTAACAACGCCAGCTATCATTTTCACGATATTGAGGGCGCACACGACGAATACGCGCCGAAAGACGCTTCATAACACCAAGATAATATACAGTATTGATTGCTTGACTAGTTAGTACAAACTCTTTGTGCACTATGCCTTTCGAATCATAAAAACAAATCAACATTGTCTTCACTTTTGGCTTCTCCAAACGGCTTTTTTTCGGTCTTTCTTCGCTTGGATGCTTCTATTCAAAGCTTTTACGCTTGGTCTCTGGATCATATTGGAAGCATCTCGTCTCATCGCCAGTGCGCATAGGATAGAAGTCTGTACAATGTTGAATTCGGAGTTTGCACAGCTCTTTTTCAATGTGCTATATCAAAATGTTATGAATTGAATTTTTGGAAATATTTAATTCCATTCCCACGTATCGCAATGAGGATTTCGGTTCACTTCTGATAAATTCAAGTATAATGTTACTTTCTGTAGCCACACTTTTTTGGCACCAGGATGTTCGACGTGATTTATGTCCGTACGACCGTCTTTAAATCGTTTATACTACTTATACACACTCGTACGTGATAAACACGCATCATTATACACTTGTTTCATCAAATTAAACGTTTCAGTAAACAATTTACCGAGTTTAAAATAGAACGCGATATTTGCTTTTCGTTCAAAATCCATTTTTCGATCAATGCCAAATACACACTATTACTTTATGCGCAATTTCTCTGTTTCTAATGATGCAATTATTATTATATTTTGACATAACATTGGTGAAAGATCTACCTTACCGACGCATATTTTTGTTTAGCTGGCGCCAATAAGAATTACTATTTTTAAAAAGTTTGGTTTTCTCTGCGACAGACTGTGTAATATCCTGTAGAAATAACAATTGATGATTCGGTATGTTATTGTCTGTACTCCGTTTTCTGCCTTATCTTTTTCTTTATTGCATATTTTGATCTTCCGTTAATGATGAAATTATCTCTTCATCCAGATTTAGAATCTCATTACTGTCTCCCATAAGCCATTGTGCGATTTTATTGTTGGTTATATCGGTTTGAAAAATTCCATTGCAAATATCGATCTCGCGTTTTACCTCATTATCACTCTTTTAATGGGATCCAGTATCCTAAGCATCTCGAACATCTAATAATTTAGGTCGTAAACAAGCTAACAGAATATAATTCTCATTTTCATAATTTATTTTTAGCAGTTTATCCACGTTAAATCACAGTTTTTTCGGTGCTGTCGAAAAAGTCGCTGTGATACAGTATGCCAAGCATTTTTAAGAGATGGTATTGCTGATAACAAATCAAAATATTTGAAAGAAAAGCAGTATAGCTTGAACATTTTCAGATATGGTACTGTATGGTACCTGTACTTGTACATTACACAGATAAAATACTGTCAATACTAGAAAACGGTTTTTCTGGGCGACAGACTGTGGTTTATGGCTACCTACACACTTTCATTCCTTCTTATTCAATAAGTAATAGTTTTCTGTTTTGTCGGTTTTAGGTTTTATTACATTTTCATTTAATATTTAAGAGGAAGATTCATTATCACATCTGGTTATAGCCTGTAGCATTTTCTAAATTATCGTCTCATATATCATATACTTTCCTTTATTAATCATAAAATCTGACATTTATGAACCGAAATTCTCCTTTCTATTAAGAATCTATTAATATTTTTTCCGTTTCCGTTTGTAATTAAATATATAGTATTATCATTTGGCGGTGTTAAATTGATACCGAATATATTTCACACGTATACTAGCAAAATTGAAATCGTATTTTTTTAAATGTTCTCAGTATATCAGAAAATGTCTAGACGGACCACATGAATGTGCATAATAAAAATTGTGAAACATCTATAACTCTGTACCACAAACAGATAAATTAATCACGACCAAATCACGTGAATATTTTTGACATAAAATATCAGCTACGAAAGTCTGATTTATGTATAAAATATATTTCGTAAGCTTTTGATTTTTTTTCGAAAATCTATGGTAGTGTTCCAGTAACCATTTATTATGTTATCGTATTTCCAAAATGATATATCTGTCTGTTGCAATTCAAAATTAATGCTACAAAAATACTATTAATCACGATTTTTATTTTAAAATACTCTGTACCAGGAGCAGATAGACTACTCACAACCAAAACACGTGAATATTTTTGATATTGTTATACAAAATATCACCTACGACAGTATGATTTACACATACAAAATTATTGTATTATTTTTTTGCCTCTAATCAAAAAAATTAACTTCGAAGAAGGTTGTTATAATAACAACCATAGTAACTGATTTATTTTGATGTTAAATATTCAAAATGTTATGCGGCAAATCGCCGAGATAGCAAGCGTTTGTCTACACAAGCTCTGGGAACTTTGTTCTCGGTCAACGAGATAAACGCGTTCTCGCTTTGTCGTTGAATACATTCTTGTGTTGGATGAGAAAGGGAGGCAATGTTCATTCATTCTTCAAGGTTTATTTTATATTAAATGTTGAAAATGAATACAGATTATTTTGAATGTTTTAATGTTAGCAAAATGTAGATTGTTAAAATTTTCAATGACATTTTGACATAATTGAGGCTCTATCTCACCAATGACACGAATAATTTCATCTTTCAAAGCAGGAATTGATTATGGATTGCTTTTATAAACCTGACTTTTCACATAATCCCAAAGAAAATAGTCTAACGGTGTCAAATCACATAATCTTGGTGGCCAATTAACATCACCGTTTCTTGAGATTACACGTCCAGGAAATTTTTCTCTCAATAAATCAATTGATTCGTGTGCAAAGTGAGGTGTAGCGCCATCCTGTTGCAACCACATATCCTCTAGATCAATATTCATTAATTCAGGCCACCAAAATTCGGTTATTATCCGACGACATTGATCACCATTGACAGTTACAGTTTCACCAGCAGCATTTTCAAAGAAGTAAGGTCCAATTACACCACCTGACCATAATGCACACCAAACAGTAACTCGTTTAGGATGTATAGGTTTCTCATGAATAATTCGTGGATTTTCCTCACCCCAGATACGGCAATTTTGTTTGTTAACATAGCCACCAAGTTCAAAATGTGCCTCATCGAAAAACATTATTTTTTGAGAAAAATCAGCTGATTGTTCATTGATAAAATTGACAAATGAACGACGTTTTAAATGATCTAATGGCTTCAGTTCTTGTGTTATTCGAACCTTATATGCCTTCAGAGCTAAATCCTTGTGTAAAATACGTCATGTTGTTGATCCACTAAGTCCAAGTTGTTGTGAACGTTGTTTAATGGACATTTCAGGATCTTCAGCAACACTTTCACTTACCAAACCAATATTTTCTTGTGAACGACCACTACGACTGTATTTTTCACTTTTTTGATCTTCCACAGAACCGGTCTCTTGCAATTTTTTAATAATTCGCCCAATAGTGCTTTCAGATGGACGATTATGTGAACCATAAAATTCACGTAATTTTCTAAAAACTCTTTTCGCAGATCGCTGATTTTCATAAAATAATTCAACAATTTGAACGCGTTGTTGTATCGTGTACGAAGCCATTTTTATTAAGGTCATACATCACACTTTTTAAATGCCTACATACCCAGACAAATTCAGTGCGCCATCTATATTTTATTTATTCTTAAAAACACCGCGCAATTTGAGACACCCTTTATCTGAACATTTTTGTTTATGCAGGCTCCTGCTGCAATATTTATGGGCGATACAAATATAGATATCTTTAAAATTATTAGTTGTGACGTTTTATGCTTTGATCATTTACTGCCCATATAAGGGAATCGAACCTCTTAATAGCAATAATTGACGATAATCTCAGAATTATTACGCGATGACTGTTTTACGACATACTCAAGTAATAAACGAACATTGTCGACTATTATAACGGTTAAAAAAATAAAATGTTAAATAGGTAGGTATTCCTTCCTTGGCACCGAAAGAAATTAATGTCAGCATGTCATTTGCGTCAGGGGAGAAAGAAATACGAAATCATTAGGTAATGAAACTCGACATTTTGAACATCTTTGTAATACTTAAGTTGTTTGACAGGTAATCTTTATTCGTCGTACATATTGTCTGTTACATACATATGTCTCTCACCTTTAGATGTGTGTGTGTAATTAGTCACATTGCTTAACTAACATGAGAGTAACATTTATGCTAAAGCATTAAGTGCAAAAATTCAAGAGATTAATAATACGTTACGAGTGATTTATTGTAACTTTGGTAAACGTTTGCAAGCTTTATTTAAAGGAAATGTCAGTTATGTTTTATTCTTTCCTACCAATTGAACTAATATACGTAGAGCTGCTGTTTTTTTTTTAATTTAAGTTGGTAACTTTTGCTTTTAACCAACTAAACGATATTACTAAAGTAATAGAAATACCAAATGATTGGAACACCAGAATAATATTACCAATATACAAAAAGGAGATAGTAAGGATTGCTTCATCTACAGAGGGACCACCCAATGAAAAACAGACTGAGAGAAAGACTAAAGGACACAGTGGGAAACACACAACACAGGCTCAGAAAAGGTAGAGAGACACAAGATTTAATATTTGCAATGAGACAGCTAGGGCAGAAAATATTAAACAAAGGAAGAGGAAGGCATATATGCTTCGTAGACTTATATAAGGCCTTCGATAAAATAAGGAGAAATGGTTCTTGGAGAAGGAAAAGAGAAATGGAGGCAGCCATGGTTAAAATAATAGTCACTATACAAGAATAACATAAACAAAGTAAGAACACACAACAATGTATCAAAAGAGTCTACCACAAAAACAAGTTTCAAACAAGGATATTGTTCTCCATTGTAGTACGTGTAGACAACGACACATAAAATTGAAAAGTAACATGAAAAGGTATGCATATAGGATACCTGAGGATGAAACCAATTCGAATATTACATTGTATATGTTATTTGCGGACGATATAATTATCGCAAATTCAGAGACAAACCTGCAAAGAAATCTAAATGAAAAAGAACTAAAAATAGAAAACCTAGAAATGACTATAAGTAAATGTACGACAATGATAATGGTAAATGAAGCAAAGGAACACAAAATAAAAGTGGAAGGCCAATCAATAGAACAGATTTAAAATTATGTATATCTACGAACGGTAATAGAGTACAACGGAAAAATGGACAAAGAAATAGCAGAGAGAAATGGAAAAGTGGGAAGATTGTGTAACATTTTGAAAACCACATTCTTTAGAAAAAGAGAAGTTCTTAAAGAGATTAAACCCCACATATACAAAAGTGTTGTAAGACTATCCCTGGTATACGGAAGCGAATCATGGATAATAACGAACAGAACTGCTAGCAAAATTAAAGCAATGAAAATGATGTTTCTAGGGAAAACCAAAGGAATTACCAGAAAAGATAGAATACGTAACTCAACAGTGGTGTAAGAAGTGGAGATATACCGATTGAAAAATAATTGAAGAAAAACAGATCAGTTGACTAGTACACATAAATATTTATATAGAGTGGAAGAAGACAGAATTGCCAGAGAAGTATTCGAAGTAAAAATACTAGGAAAAGAGATAGGAAGAGTAAGCTAGACAGACAATTGGATCCAGAAGAAAATATATATAATAACGGAGGACAGGAAACCCTGGAAGAGGTTCATTGGAACTAACTAAGAATATATTATAATAAATAGTCTGGCATTTAATGATATAAGGACTTCTGATTAAATAAATAAATAACTTTTGCTTTTCTTGAAGTCCAAAAATTTGTTTAAATTTATTTAAAAGTAAATAACTACATTAGAGAAAATGAGTTTCTAAATTCAACAAATTATCGAATGTCATTTTTTTGAATTAACTTTCTTTTAATAAAGTTTCAATTAATTGTTATTATAATGCACTGTCTTTGTTCACCAAACTTTAGCTTTTTCACAATGATAACACATTTTACAAAGTATTCCAAATGTATCTGCTACATAGACAATGAATGGGCGATATTTGAAACATGTAACTAGTTATTTGACCTACATTTAAATGAAGTTTCAACTCGTATCCTCCTCATTAATCAATACTGGCGTTTTCATTACACCTTAATACCTGCATCATTTTTATACCAGTTTCAAGGATGACTGGACAATTTTTCATTACGTTAGACTTCCTTTTTAAGAACATTTTGTATTTCGATTCATCAATAAATATTAAATATTGAATGCTTGAATAGATTTGTTTATGTTCAATGCATTTTTTAATTCAAAACCTTTTAACTTTGAGTTACTTTATAAAATTGTTCGCAGGTTCTTTCACTATTTTGAAAGCTGTATTGAGAGTTAACTATCTCGAACATTATGATTATATTTATAACATATAGTCAGGAAATTTTTAACGGACAATGTACTATATGTGCAACATTCTATGAGAATACTTCCGATTCGATGGGTCTACATAAGTAGCTAGGATCGTATGTAACAGATTATAAGTTTGACTAGCACCTGTGAACATCTAATTAATAGTTAGCAAAATGTTATAGTTGTTTCTGTTTTAAATATTATACAGGGTGACCACGGGAAGTATTAAAATTTTGAAAACAGCAAAACGGTGTTAATTTTTTAAACAAAAAATATATTTACTTTTCTGACATGTTTGTTAGGATATGCCATTTAATTTAACTTGCAAAAATAAGGTCAGGAAGGTGACGGCCGTCTTCTCTGATGCAGTTTTCAATTCTGTTGAGGAAGCTCTGCCATACTAGCTGTAGTGTCTCCTCGGTGATTAGTGCCACCTCTTCACGAATTGCCTCTTTCAAATTTTCCAAATTAAGAGGTTTGCGTTGAAAAACTTTATCCTTCAAATGTCCCCACAAAAAAAATCGCAGATGTTGAGGCCGGGAGAACGAGGAGGCCAGGGCACATCTCCAAATCTTGAAATGACATGACCTGGGAACAAGTTTCGCAGCAACGTCATCGAAACTCTTGCTGTGTGTGCAGTAGCTCCATCTTGCTGAAACCATATGTCCTGTTGCAAGTTGAGCATCTGCAGTTGTAAGAAAAAAAATCGTTGATCATACGCACGTACCGATTCGCGTTCACTGTCACCGCAACTCCATCCTCTTCAAAAAAGAAGGGGCCAATAACATGTTGTCTCGACACCGCACACCATACAGTCACACGAGGCGAATGGAGAGGTTTCGCATGAAGCTGTCTTGGGTTTTCCTCTGCCCAGTATCTGCAGTTCTGTTGGTTCACTGTCCCATTTAGGTAAAAGTGAGCTTCATCGCTCATGAAAATCAGAACGTCAGGCTCATCGTGAAGGAGAACTTGCATTTGAGTAGCGAAATCCAACTGTTGGGGGTAAACAGTTTCTTTTAACTCTTGTACACATACAATCTTGTAAGGATGAAACTTGAGATCCCGTTTCAAAATTTTTCGGACCGACTCACGTCCCATGTGTAATGAAGATGCGTGCCGTCGAGCTGAACGACCAGGACTCCTAATCATTGCTGTTCTCACTCTGTCAATGTTCTCCGGAGTCCTCACTGTTCGTGTAGCGCCTGGTGGTTTCTTCCCCATAATGTTGCCTGTGGACCGAAAACTTGTAACCCATTTCATAATCGTTGGTCGGGTAGGTACGGCTCCATGCCGTTCAACGTTAAAATGAATGCGAAAATCACGCTGACCCGCTACCACTGAATCATTGTTTCGTACATAAGATTCGTACGTAAACACGCGATGTTGAACTGTCCACGGCTCCATTGCGACTGGAATACCTAAATGGCCACTGCTTGGGAGGTGAATGACCGCCCGCCCCTCCCCCCATGATTTGCCGAGGCCGAGTACAGTCGCATCAAAAATGTAAATACATCCCGCGGTCACCCTTTACGTATACTTCTATTCTTGGTTTTATTTCTACTCCCCTAATAATGGTTCATATTTTATACACTTGGCGTTTTGAATTATGTAAATCTGACTCAACACAGAAATTCAGACTTTTGGTGTTAGTAAAAGTAAGTTTTCGGGGAGATTTTTTCGGAGATTTTTGGCTTTCCCAAAAATTTTAGAAAACTGAGTACAGAAGTTTGTTGTCAACGTTTCTTCCATCATCAATTTTGCATAAATCCTGGAGATACGTATACAAGAATCCACCGGAGAGAAACTAAGACTTGGTTTTAGCAACAGTGAGTTCTGTGAGATTTTTTTTGAAAATTTTTTGATTTCGAAAAAATTTTGGAAAAGTAAGACTAAAAATTTGCTGCTAACATTCCTTTCATCATCAGCTTTGCATGAATCGTGAATCGAAACTAAGACTTTTGGTATTTGCAAAACTAAATCTTGTGAGAAACTTTTTTGGAGATTTTTGGTTTTTTCAAAAAGTTTGGCAAATTAAATACAAAAGTTTGTTGTCAACATATCCTCCATCATCAATTTTGCATATATCCTGGAGATACGTCTGCTTAGAACCAGAAAAAGCGAAACTAAGACTTTTGGTATCAGCAATAGTAAGTCCTGGAGAGATATTTTTTGTAGATTTTTGGTTTTTCAAAAAATTTTGAAAAATTAAGTCCAAGAGTTTGTTATTAACTTTTCTTCCATCGTTGACTTTGCATAAATCATGGAGATACATATGCTTAGAAACAGTCGGAGCGAAACTAAGACTTTTGGTATTAGCAAGAGTAAGCCTTGTGAAAGATTTTTTTGTGGATTTTTCGGTTTCCAAAATCTTTGGAAAACTAAGTCCAATAGTTTGTTGTCAACATTTCAACAACTTTCATCATCAGCTTTGCATAAATCGTCGAGATACGTACGCTTAGAACTAACCGACGCAATAGTTACAAATTCCTAAAAAACTAAAGGTTGAAGTCTTCCATTAGTAACTCAGGGTGATGCATAACTGCAATTTCGAATGCATCCACAAAAATTTCCAAATCTCTGTTAGGAATATCAGGTGGTATATATAGTATACACCGGCAAAATATATATGTGATTCAAAAAAACAATTGTGTTTGGTTTCGATAAGGTCACATCCTATATCTTTACTAAATCCAACAAGCACACTACCTTCATCACTACTGTAGCTGGTAATTTAATTAGTTCACCCTACAATTTTAGAGTTATAACGAAATGAAGTCGAAACACATGAAACTGAAAACGTATATTTCTGTATTACATATGTTAGTATTGATTTCAATGCATGTGGCCTGTAAACTGTCGCGGTCGCTGTCTGTAATTTTTTCATTTTGGCTTCCGGGTTGAAACCGTGTCTTCGTCAATACTGCTACCGACGTTTTGCCACCACTTCTATGGGTATTTCAAAACTTAACAGTCGCGTTAAAACTGCTGTAAGTCTGCGGTGGGGGAGTTTATATAGGGATATTGGTCACGTGTTAATGGAGCATTAAGATTATGGTTGAGAAGTTTGGAGATGCGGGATTGTCAGGCGTTGTGTAGAGGATAACCACCATCACAGTTTAGGTTTATTGGGGTGTTTAGACATCTCTATAGATTAACGGATTTTTCTGCTGTAGTAATGACTATTCGGGGACAGGACTTTTGTCGAAGGTTTGAAACCGGGATCATATCCAGTTCAATTCGAAGCGTGTGTTCTTCGAGGGTTCTAACAATTCTGGATAAATTTCACTTGTTTAAACGCATTATATCACGCCTTCATCTTTCTAGAATTTACCAAGCGCAGGTGAAGATTATGAGTTAGGTGAGGGCTTAGTGACTTCGAAATGTAGTACTCGAAGTGATATAAATAAATATATGCATATCGTGGGCTAACGGCAGTTTGGATATTTAAGAAATATGTATATTTACCTTTCCGGGAGTGTACAGTAATATATATTTAAAATATATTATTTATTGTAACTGAGACCTGGAATTAAATATCACTTTGAACAACTTAAAAAAATACTTCTTTATTTAAAAGCTATTACAAAATGATTACAATGTTTGATTCGCACATAAAATCACTACAAATTTTATGAAAATAATCTAATACAGAATTATTTCATACTTACTATGACAATGGTTATATCTAGAATGAATCATTATACTCTTAAAGCTACAAAATCACCTCGCTCCTGCATTTTTGTGATCACTTGCATCAGTGTTGACAGGTAGTGCTCATAAGAACGTTTTTATAGTTCCATCTTTAATGTAACTGTTCATGATTCATTATATATAAACTGTGACTACTAAGCCTGCAGAAACGAGTGCGCACTCATCGACGGCGATGATATATTTCGAAAGCGGTTGGATATACTCGAGATTCATATGCGTATGGTATGTGTATGAATACCGGATTAGATTGATGATGGCGAATCGACGGCGTTCTTTGTTATGTTCGACGAATGTTAATAGATTTATTAACCGATTTACTGCCCTTATCTCATTTCGTGACCACGATAAAATCGCAAGCACTATACACTCTCATTGCTAATGAATAACTGAGCCCATCGACATGACGCGACGGCTGCTGTGCACGTGTGAACATGTCTCAACATGCAGCAACAAGCAGCTTCCTACGATTCATTGTTGCGTCATATTGCAAAATTTTCCTAGTACCCTTTGTATTTACTAGATACTGTAACATATATTGAAGTCTCCAAAACGAAAATTATATTAATTAAAAGTGAAGATTAGTTGATGAATAAACATTTAAAATTGTAGAAGTCCTGTTGAGCATATTTCTTTCAGATTTCCATCACCTTCAGTACAGTGCATGGAATAAAATTTCTGTATTTTATTTTCAAGTCCAGTTCACAGTTAGCAATACGAGTATTCAACAATGTACAGTTGGTGGAAAAAGCAATGTTTCCCTTTGAACATTGTAAATATAAATACTAATTCGTTTATTTCCATTTCTTCTCTTTACATTTGAAGCGTTCACACATGTATGTGAAAACTGGCATGAATAGATTCGTCCCTGAAAGTATTGTAGTAATCATATTTAATCTTCACCACGACCATATTTTTTCCACTAAACTTTTTCACAAACTGTACGTATACGAGGATAGTTTGACAAGTAGTGAGAATGACACATAGGTGGCGCTCTAATTGGTAAAACAAATGTACTGTAATTTAGGTTGGCTATTTATATGTATACATTCCGATATTTACATAAATCGGTTGATTAGTTTATTTTTGACAGTTGATTGAAAAAGAAGCAACACGTCGTTTTGTTAAAATGGAAAAAGCAGAGTATCGTGCGGTGATTAAATACTTCGTAATTAAGGGTATGAAAGCTACCGAAATAAAAGATGAGTTACGGGAAACATTTAGTGAATCTGCTCCATCAACCGCCACAATAAGTAGATGGGTAAATGAATTTAAACGTGGTAGAACAAGCTGTGTTGATGAAGCACGCTTTGGAGCACCCAAAATCGTGATTTCTAAGGAAATGATTATAAAAATCCATAATATTATTACGCAAGATCGACGACTCAAAGTGAGAGAGATAGCAGACATGGTAACCATTTCAACAGAACGCGTACACCACATTTTAACGAAGGCATTGGGCCTTTCCAAGCTTTCGGCAAGATGGGTGCCGCGATTGCTTACGACTGATCAAAAGTTCACTCGTTTGCTCATTTCAAATGAGTGTTTGGACCTTTATAAGCAGAATCCGGTTGATTTTTGTTAATTGCGATGACACTTGAATACACTACAGTACACCCGAAACTAAACAACAGTGAAACAATGGTTAGAACGTGGTTCTGCACCTCCAAAGAAAGCGAAAACCACTTTATCGGCAAACAAGGTGATGGCATCAATTTTTTTGGGATTCAAAGGGCATTCTGCTCATCGATTACCTTCAGAAAGGTGCCACAATAAACGGACAATATTATGCACAACTTCTACAAAAATTAAATGTTGAGATTCGTGCTAAACAGCCAGGAATGGCAAGGAAAAAGATTCTGTTTCACCAAGACAACGCTCCCTCACATACCAGCACAGTTGCGATGTCCAAAATCCACGAGTTGCATTTCCAATTAGTACGCATGCGCCTTATTCGCCGGATCTAGCCCCTTCAGACTTCCACCTTTTTCCAAAATTGAAAACGGCACTAGGTGGAAAGAAATTTTCGAGCTTATCATCTTCGTAAATGAGTATTTTGCAAGCCTTCCGGAATCGCATTTTAGAGATGCCATAAGGGCATTGGAGCACCGTTGGAATAAATGTATTGCACTTTTAGAAGAATATATTGAAAAATAAAAATTATTTTGTATTTAAAAAATTCGTTTTTCTTTTCCATTCTCACTGCTTGTCAAACTACCCTCGTATATTTACAATTTTGAAGTGCTTTAAATATCATAACCACGTTAATTAATGTCATTATGCCAACAAATTCAACAATGAGAACGGTTTCTCTTTTTTTATGTAATTTCGTTTGTTTAGATAATTCGGTTTGCTTCCCCTTTTCGAAATTATTAAACATTTTAATTCACAGGAACTAATGACAATAGCAAGCGCTTGTCCGTAAATTATTCTTCATGCTATAACCTCCGTTATTATAAGACCGATTATGAAACTGCCATCACTTTACGAAATTCTTTCGGATAGAAATTGTTTGCTCACTAAATTAGTCGCGAGAAACAAATATATTTTTACTTTTAATTTCAGGAAGTAACTGTTTTGGAGTTCAATTTTACTTTTGCGAAACGTACACGACGCCACACTTTATGACAAGTGCAAAACAATCCTCTTTGTGTTGTATTAAGTTCAACGTGATTGTTGTACAGATATATCGAATATGGAAATAATTAACATAATTTCGCAGTTAAAAGTAAATATAAAATAGGATTAGCTACCTGAAATGTCTGATATTGATGTGTTTTGCAATTTAAAATAGAGCTGATATGAATTTTTATGATTATAAATTCCAATAGGTTCATTAGCAGATATGTGATATGTTAACATATAAATTTCATTAACTCTACATGACTTAGTTTTTTAAGGTCGATGTATATTTTGTGAGTATCATTCGTGGAAAAAGCAATACCTCACAATGGACGATTGTAATTTGGGCCAATGGTCATTATTTAATCCTCGAATATTAGTCTGGTAACAAGGAAAGAAGTGTTACACAAAATGTGATAGAAATACTATTCATTTCACTTCTTTCTTTCCTGTTGTCGTTAGTATTCGGACAATTTTGTCATTTTCTTTTCATATAACGCATTGTTGTGGATACAGTAAATGTATCTTCTTTGCATTGCAATATTGTGTTTGTTCTAACAAGAAAATTACTAAAATATATTAATTAGAACACAATATTAAATTTGTTGTTTTACGAATATGGTTGATTTATTTATTTTTCATCCACTTAATAAAATCGTAGTATGATGAAATAATTGCAGTGTGTTTCAAATAAAAATAAACTTTTTTAAAACAGTAATTCTTAGTGGCGGCATCAACTAAAAAAGAATGCGCGTCGAAAGGTAGATTTTTCACCAATGCTATGTCAAAATATCAAGACATTTGCATTATTAGAAGCAGAGAAATTGCGTAAAGTTACAGTGTGTATTTGGCATTGGTCGAAAAATGAATTTTGAACAAAGAGTAAATATCAAGTTCTGCTTTAAAATCGGTAAATCGTTTACTGAAACGTTTAATATGAAAGAAATGTACGATGATGTCTGTTTATCACTTACGAGTGTGTATGAGTGGTATTAACGATTTAAAGGCGGTCGTATGGACATAATTGACGACGAACATCCTGGTGCAAAAAAATCTGTGGTTTCGAAAAGTAACATCGAACTTGTGCATGAATTTATCAGAAATTAGCCGAAATCCTCATTGCGATGCATGGGAATGGAATTAAATATTTCCAAAGATACAATTCATTGCATTTGGACATAGAATTTGGGACTGAGGAAGATTTGTGCAGGGTTGCACCACACAAACTAACTGAATTCAACATCTAAAGACTTGATTAAAGATTCAAAAAAGGACGACAACTTCAGGTATTCTATTCTAACTGGCGATAAGACGTGGTGTGTTCAATATGATCCAGAAAGCATTCAAACGAAAAAATCCCGTCTGGGTCAAAGTCAAAAGTGAAGACAACGGTGATTTGTTTTTATGATTCGAAAGGCATAGTGCACAAAGAGTTTGTACCAACTAATCAAACAGTCAGAAAATGGTAGCTGGCGTTCGTTACATGGTAATGCACCAGCTCATCTCTCGACGCTTATCACTGATTTTCTAACTACAACTGTCATTTCAATCATCAAACCATTAACCGTATTCACCGGATTTGGCCCCATGATTTCTATATATTCTCCAAACTGCATTTACCGATGAAAGGACAGAGTTATGCCGATGTCGAAGCCATTAAAGAGGCGTCGACAGCGATCTTGAAAGACATCTCTAAAGATGAACTTAAAAATTCATGTTATTTGACGGTGCAAAACGTTGTGTTGAAGTCGAAGGCGACTACTTTGAATGAAATAAATGAATTTTGCCAAAATAGTAAGCTTTTGTTTTTATTTTAAAACGGATCTGTTTCTCTGTGACGGACTGTGGCTAATGCATGTGGATACAGTAAATGTTTCCTCTTTGCATTGCAATATTGCTTTTGTTCTGCTGAGAGAATTATTAAAATATATTATATAAATTAGAACACAATATCAAATTTGTTGTTTTACGAATATGATTCATTTACTTACTTTCAGTATTTTACTTGATAAAACTGTAATACGACGAAACAATTGCAGTCTTTCAAATAAATTTTTTTTCAAATGAAATATTTCATTATTTTTTCTTTAGCATGAAATGAACTTTCAAGTGCTTTCATCAGCAGTTAATGAATTATTTGTTAATTTATCTTCTGTGACACCGAACATTAATTAAACACACATACATATACGTTTGATAAATCCTTTTTATTTTCCCTTTTTGGTTTTCAAATGCTTTCAGTAGTATGTGAGACCGTACGTATATATGTTTACATACCTCTGTACTTATATGTACATAAGTGGATTTCAACGTAGTCTTTGAAGACCGACTTTCTTAATATGCCACCTCAAGAAGTTAACCGTAATGGTTAGTCATGTACTCCGCACTTTCTCGTTGGAATAAACACAGGATGCATTACAATTAATGTTGTAAATGGAATTGCTCAACTGACATATTCGTAGCTGCATAATACATCTGTGTAGTTCGAGATCTGTTTAATTCCATATTAACTAATCATATGCCATACTAGATTAATGTTAAATAAAATTAATTACTACTTAAAGGAGAACTTCTGAATGGAAATATTACTTTATATTGTATCAACTATATCTAAATATAATCAAAAATCTTATTAGAACCCTAGGATGTTAAGGTATTGCATTTCATTTAATTTACATTTTATTCATTTTTACCTGTACCAGGTGTATCGGAAAGTCATTACCGATTTTTCTAACAGATATCGCTAGGTTTAAGTATGTAATGTTATGATTTGACACATCTGTCATTTTATTCTACTGACATCATGCTTCAAAGCCATACATGTTATATTTTGCGAAAGTAACACTATCATAGATTTATACCTATTTGAAAATGTCGAGTTTCGTGACTGAGAATGTCCATCTGCGGCACACATTACTTTTCTTATTTAATCAAAAGAAAAAAGGCGCTAAAATCATCGTTTGCTGGTAGAAACTTACGGTGAGCATGCTCCAACTATAAAAACATGTGAGGTGTGGTTTCGACAATTCAAAAGTGGTGATTTCGATGTGCAACATTCTGGTAGACCGAAAAAGTTTGAAGATGCGAAACTGTAGGAGTTATTGAATGAAGACCCAACCTAAACTCAAAAACAATTGACAGAAGCGTTAAATGTGGCCCAAGAAACGATTAGTGACCGATTACGAGCAATGGGAAAATCCAAAAGATGGGAAAATGGGTGCCACGTCACTTGAATGAGAGGCAAATAAAAAATCGAAAAATCGTCTGTGAACTGTTGCTTCATAAGTATGATTGGCAGTCATTTCTGTATCGAATAGTGACGGGTGATGAAAAATGAATTTATCTCGAAAACTCTAAACGCAAAAAATCATGGTTATCACCTGCAGAAACTCCAAAAAAGCCAAATCGTCGCAAGAGAATTCTTGGTGTTTGGTGGGATCAAAGTGGCATTGAAACCTGGTGAAACAGTTAATACTGATCGCTACCGACAACAAATGATCAATTTGCACCATGCATTGATAGAAAAACGTCCAGAATAGGTCCGAAGACACGGCTTTGTGTGATTTTACAGCACGATAATGCGTCATCTCATACAGCAAAACCGGTTAAGGATGCGTTGAAAGCACTTGGATGGGACATAATATCGCACCCGCCATACTCTCCAGACCTTGCCCTGTCCAACTATCTCCATTTCGCATCAATGGGACACTTGCAGAGCAGCACTTTTCCAATTTCGAAGAAGTTAGAAAATGGCTCGATGAATGGTTTTGCTCAAAGGACAAACAGTTATTTTGGGATGGCATCCATAAATTGCCTGAGAGATGGACAAAATGTGTAGAATCAAATGGCTAATATTTTGAAAAATAAATCTTTTCATTTTCTTGAAAATTATGTAGTTTCTTTACGAAAAATCCGGTAATGACTTTCCGGTACACCTGGTAAATAAGTACATTCTCGTTTGTTTCTCGCCTTGTTCCTCGCTTCTTGACAATTTATTTCACGTTGTTTCAGAGTGTCCGCGACAGCATTTTCCCAGGATTTCTGTGGTCTTTCTTTAGTGCGGTTTCGTATAGGATGTGCTTGTCATATAATTTTTGCTTGCTGTTTGTCTGGCATTCGTGTTTCATGTCCAAACCATCATAATAACCTTCTTTCTATTATTCTTCTTAAGAATTCTACTTGTAACATAAAACGTATAAAAGATAAAGATGGAAAATAGCTGGTGAACAACGGGTGATAGAAAGAATACTTTGAAGAAATACTAAATCCGGACAGAACAAACTATGTGCTCAAAGAAAATGACATAGAAATGAAGCAGTACAAAAGAGAAGGAAATAACAAATTCGGTAACAACGAAATAAAGGAAGCAATAAGCACATTCAGAAGAGAAAAAGCACAATAGAAATGTTAAAAAATTAGTAGTAAAAGGAATACAAATAATGACCATTTTATTTAATAGAATCTATAGCGAAGACTAAATACTAAAACAATGGGAATTAGGAGCCTTACACAAAAAGGGCGAAAATAAAGAATTCTCAAACTATCGAGGAATTACGATACTGAGTAATGGCTAAAAAATTGCTAAAAAATTTGGGGAAAAAGGCTAAACATCATAACAGACAGACATTATCAAGCTCAATGATATTTATAACAACTTAATATCTTAAAACATATGCCATTACAAGCATCCAACAACAGGAATTTACAAGCACACATGCAGATATATTTGGCATGAGATAAAAAGGAAAAGAAAATACCAGATGTTGCTTTCGGAAAGCATTAACTAAAAACATTTAGAATGAATAAGTCGTTAATATAAATTAAATGCTCTATTAACTTAATGGTCGAAACTCTCAATAAAAAAGAGTAAAGATTATAACTAGAACAAAACGACTAACATATTAAAAAATAAAAGATTACGTTGAAACAAAATACATTTTTGGACCTAAAATAAGTAATTTATTTAAAAGTCACTTTCTCGTTAAATCATCTTGGTATCCTGAGATACGAGGGAGCGTTTTTATATTCGCGGAATGGGGGACAAGGGGTGGAAATAAAAAAAACCAAATTATTTTTCTTTTTCAATATATTCACCTGCAAGGCGGATACATTTTTCACATCTTTCAATTAATTTATTTATACCCTCATAAAAAAATGATTTCTCTTTATCTGCAAAATACGCCGAAACTGCCTCCTTGACTTCATCATCAGCAGTAAATTTTTTACCCCGCAGCTCTTTTTTCATTTTCGGAAACAGGTAATAATCACTCGGGGCCAGGTCTGGGCTGTAGGGTGGGTGATTCACAATTTCGAAGCCCACCTTATGCAGGGCAGTTAACGCAACGCAGCTCTTGTGAACGGGCGCGTTGTCGTGCAAAAGCAGAACACCTTTTGTCAATTTTCCCCGTCTTTTCTCTTTAATGGCTTCTTTTAGTCGCTCTAATATTGAAGCGTAATATTTTCCGGTTATAGAAAACCTTTATCTTTATAATCAATCAACAATATTCCTTCCGAGTCCCAAAATACCGTTGCCATGAGTTTCCCAGCTGATTGTGACACTTTAAATTTCTGTGCCCTTTTTATGCCACTGCTCAGGTTCATAATGATGAACCCAAGTTTCGTCTCCAGTAACAATTCCACTCAATACACCATCCTTGTCTTCATTACAGAGGTCCAAAAATGCACGCGAACACTCTACGCGCTGTTGTTTTTGCGGCGGCGTGAGCATTCTCGGCACCCATCTTGCGTTGACCTTAGACATGCCGAGATGATCGTGTAGGATTTTAAAAATTATTGTATCGGATACTCCAATCATTTCTGCGAGTTGTTTCTTCTTTAGTCGAGCATCTTCGAGTACAATTTGTTCAACTTTTTGGATAAGTGGTCACCTCAATGCTCCTGCCCGGCCTCGGGTCGTCTGCAAGGGATTCCCTTCCTTGTTTAAAT
This sequence comes from Dermolepida albohirtum, assembly GCA_031893035.1. NCBI lineage: Eukaryota > Metazoa > Arthropoda > Insecta > Coleoptera > Scarabaeidae > Dermolepida > Dermolepida albohirtum. The sequence continues at coordinate 364,783 of JAVIWB010003122.1, forward strand.
AAACTATGCCACTTGTACACCATGGTTTTTCCTGGACAAGAGTCGCCGTAAACCAATGACATCTCATTCATTATGGTCGCGACTGATTTTCCTTGCCTGGTAAGGAACTTTATAACGGCACGATATTCGATTTTTTCCATATTTCACTTTTCACTCCTGATTATGTTACCTGGTTGACGATAGCTCAAAGACTAACTGTCTAATAACAATGAAACTTCGTATTTATACTAATCATGAGTCGCTGCACAGGCCACGCCCCCAATGCGCCTACTCACCCCTCTACAACCCGCTCATTCCGCGAATATAAAAACGCTCCCTCGTAACAAAATCTATCGAATCATACGTATTGTATGTATACAACTAATGTCGTAAAAAGTTATTACGTAACTTGACATTGTTTATATTTTCCATATAAATGTCTTTTAATGTAATACTAAAAACAAAGCATGGATTTATTTTTGTAATATATTTATGGTGATACAAGCAGATCAGATAGAGAATTTTAATTTAACTTGTAAACTTTACATTTAATTATTCGCATTTATTCTGCAAAAGCCCTTTGTTTTCCCTTCTGAAACACAACAGGGGATTATTCATTTAGTAGGATTGACCAACCGACAGTGTAGAAATGTACTCCTGTTTATTTTAAGTTTAACCAACAGGAATAATGGAATAAGCATTGGAGACCAACGCAGTTGTGCCTAATATGAACTCATAAATTAACATACTCGTAGTATACGTAAAAAGCCTTCTAATGCAAGCGAGTTAGCTATTAGCGAGTAAAGCAACTATACGTACACATATACATGGGTAAATTCCTATTACCTAAGAATAATTTGAGTTTTTGTGCCATTATAATTGTTTTTTTAATGCAAAGATTGAAAATTATTGTGATGGACAAATAATGACACTTAAGTTTTGAAATAACCGTTGTTGAAATCTGGTGAAAGTTAATTTTCAATTTACATTTACAATTAATTCAACTGCAAATAATATTGAACTCTCCTTGACTACAAGATAAACACAGATGTTTTAAATAAATAGTAATACCATTATTTAAGCATACGTATGTTGAATATGAAAATTAAAATAATTAGACACTCCTAATTATTAGTTTTATTATTTTCATATACAAGCTTCGTATCCATCTGAATTCTTTAAATATTTTATGACTGAAATACTGTTTAGTAATTTCTTTTTACAATTTTGTTAATAAATGTTAACACTATTAGAAAATCTATGCTAGAATGCTAGCACTGTTCATAATTTTAACAGTAACAGTTAGTAAAGTAAATACTTACTGAAAATTAGTATCTTCTGTTAAGGCATTATTGATTAAAGCAATAGAAATTAAACAAACGTTAACGTAAACCTGACTGCGGATTGTAAATATTAGACCTGTTTCTATAATGTGATTTACGGCATATTGAAAGACACGAAACTTATTGCCTGGTTGTCTAATTGGTATGGCAATCGTTTAGCAAACGACGGATACAGGTTCGAGTCCTTCTCTACAGTAGAAATTTTTAATGAATTTCTGTGATTGTAATTAACGATGGCTTAGTAGAAAAACTAATTTTCATCAATTATTATTTATATATTAGGTGCGCAACTAAGTTCTCGCTATTTTTCAAGAGATGGCTCCAGTAGTAAGTGCTGGTCGATTGTGACATAACCAAAACGTCATGAACCAAGCTTAGACATCTGGTAAACAAACCGCTTTGACACATTAGTGATTTTGTTTTTGCGTCATATACTTTTGGTTGTGTGAAAATGTCTGATTTTGTGCCAAATAATTGTCATTTGCGGGAAGTGTTGCTTTTCTTCTTTCATTCGAAGAAAACGGCGGCTGAAGCGCGTCAAGAACTCCAAAAAGTTTACGGAGATGCTGCTCTAAGTGAAACAACGTGCCATGATTGGTTCTATCGCTTCAAAGACGGTGATTTCGATGTTGACGACCGTTCGCCTGAAGGAAGACGAAAAACCTTCGAAGACACTGAATGGGAGGCATTGCTCGATGAGGATCCGTGCCAAACGCAAAAAGAGCTTGTTTCAGCATTAGGAGTTACTCGCCAAGCCACCTACCAGCGATTGCATGCGTTGGGAATGATTCAAAAACAAGGAACTTGGGTTCCTTATGATTTGAAGCCAAGAGACGTTGACCGTCGTTTTTTCGCCTGTGAACAACTGCTCCAGCGGCAAAAAAAGAAAGGGTTTTCTTCATCGCATCGTTACGAGTGATGAAAAGTGGATTCATTACAGCAACCCAAAGAGAACAAAATCATGGGGACTGCCCGATCATGCTTCTACGTCGTCGGTTCGGCCGAATATTCACGCTGCGAAGGTTTTGCTGTGTATTTGGTAGGTCCAGGGCGGTGTTATTTATTATGAGCTGTCGAAACAGACTGGGAAACTGTATCGAACTCAATTGATGCGATTGAGCCGAGTACTGCGCGAAAAGCTGCCACAATACGAGCAGAGGCACGAAAAAGTGATTCTACAGCAGGACAACGCTCGGCCTCACGTTGCCAAACCCGTTAAAACCTACTTACAAACGCTCAAATGGGAGATCCCCAGATATTGCGCCGTCCGATTATTACTTGTTCCGTTCGATGGCACATGGTCTGGCTAATCAGCAGTTCTGCTCATATGAAGACATCTCAAAATGGTTTGATTCGTGGATAGCCTCAAAAGACGAACACTTCTACCGTGACGGTATTCGAGCTCTGCCAGAAAGATGGAAAAAAGTTGTCGCTAGCAATGGGCAATATTTTGAATGATTCATTTGTAAACATTTTTTCACAATAAAGTTGCATTTTCATCAAAAAAACAGCGAGAACTTAGTTGCGCGCCTAATATTTATATATAATTATTAACATAAATACTTACTCTTCAATTTATTAATCAGTTATTCAATTACGCAGGTCAATAAATTTAAATTTTTAGTTTTGCTATCAAGTGACGTCTACTTTATAGAAAACATTTATTTTAGTATAAGAGAGATGGTCAAGTTAGCTCAAATTTCGCTTGGGTTTTAATGAAAATATTTTTCTATTTATAACATATTTTAAGGTGTTTTTTGAATTCTTACAATTAGAAATGTGATAAAATACTGCATTGTCTCTTATAAACAACATCCCGAGTCTTCCTTCTTTCTTCTTAACGTCCTCGCGTGCTCAGTTGCAGCTGTGTAGGTAACCTATACGGTCTGCGTCTTTAAAATGTTCAACGTCCATGCGCCGTCCATGGTCGTCCCGCTCCGGTCTCCCATCTGCGATCACAAAGGATGTGGTGGTTTTAGTTGAAGCGAAAATGCTTAAGAACAGAGGCTTTACCATAAGCACTCTTTCAAACGACTTTCCTGACCTCTTGGTTATCGGCAAGCTTCTATGAAGACGGTATTAAAAATCTTGTTGTAAGGTTTGATGAATGTTTAAACAAACTTGGTTGCTATGTTGTAAAATATTAAGAAACGTATGTATGTTTCTGAAAATAAATTCGGTTGATTTGTGTTAAATTTTTCAGAGTGTATATCATATCTTTGATACAGTTTTTATTCTTCATAAATGTAACGACAAAGCAAGAACGCTTTACTTAAAAAACATGTTTGTGTATGACAGAAACTTACCTAGGCTTTATGCCAAACTTTATTATTAATAACACTATCAACTACATATGTTTCATCGAATTCACGTAAAATATTAAAGGAACGAGTGTTTTAAGAAGAGGGTCCCTTACTAGGTGTCTTTCTCTTATCTTTCTTGGATAGGGGAATTGGTATTGGCTAAACTCACTACTTTTTATAGCAAAATCATACAAATTTTAGAGATAATTCCTTTGCAAAGTCAAAAGTTTACATTTTGATTTGGTTTTTCAAATTCTTTTCCTTCAGAAATATTGCAAAACAGTTAGCTATTTTTAGTCTTTAAAATTATCTTTGGGAGCTGTCAAAATGTCACCACAACATTTTTCAGTCAATACCTACTATGCAGTATTTATTAAGACTAACCTATGTATTAATTTATTGAACAACTTTATTTTATGATTATCTGTTATAACTGCGGTTAGTACTAAATTTTTTCAAAAATTTCTGCGGGTATACACGATGTAAAAGGTAAAAATTAGAATTTTTCATATGTATTGGGTTGGCAACTAAGTACTTTCAGTTTTGTAGTATAAAATAAAACACTTTTTTTTTTAAACAAAGAATAGTTTTTAATCAATTATATATTTTCCATTTTGCTCAATGACCTTTTGCCATCTTTCTTTCAGCTGCATGATTCCGCGCTCATAAAATTTCTGGTCCTTATCAGCAAAAAAGTGAACCAGGTGGTAGTGAAGGTCATCGTCATTTGTGAAAGTTTTACCATTCAAAGAACTCTGCAAACTTCGAAATAAATGGTAATTAGATGGTGCTAGATCAGGGCTGTATGGGGGATATGGCATCACTTCCCAGCCAAGCTCCAATAGTTTCCCACGAGTTGTCAAAGATGTGTGAAGCCTTGCATTATCTTGATGGAAAATTACACCTTTCCGATTTGACAATTCTGGCCGTTTTTCTTTGATTGCTTCATCCAGTTTTATTAATTGTTGACAGTAAACATCAGAATTGATCGTTTGATTCCTTGGAAGCAGCTCAAAAAACACAACACCTTTGTAATTCCACAAAACTGACAGCATGATCTTTTTTGGATGCAATTCAGCTTTCGATGTGGTTTGAGCTGGTTTATCGTGTTTGCTCCATGATCGTTTTCGAACTATGTTACTGTACAGGACCCATTTTTCATCACCAGTGATGATTCTTTTTAAGAAAGGGTCGGTTTCATTTTGTCTAAGGTGCATATCGCAAAAGTTGATTCTTTGTGTTAAATAAGCTTCTTAACTAGCCCAAGACATTTTAAATGTTTTTCAATTGTTGTGTGCGATACATGTAGCCTCTCCGCAACCTCTCGAACAGTTATATGACGATGCTCTTCAATTATGACTTTGATTTGGTCATCATCAACTTCAGTAGGCCGACCAGAACGTTGCTCATCTTTGAGGAAAAAATCTCCAGAACGGAATTTTTTATACCAATTCTGACACGTGCGCTCTGTTAAGCAATTAGCACCATAAACTTCATATATCTTTTTGTGAGCCGCAGCAGCTTTCTTTCCTTTACAGAAATAAAATAGTAAAATATGTCGAAAATGTTCGTTTCTGCACTCCATTTAAAATTAACCCACAACTAATAGCTTTAATAAAAATCACGCACTACTTGCTTCTGAAGTTACGTAAATGTGACTAGTATCACGCGACAAACGGTAAAGTACAGCACTAACATACGTTATACAAAAAGTAAAGCAACGCTCTCTATCAGTAAAAACCGAAAGTACTTAGTTGCCAACCCAATATTTTGGTTTTGTACGATTCTTCGCCACCAAAATACAGGGTACACGCTTTTAATTATTTATTAAATACGAACTCTATATATAAAAAAATAAACTAAATACAACTGCGAAACAATTTTAATGCTCACTTACATCTGAATGTAATTGCAAATTAAATACATAATAGCAATTAGATGCCATGAAACTACTTTTACCGTGTTTACCATAAGAAAGTGAGAACTTAAAAAAATGTACAATATAATCAGGGTATTTTACTTTTACAATAGCATCTATGTAAATTATATTTTGTAAACCTATTATTATTATTAGAAAAGAATATAATAAATAATTCAATATGTTTATGTGAAAGTAAAATTTTGTCACTTTAGAAAGGTATACACTTTTGAGAAACATCAGTTTGTGCTAATGTGTATTGCTAACTTTATGATTTAATAACAATGAAAAAGGACCTAAATAACATTAATAAAAGATAATAATAGATAATAATAGTTAGTGGACTTTTTTAAATAATCTGTAAAAACTTGATAACATTTCATTCACTCGAAGCCTGGATACGTGGCATTTAACTGATATTAACTTCTATACGAAGAATCGAAGAATCAATATTCAAAACGGTGTTTTAAAAATGTTTCAAATTGTTTTCCACAAACACAGAGTAGAGGTGGTGTGGATGATGATAAATGTTCAGGTTTATTAGCTAATAATGATAATAATAATACACGTTAACGTCAATTACAGGGGACTTTGGCAGTGCATGAGTTATCATTACACTCGCGCGCGTGATGCGACTTATGATCTCTAGTCTACCAGCATTCGCTTAAACGGGAAAAGAAAACCACGATAAACCTTTCCCGACAGTAGGCCATCATCGGACTCGAACACGAGACCTCCCCGGTGTGATGTACCTCTGTGTGTGACTTACCTCAGAGCTACCAGCCGAAACGATGTCCAAGAATGTCGAAGAAGTGTGTTTTTCTGAAGAAGGGATCTTCAGTGAGATTTATGAAAATAAATTTGGAATATTTAAGACAATAATTCATTGGTTTTTGATTGAAGAGCTCCTTAAAAGAGATCGTCTCTCGTGGACAATGCGTAGCGTTTTCATTACAATCTAGTATTACTGAATGGTGGTCACTAAATGAAGAAAATTAAAAGAAATCCATATTTCGAGACATTATCTACAAAGAATTATGAAATTGTGAAAAGAGTGTTATCTTGGTGCATTGAAATGCTTGGTAAGTTGAATTTGTTGCGTTCGTCTTAAATGTCGAAAGTTAGACACTTGGTGATCACTTCACGATAATGTACCTCCTCATTGTTCGTCAATTGTCACCGACTTTTTGGACCAACACTTTTCGCTTTCGCCGTATTTTTTCACTATTCAATTTTTGTAATAATCTCTCTCAAGATCTTCAAATTACTGTTCCATAGGATGTCCGGGTAGCACATGTGGTAAGGGCTCTGGACTTTAAATATTTATCGAGGGAAGTCTTTTCTGCACCGCTCTCTTTCTGGGCAGTGCGAATTTTAGAATAGTTTCTCGTTTTAAAGGTACCTTTCCCGGTACCCTTCGGTGATGAGGAAGAATAATCAACACTGCTTCCACTCTTACGGTGAGGAGGGGTTAGTAACAAAGTCATGAAACACTTTACACACTGTCGCTCTCGGTCGTGACCAATCGAAAAAACGTGATCTCGCACACCACAAAACGAACCAAAACGAAACTTCTTCTCATTATTATTTATTATTATTTAGAAATTTAAATGGAAGTAAAGGTATGTATTGGATCTAGGTCAGGTGAGAAGAATAGTCGAGGTATAACTATAATGTCAATTGATACATTTTTTATGAATATTGTCTGAACCACGAACTTGAAATTTAACACCATGAGTTCTCTTTATAGATTTAAACAGTTTAAAGTCTGCGATATTAATAATAATATACTTTATTTCTAATAAAATCTAGTACAATAATATACACATACTAGAAATACGTCAATACCTAAATAAACTGATGTATACAGTAGATTACATGCAGAACAAGAAGTCATTGATACTGCAACAGTTTATATGATATTCTCTAACGTTTGATTTGAAAGCTTTGAGACTATTAGAGTTTATAAGTGTACATGGTAATGTATTATATTGTAAATTATATAATACATTACCGTTTGTGAGCAGCAGGTGGTAGATATTTTGCAATACAAGTGTTACATTCATCCTTGGGATTATTAGCAGAAAGTTCGAATGTACGAGTATGTTTATAGAAATAAGTGGGTTTCCGGAATATAATAGTCATAAAAGATTAGCAGATCTGAAAATATCCTATACAAGCATCACGATATTTTAAATTATATATAATTCTATTACAGAGAAAAGCCCTCTTCTCTGAAATAGAAACATTCTTTCGTATGAGCTGATGTTTCCCGATGCATGATAATATAGCGCATACGCGATATGATGTTAGAGTGATAAAGATTAATAAAATAATATCTATGTTATATGAGTTTCTACTCGTAAGATGCTTTAGAGCGAAACATGATGTAGTTAGATTATTAAAAATAAAATTAATTTAATCAATAAAGGTTAATAAAGCCACTTTTCACAATAATTTTCGTATTCTGTAGAGATATTTCGATAAGTACGTCGTCATCATCAGTAGATAATTAATCACAGTGTCGCATTTGAATCCGCGGTAAAACTCGCACAGAAACAAGTCCATACCAGACTTTCACCGCCAAAAGCCAAACGCACACTCTAGATTCGTTTCTCATAATTTAAATTGTCTTAAAAACTAACCACTTATCTTAAAGTACACTCCCTGCTTACATATGCGAGCCTTTTTAATGGTCGCACATTACTTTTCAATGAATTGTTTCTGTTTCCTTAACTGTATATGTTTTTATAGATATCTAATTCACGGTAAGTCTTATAACCTAACCACTTATGTTAAAGTACACTCCCTGCTTACATATGCGAACCTTTTTAACGATCGCATATTACTTTTCAATGAACTGTTTCTGTTTGCTTAACTATATATGCTTTTATAGATATCTAATTCACGGCCAATCTTAAAACCTACCCACTTATCTTAAAGTACACTCCCTGCTTACACATGCGAACCTTTTTAACGGTCGCATATTACTTTTCAATGAACTGTTTCTATTTTTTTTAAATATATACACTTTTATAGACATCTAATTCAAGGTAATTATTCATATTCTTAACCAAATGTAGACAATCCGCTGTTACGTTATGATTATTCTCTAGCACATGCTCTGCTAAACTAGATTTCTCAGGTCAATTAAATTTGATATGCGCATATGTTCTTTATACCGAGTTTCTATCGAACGTTTTGTCTGACCTATGTATTGTTTATTGCAATCTAAACATTTTTTTTCATCCATTTCGGATTTCTTATTGACCCCGGCTTTGTCTTTCGCATTGCCTAAGAGCAGAGTTAGTGGACCGAAATGTAACTTAAAAACCACGCTCTTTAAAAACACTATTTAAATTTTTCGTCAAAGGGTAAATTGGTAAACATATATGTACATTGCTTGTCTTGATTATTTTGACGTGACAGACATGTAGTATCCCGGATTGTCTTTTTTATGTTAGCTTTCCTAATTAACCCATTGATTATCTCCGGATCAACCGCATTCTCCATTAAAATTTACTTGTAATTCTCCATATTTGTTTGGAGAATATGTATTTTAATGCTGAATAGAAAGCCATTTTATTTCCAAATTCGGTCACCTTTTCTGTTGGTTTCCTTCTTCTTTCCTCCACTTTTATGTATTTTGTATCACCGTCTTTTCTAAGTAGGTTAACAACTTGCCCGTTCCCAGGACTTTCTACTAATTAACACCTTGAAATTATGTTCGTTCTCTTCTAATCCTCATTAATATTGTTTATAAAATAAACAACAAAATCGTTATTTATGTTTAATCAGTATTCGCTTAGAGAATATTGACAAAAAATACACGGTTTTTCAAATTTTATCATAAATTTTAATTTACAATGGGTGTGAATAGTTCACATACATGAAGTAATACATCACCTCGATAATCTAAACAAGCTCGTTTTCTCACTTATTAAAGTTTTATGCAAGAGATATACCATGCTTACGCTTTTATTACCTACACTCGCCGCTTATGGAAAGCATAATTACAAGGATACTATGTATAATAAATTATTAACGCGGTCGGTATAGCCGCTATTCATATTTAATTTGATGAGAATGGCTTTAATTGAAGAGAATATTTTATTAAGAAGTTTTATAATTATAAGGTACACGTACAAAATTCCGTGTAACGATACTTTACAAAAATAACGGAAAAACTATTAGAAATACATTTTTAACAAATATTTTAAGTGTAAGATCATATATACATACAATACAGCGTGTTTCAAAAAGAATATACGTATTACAAAGTATTATTTTGTCCAAACTATCGATCGCTGCGCCTCGGCTCGGCTATTGGAGAAATGAATACATAGTCTAGTTTATTTAATAGCCGCTAGATGTCGACTCGACTATTGACTATTGGAGAAACGAATACGTACTCTAGTTTATTTTTAATAACTGCTAGATGTCAGAGTTGTCTCCCGTTTCTCTTGGTAATCGTCATATGTTTAAAATGGCTACTCCACAGAGGAAAACATTCTGTGTTCTCGAGTTTGCGAAGTGCAATTCCGTGATTACAGTGCAAAGGCGTTTCAGGTTGAGCTAACAAATTGATCCTCCGAATGGGTGGAACATTCGCAGATGGTATCGACAGTTTGTAGATACAGGATGTGTATGTAAATGATAGAGTCCTGGCCGCCCTCGTGTTTCTGAAGAAAATGTTGCACGAATTCAAACTGCTTTCCAGCGTAATCCTTCAAAATCAATCGTCGTGCCAGTCGGGAGTTACAACTGTCTACAACAACAATTTGGCGTGTTTTGAGACGTCGGTTGGTTATGAAGCCGTACAAGTTACAGTTGTTACAAGCTCTGCGTCCTGATGACAAACGGAAACGTGTGACATTTTGTAACTAGATTTATGGTGCTATTGACAATGATAACACTTTCGCACAACGCATCTTGTTCAGTGATGAAGCGACTTTCCATGTTAGTAGTCTGGTGAACAAACACAATGTTCGAATTTGGAATCTACAGAACCCACATGCAGCCATAGACTATGTACGAGATTCGCCTAAAATTAATGTGCTTTGTGCGATATCCCGATCATCTGTTTACGGTCCATTCTTCTTTAATGGAAACATGGTCACCAGTATCTCGCTATGCTACAAAACTGGTTGTTTCCGAGGCTGCACGAAGACAACTTCAATTTTCAACAAGACGGGGCACCCCCTCACTGGAGTCGCCAAGTGCGTGAATATCAGAATGAAACTGTACCGAAACTCTAAGGAACTGGTGACTTAGCATGTCTCAGCTAGGCTCCACGGTTACCGGATTTGACTCCCTTTGACTTCTTCCTGTGGGGTTTCGTTAAAGACAACGTTTATGTACCACCACTCCCACAGAACCTGGAAGAGTTGAAGAACCGGATCCGTACTGCCATGACATCAGTGAAGAAGGATATGCTTGCCCGAGTATGGGAGGAATTTGAGTATCGATGTGATATTCTTCGTGATGGAGGACATATTGAACATCTGTAATCTGAACTTGAGAGGTTCGTAAATATGTGTGTAAAGCTTCATATTCGTATGTCTTAAAGTTTAATAAATATATGCATTCGAAATACGTACATTCTTTTTGAAACAGCCTGTATACTAATAGATGGTCACCCCTTGAGACACTTTGCATAGAGGTGGGGATTTATCTCCTAAGAATTAAATTATTGTATCTGTATCTGTCGCTAACATTCATAATATTTCCTCTATTGTTTACTGTATTTTTGTCTTTCTTTTTGTGTATCATTTTTCTAATTACGTGTTCGTTGTAATTGCTTTCCATATTATTGCTTTCAGTTTTATCGATGTCGAATTGATGTTTTTTCCTAAAGCATGCTTTGCGTTTATTGTATTATTATTCAAGCTCTAGTATTCATAAATAATAATTGTACTAAGTACTTGTATACTATAGAAGGATTGTTGTTCGTTTCTATGAAAAGAAAAACGAAATTACCTTCGGAACGCAATACAAAAAGTATGCATTCACTTTATTCAAGTTTAACTCATATAAATACATATACTGCAATAAAATTTTATGCGATGTTGCAATTCATAATTCCGAACCGTTCAGACCGCAATTATTTGTTCTACTATTTCTGCAACAATAAAAACAATCCATAGAATCATAAAACCATCACCAGTATCTTTTACTTTCATTTTACCTTGTTCGCCTAATTTATAATAAGAGCGTAAAATGCAGATTTTGCGTGAGCGATGAATGTCGTCGTGTTTTGACCGGCTTAATTAACGACTTTCCAATCACCTTTAACTTACTTTTACCTCGGCAATCAATTGCACAATTGCATTTGAATTTATTTACATTGCAATCGAATATGGACGGGTTAATTAACGAAATGCAACTGCACAGGAAAGTTATGCGGGATCATTTCTGTTCGTAACTTGGAGTTTCCACTTTCATTTTGTATCTACTCTCTCTTCTCCGAACCGGATATTCTGATAAAAATAATGTGGAAAGATATATTATATTATAGCTGCTCTCTGTATTCTACAATGACATCGGCTTACATTTTATGACGTTGATGAGGAAGTGGAAGTTTTTACAGAGACATTTACTTTTTTATGGCGTGGATTTTAAATTAGATATAAATGTAAATTAAGAGCACAACGTAAATGGAGATTGGGTTGTTTCACTCAACCAAGTGCTGTAAAATATTCGAGTGAGTTACTTAAATTTTCTTATACAAAGTGATCCACCATAAGTGTCAAAGGTTAGTAGTAAAATACCAGTTCCATATATTTGTCTAAGTTGAAAAACATTAAATACCATTCAAAGTTTGTTTTGTCGTCATTGTTTGTCGTCGAGGAATGCTTTATCATCGGTATATATAGCTACCGTTGTCATAGTTGTAGATGCTAAGGCTACCGTATACGTATACTAAAATAGAACTCCTCCCAATATACTTCCTTGAGGAACGTCAAATAAAATAGAGTATAGATTATATTGGGTTGGCAACTAAGTACTTTCGGTTTTTACTGATAGAGAGCGTTGCTTTATTTTTTGTATAACGTATGTTAGTGCTGTACTTTATTGTTTGTCGCGTGATACTAGTCACATTTACGTAACTTCAGAAGCAAGTAGTGCGTGATTTTTATTAAAGCTATTAGTTGTGGGTTAATTTTAAATGGAGTGCAGAAACGAACATTTTCGACATATTTTACTATTTTATTTCCGTAAAGGAAAGAAAGCTGCTGCGGCTCACAAAAAGATATGTGAAGTTTATGGTGCTAATTGCTTAACAGAGCGCACGTGTCAGAATTGGTATAAAAAATTCCGTTCTGGAGATTTTTTCCTCACAGACGAGCAACGTTCTGGTCGGCCTACTGAAGTTGATGATGACCAAATCAAAGTCATAATTGAAGAGGATCATCATATAACTGTTCGAGAGATTGCGGAGAGGCTACATGTATCGCATACAACAATTGAAAAACATTTAAAATGTCTTGGGCTAGTTAAGAAGCTTGATATTTGGGTACCTCACGAATTGAAAGAAATTCATTTAACACAAAGAATCAACTTTTGCGATATGCACCTTAGGCGAAATGAAACCGACCCTTTCTTAAAAAGAATCATCACTGGTGATGAAAAATGGGTCCTGTACAGTAACATAGTTCGAAAACGATCATGGAGCAAACACGATAAACCAGCTCAAATCACATCGAAAGCTGAATCGCATCCAAAAAAGATCATGCTGTCAGTTTGGTGGGATTACAAAGGTGTTGTGTTTTTTGAGCTGCTTACAAGGGACCAAACGATCAATTCTGATGTTTACTGTCAACAATTAATAAAACTGGATGCAGCAATCAAAGAAAAACGGCCAGAATTGTCAAATCGGAAAGGTGTAGTTTTGCACCAAGATAATGCAAGGCCTCACACATCTTTGGCAACTCGTGGGAACTATTGGAGCTTGGCTGGGAAGTGATGCTACATCCCCTTGATCTAGCACCATCTGATAACCATTTATTTCGAAGTTTGCAGAATTCTTTGAATGGTAAAACTTTCACAAATGACGATGACCTTCACTCGCACCTGGTTCACTTTTTTGCTGATAAGGATCAGAAATTTTATGAGCGCGGAATCATGCAGCTGAAAGAAAGATATCAAAAGGTCATTGAGCAAAATGGAAAATATATAATTAATTAAAAACTGTTCTTTGCTTAAAAAAAGTGTTCTATTTTATACTACAAAACCGAAAGTATTAAGTTGCCAACCCAATATTATGTATTAGTTTAGTTTATAAGGTGTTAATCACTTAAACAAGACTTTAAAAGATCATAGCGAGAGTGGGTTCGTAGGTTTTTACTTTATGGAAAAGTCCGTCGCAGAGCATCTTTTAATATCAAAATCTTTTTTTATCTTACTTACAAACCTGTATATTTGTTCCACAGTTCCATCTTTATTTCAAGACCCTAATCGATGTTCAGGAATAATATTTCTTTTCTATATAATGTGCACTAGTCTTTTTTGAATAGATTTTTTTTCAAATACTTTTGACAGCATTGATAGAAGATTTATTGGTCTATAGGATGGCGATGCTCTGGGATTTTTGTCAGGCTTTAAGATCATTATGATCTGGGATACTTACCAGATATTTGGGAAATAGTTGAGACGAAGCATGGCATCGTAAATGAAAATAATTAGTTTATAGTATTTTACCGATGATAAGATCGAATCCTGATGCTATTGTGACGTTAAGTTCCTTAATAATTGTTTCTTTTACTTCTGATGTTCTGAATTTATTGTGTGTCGAGATCATTTGGAAAGGTTTTTTTAAGAAGTCTGAGGGAAATGGCCAAAATCCTTGTACGAAATACAACATTAGATTTCTCCATATCGCTTCCCGTCCATATATTTTTATCATCTTTAATAGGAGAATTATATTGAATGAGTTTTAATCTGTTTATTTGTTACCTTCTACAACGAAAAGTTTGTGCCCGCTGACACCCAAACTTCAACCGTGAGGACGGCTGCAGACCCTGCAAAACCTGGAAGAGTCTATTATAAGAATCCATCGCGGCAAATGGAGCCAAACAGCCACGAAACGTCAATGAAAAACACAAGAACACGGCGAAAATTGTCTGTTCATGCAGTGTTTTTCGGCTCTTGTCTTTTGATTAAATAAGAAAAGTAATGCGTGTCGCAAATGCACTTTTTCAGGCACGAAACTCGACATTTTCAAAGAGGAATAAATCTATGACAGTATTACTTTCGCAAAAACATAACAAGTATGGCTTTGAAGCTTGATGTCAGTAGAATAAAATGACATATGTGTCAAATCATAACAATGCATACTTAAATCTAGCGCAACTTGAAAAAGGGGGTCCCCTCCTCCAAAACGTTGTTAGTATCAAATGTTATGTTTTCTTAACTCAACGGTTGAAACTCCCAATAAAGAAAAGTAAAGATTGTAATTAAAAAAAAACGATCAACATATTAAAAAGTAAAAGAATTTATTCCCCGCGTTTGAAGAAAAAAGTTATGCAATATTTCAAATTTTTTGACATGGGTTTGGTTGCTATGAATACGAGGGTGGTCTCATAAGTACCCGGCGGTAATTGTTTTAGAAATATCACTGTATTAGAAAGTACACAATTTATGAAGCATATGCTTCAAGTTTGAAGACGCCACGTTGTTTAGTATTTGTTTGGCAGCCATCGATAATGGGCGTTTTTAGTGAATTTGTAAAAATGGAGAAAATTGGTCATCGTTACGTGATACAATACTTTTACTTGTAAGGCCTCAGCCCAATCGATATAAAAGCTGAACTGAATCTACTCTGGGTGAGTCTGCTCCTTCGTTTACAACAGTGAAATATTGGGTAGCAGAGTTTAAACGAGGCCGTACGAGCTGCCAAGACAAGCATCGCAGTGGTCGACCAAATGAGGTGACGATTCCAGAAATGGTGAAGAAAATCCACAAAGCGGTAGTGGATACCGATATAGTATCCATTTCAAAAAGTACGGTACATCGCATATTATCTGAAAATTTGGACATGAGAAAGCTGCGTGCAAGATGTTTGCCGCGTTTGCTCACACCCGAGCAAAAACAGTGACGTGAAGATGTTTCAAATGAGTGTTTAGCGAAGTTTCACAGCAACAAAGCAAAATTTTTGCGCCGTTTCATAACCACGGATGAAACATGGGTTTATCACTGCACACCCGAGAAAAAAGAACAATCAAAACAATGTACTCAAAAAGGAGAACTGGCTCCAAAGAAAGCGAAGACCGTTTCATTTGTAGGAAATATCATGGCATCGGTTTTTTGGGATGCGCGCAGAATAATTTTCATTGACTATCTTGAAAAAGGAAAGCTATCAACGGCGAGTATTATGTGAACTTATTGCATCGTTTGAGCGAAGAAATCAAGCAAAAACGGCTACATTCGAATAAGTAGAAAGCGTTGTTTCATCAAGACAATGCACCAGCTCACAAATCCGTTATTGCAATGGCCAAAATTAATGCATTAAAGTTTGAATTGCTACCTCATGCACCCCATTCGCCAGATTTAGCCTCCTCGGACTATTTTCTATTTCCAAACTTGCAAAAATGGTTCAGTAGTCAAAGATTTTCCAACGATGAAGAAGTGATGTCGGCAATTAATTGCTATTTTGAGGAGCGAGACAGTTCTTATTATAAAAAGGGTATCGAACTCATTGTATATCGCTGGGAAAATTGTATAGAGCTGAAAGGAGATTATGTTAAAAAATAAATATATTTCTTTCCAAATTTTTGTGTTTTCTTTATTGGGTCGGGTACTTCTGGGACCAATCTCGTATAGTATTTAATTTGACATCCTCGCTCCTGTCGACATCGTATTTCTTACGATAGTGATCACGTGATCGGAAAATATTCGTGATTTCAAATATATCTTTGGTTAATATTCTGTCTAGTCCACAATATCATCAAACGAAGTTTAGACAAAAACTCCGCGTTCCCTCGATGGACCCTAATATCTATACATAAATATTCGATTAAATTATACAAATATATATCTTAGTGTAATTAATATATACTTATGTACTTCTGGGAGCACCCTCGTATGTATGGAATATATCTAAATTTCTGGACTGTTTGTTGTGTTTTTGTTTCAATTATTGTAGTTACTAAATGAAAGAAATGCTGGATCAGAAGGCGAACAAGACGAATTGGCAATCTGAAAAAATCTTATTTTGATATAGAAAATTAAAAAAAAAATGTTTTGGATGTTTTCCTGTATTACGCGTTGAAAATCATCTATTGCATTAAGTATTTTTACCAAAGAACCCCTTAAGTGAATGTATGAAGTAAATGAGCATAAAGCGTACGAAGAATATATTTCGATCAATCGATTATGTCATTTCGTGTCTGTCGCGAGAAAGTAAGTCCAACTTTTATTTAAAAAAAGGAAACATTATCGGCTCATATTTGTATGGGTATTGTTCACTTTACGCGCAATACTTCTAACAATGAATGTGTATTTCAGTATAACTCAGTGTCTATGCATGTGGTACAACTATTGGTATCATACCATCATGTATTCGTTTGTATGTATGTAGGTTATAAGGATCATCTCTAAACACAACTAACCTAAAATTCTCAATAAACACGTTGTTCACGTAAGATATTGACATATTGCATCCATTGAATATTACTGACTTACTTAAAATAAAGTATGGAAATTACTCGCGGAGAAAATCTGAAAGTACGCACAATTAATTTCCATCTATGCACACATTGTGGTCAATTAGCATCGAATAATTTATTTAGTCTTAAAAACTTAATGTTCTAAAAAATATTTTGAGCTTAATGTTAGTGACAGTGGGTAATTTGCGTATTCATTTGCTTAAACGTACTGTAATATACATAATTGCAACAATACATTTTAGAAAGTCAATGTGATATAGCTGTACACAGTGAATGTAATATATTTCTTAACCTTGTGGAATTAGAATCAGAATGCGAAAGTCAATTGTTAGGTATTTGATTAATATTTTCCGTATATACGCTTGTACTTAAATTATTCCGGAATAATGAATGGTTTTGGACCGGCTATTTTGCCGTGGACTTTTATTTGCGCGTTAAAAAAAGGATGGACATAAAATAATTGTTTACAGTAATGCAGTTAACACACTTCCCATTCCTTCTTATCTACTACACAGATGACGGTCAAGAAGAAGAATAAGTCTATTGCATTGGCTAGTGGCATCGTAAAAAGAGCATTAAACACAAAAATATACGTGCACAGTGCATTTAAACGTTAGATATAAATGTGAATAAACATTTATGGATATATTTGGATATTAAATATTTGTTATTGTTACTATAAAACAATTATAAATGTTACTGATATATGTACAATATATATATATATAATAGGTTCTCCAATAGGGAATGTCGGAATTTGTTGTAACACAGAAAAGTTACTAACATATTTCGAAATTTAATCACTTAAAGATGATACAAAACCCCTTTCTACATTTATTTCCGTCATCTATATACCTATTTCAACAACCAATTTATCATCATCAGCAGGTAATTAAACTGTGTTGCACCCGGAAACCATGGGAAAAACTCCCACGAAACAAATTCCGTACACGATCTGTACTGTCGAAGTCCAAACGTACACTGTACGTAGTATGCGAAGGTTAATATGGATAATGGTTATATGAGGGTAGCCGTTTATATTTCGGGAATAGCAAACAAAAAGAATTTTTTTATTATCGAAAATAGTTTTATTGCTTTTCAAAATATTCTCCTTGAAAATCAATGCACTTTGACATTCGTTTAAACCAATCCGAAAAGCATTGCTGCCACTGTGAAGGCGGTATCTTCAAAATATGAGTTTTGAATGCCTCAACTGCCTATTTCGGCGTAGAAAACCGTTGACCACGAAGTTTATTCTTCATGTGTGAGAACAAAAAGAAATCACAGGGTGCTAGATCAGGGCTGTACGGCGGATGGTTCAGCAATTTAATGTTTTGCCCAGTCAAATATGCAATTGTTTGAACCGACCTGTGAGAGCTTGCATTGTCATAGTGGAGAATTATCTGTCGTTTTCGGTTTGTTTTCCTTATTTCTTCAAAAATTTTTGGCATACAAATAGTTGTGTACCATTCGGAATTGACCGTTCTACAACTCTCTAAAGGCACAGTTGCAATGTGACCGGTTTTTCCGAAAAAACAGGCGACCATTTGTTTTGATGTGCTTCGAGCGCGAACAACTTTTGTTGGTTTTAGCTCATCAACTAACTTGGCCATTATATCCCAGGAGATCGCTCAATCTCTCGATGCTGGTAGTCAATTGGACGTCATTTATACGGACTTTTCCCGTGCGTTTGACTTACTTGATCATCGACTTCTGCTGTGTAGACTGAGTTCCTTTGGTATCGGTGGATCGCTGTTGAAGCTGTTCCAATCGTATTTGAGCAATAGAATGAATTATGTTTATTACAATGGGTTTAAGTCTCGGTTCTTTCATTCTTCCTCCGGTGTTCCACAGGGGTCTAACCTTGGACCACTTTTGTTTAATATTTTTGTGGATGACTTGATTAGGTCTATCGACTGCCCGGTCTTGGCTTACGCCGATGATATTAAAATCTTTCATCGAATTGACTCGCTGTCCGACGTTGATTTGTTGCAGGCCAATGTCAGCAAAATCTATAACTGGTCCTTGTGTAACCGCTTAAGTTTAAACATTGAGAAGTGTTTCCTAGTGTCTTACTCTAGAAGGATTTCTAGAGTAGAATCCTGTTACTCAATTGGCGGCGTTACGATTTCTCGTAAGTCCTCGATCAGAGATCTTGGGGTAATATTTGACGAGAAATTTACTTTCTCCGATCATGTTCTTGGTGTGACGGCTGCGGCTTCCAGATCTCTCGGTTTTATAAATCGCACATGCCGATATTTTCATAATATGGACTCTTCGAAGACTCTTTTCTTTGCTCATGTCGTTTCCAAACTGGAATATGCATCTATAGTCTGGTACCCCATCTACAAATCTCAAACTAGCCTCCTGGAACAGATACAACGCAAATTTCTGAAATACCTCTCATTTAAATGTGATGGTCGATATCCTGTCCGTGGAGTGAATTACAATGAATTGTTGGAGCGACATGACATCGTATCGCTGTCTGATAGGAGAAAAACTCTTAGCGCTTTATTTATGCAGAGTGTCGTTACTGGGAGGGTTGATACGCAGGATTTACTGTTGTGTGTTTATTTCATTGTTCCACGCCTGGGATCTAGGGCGAGTCAACTGATTTATGTCCCTACGGCAAGGACCAATATTTTGCTGAAGGCCCCTTTGGTTCATTCGGCGGTGAATTTCAACAATCTGCAGTACGATTTGCTATGACCACTATTTGTATGAATATATTTTGTTTTAAGATACATATTTCATTTTCACAATGTAACTATTGTTTAATTTTTTTTGTATTTCTTTGTTTGTTTCCCGTTTTGGAGTAATAATCTCTGTTGGGTAACTTAATAAATATTATTATTATTATTATTATCTTGGAATACTCACACAGTCGACTTCTGTTTCCTACCGGATTCGTACGTATACATCCAATATTCATCACCTGTGACGACTTTATAAATGTTCTTTGAAGCACCGTCATTGTATTTTTTGTGCATTTCTTGCCACCAATCGACGCGAGTCCTTTTTTGAGCGGTTGTCAAATTATGCGGTACCCAACGTGAACATAGCTTCTTAACGGCTAAATGTTCATGCAGGATCTTATGTACGCTGATGTTACTAATACCTAGAGATCACTCGACCTCACGGTATGTCACATGACGGTCTGGTATTATTAATTCAGACACTGCATTAATGTTTTCCGACACAACACATTTGAGGGACGACCTTCACGAAATTCATCGTCCAAAGAACGCCGTCCAAGTTTGAATTCACTATACCAACGATATACTGTAGTTATCGATGGTGCTTCATCACCATATTAAGAATTCAGCTCGTCAATGCATTCTTGTTGAGATAATTCACGCCGAAAGTTATGAAAAATAATTGCACGAAAATGTTCGCGAGTAAATTCCATTTTTTCGCTGACATAAAATTTTCAAGTTAGTGTCAACAATGAAATAGTGACCGGATAGTAAAACTGTCAAGGTAAATATATTGTCAAAAATGACATATTTCACGATGCCATCATTAGATCGGAGGCAACACTGACAGTGCTGTCAGTTTCCGAAATATAAACGCCTACCCTCGTACATATGTATATCAACCTTAAGTGATAAAGTTAATCAACAACCAGCTCCATCAAAATTACTATATGTATATACATACTTCGAATTATTTTGGAATGTACTCGTATATCTGACTAAGAAAAAGATTGTATGTTGTTTTGTTGATTTTAAATATTTAGTTATTGGAATATTTAAAATCAGCAAAGTATTAAATTTAAATTCGTAAAACTAAGATGTAATTTAAAATTAGTAAAAGAAATATTTATTGAAAAAGAAACGTTATGAATTAATTTTTTCCTTTGTTCCAGGTTTTCGAAAAGATAGAAACATAAATTTATTCACTTGCAACCGTTTTATCAAGATTTCCAAGGTCACCCGCTATTTCAGAGAATTTCCCCCAAAATTGCTTCGTGTTCGTTGGACTGATTCTAATTGCTAGTGTCAATCTATCATGTTCGATTAAAACGAGGGTAAAGTTGGTGGAATGATAACGATGCAGTGAAATCCGTAATTGTACTTTTCTTTTAATGGGAGACAAATGCTTGCGCCCGGTTTGATCCCCTGAATAATGTTGCCTTCGATATACATTATAATATGTATATATGTATTGGCGGAGCATGTGATAGCACGTGAGTATTGTTTCTTTGTCGTTTATTAAATATTGATTTCGTTTCTTTTTGTCAGAAAATGCTTTAACTCAGGTATGGGCAACCTTTGACATGTTGTGGGCCAAACTTTAATGTGCAAATACGTCCGCGGGCCCCGTAGTAGTGCATTTTAAAGTAGTGTTCATAATTTTTAGCGATAGATATCAGACATGAAATAAGACGACAATGTCTCGCGAGCCGGATCAAATCTTAAAGAGGGCCGGATTCGGCCCGCGGGTCGGTGGTTGCCCACATATGCTTTAAATCAACGGTTTTGACTTTTTTTTACAATAGATACTTCCTTCGATATTTCTCTGTTATTGGGGACCACTGTAATTTCAGTTTTCTTACAAATATTTTTAATTTTCATGAAGAAATAATTGCACGTGCCTTTATTATTTTATCATTAATTACAGTTGCATGGAAGATTGTCCGATCAAACAGTTTTTTCTAAATTGTTCTGTCGAAAAAAGAATTAAAAATTAAATAAAATGTGATGGTATCGACTCTTTTATTTATTCCTTCAGAATATGTAATTTTCAGTAATCATAACTATTAATAATAAATTATAACAATAAAAATATAAGAAAATAAGTCAGTCACCAAGAATGTCCAGCCAATAAGTGGTAGAAATGCAGTTCGTTCAACTATTTTTTTTGTTCACGTATTAGCAACGCATCGCGCATGTTAGTAGTTGAATGGATTAACACATAAGAAGAGAAGAGTAACTTTAAATCCATACAAGAAGGACGCAACTATAGTAGGCGAATTGTGAGAAGGAATCTTGTATACAGATAATCAAAACACACACACACACACATACAGTATATCGTCGGCATTAAGAGCGATATCTTGAAATTAAATAACGGCTTGCTCCCAGAGCTCAGTACGAACTGCTGCTTCACTATTGTTTAACCTAACTGTTTATTCCCACATGCTATCTACCACAGTACAAAAGTTAGGACACTGTGCCTCCCCCTTTAAGAACACTGAGCCACATTGACAGAGGAAATGACAGTCTTGGGGGACTGTTTCCTTAACTATATGCAACCAAAACAGATATTAGCTGCTTTCATTTTGATATAAAAAAACGCGTAGCCGTGAATTACAAATAAATAATAAAATCCTAAGATACTTAGGTATTATCTTCTTCTGGGCTTCCGGGTTGGAACCACGTCACTGGTATAACTGCCGACGTTTCTGTGCGACAGACAGTAGCAGTAGTTGAGCCCTGAAGATGTCCCATACGAGTGGGTACGAAACATCAGCAGTTATACCAGTGACGCGGTTTCAGCCCGGAAGCCCAGAAGAAGATAGTATGGACCACGACCGCGGAAGTCTACGTACCAGATTTACTTAGGTGTTACCTTTGACCGTACTTTCTGTTATAGAAAACATCATTCCTAAATCGCAGCAACACTCAGAATGATATATTCCACAAACTATGCAGCACAACATTAAGTTTGTCTGCGTCTACCCTGTGTTCCGCAGCGCTGGGTTTAGTTTATTCTGCTGCCGAGTATTGTGCTTCAGCTTAACTAAATAGCTACATTACAAGAAAAACCGACACGCAATTGAATAACACAATGCGTATCATATTCGGGACAATCAAATCAATCCCTATTTAATGGTTGCCTGTGTCGAGTTATATTCCCCCATCTCACCTTCGTAGATAAAACGTCGTTCTTCAAGAATACTAAAAAATTAGTAACAAATCTCAAGTTCCTACGCACGCGAACTCCCATACTCTAGAAATAAACGGACACTCATCTGTACTAACAGCCAAAGCTCTTGAACATGATGGATTCAACCTTAGTGAAAGATGTAAAGAAGATTGGGAAGCAAAAGAATGGGATACAAATTATAACTTATCATGTATAACACAAAAACCACCAAGCTTTGACTTACTGCAAAAATATAGACATATCTAAATCAAATCCGGATAAACCCTGGAAGATATGTCGACTCTCTATTAAAGGGGGAAAACTTTCATCTCCGAAGTGTGACCATGGTACCTATGGACAAACCGTGTTCAACTTTTTATTACAGAGGACTGCCCTAAAAGATTCTATCCAGGCTCCCTGAACGATTGTGTGTGGACGTAGAAGAAACTGATATTTGTTTTGTATATTTACAATCATTGATTTATATTATTATACTGCTATGTCAGCCATACAATAAATAGTAAATAAATAAATCTCCTCGGCTTAATGAAGTGGGATTACACACAGAATTTTAACTGAAGAATTGGAAATGAAAACATATTCGGTGCTTTGGATGCAACGACTGTTCACACTCGACCAAAAACTGAATCATTTGAGTGATCTTTTGGAATGCTTTTGGCGAAATCAGAAGTTTCTGCACCGTTTCAAAACCTTTGATGAACTTTGGCTGCACTATTACTCTCCCGCAATCAAAGAACAGTCAAAATAATGGACACACAAGGTTTTCCATAACCCAACAAAGCAAAAATGGTTTCATCAGCAAGAAAGGTTATGGTATGATAATTATGTTTTGAGATTCTCATGCAATTGGCTTCATGGAAAAATTAGATAAGGGAAGAATAATAAATGCAATAATAAATGTGAAGAACAATTATGCCAATTTATTGCGACAATCGTGCTACATTTTGAAAGAGAAGTGACCTCATTTGGTAAAGAAAAAAAACTGCTTCTTTTAAGATAACATACCTGTCTACAAGTCTAGCATCGCCATAGATAAAATTCTTGAATTGGGATTTAAATTATTGCTCCATTGATCATATTCCTCAGCTTCAGTTTCCAGAGAGTATCTATTCCAAAAATGATTATTTGGAAAGAGAATTTTGTCCACGTGCTGAGGTATACGCTGCTGTAAATAACTATTTCGAAGACTTACATTTAGCGATCTACAATGATTGCATTGCTAAAATGGAGTTAGAATAAGTGCACTGAGCAAGCAGGAGATTGTATTGAAAAATAAAATGCTTTTTGTTTAAAAAAAACCTGTATTTTTTTTGTTTATTTTACGTAATCATCGAACCATCTGTGTATCTAAGCATCAATTTAATTTTTAACGTAAAAAGAAATTTCAACATGAAAAAGCTTGCACGTTAGTTAATACCAAACCAATTATTATAAATATTACACGTCTATTAGAAGAGGCAACATAAACACTGTAAATAATCAATAATCAATTCTTAGAAACTGAAAGTTTGTAGGAACTATTATTAAAATATATAACATTACGGGAATTTGTATAATTGTTACTTGACATATTCATAAAACCATGAACAATAAGTGATGTAACGGTGTAGAATAATTAGTTATGCCATGCTAACATATGCATTTCTTTTGTAATATTACATAGTGGGTAATTTATTGCCAAAATAAATACACAGTTGTGACAATAATAAAGGCGAAAGTTTCTTCATTAATTTCTCTTTGGAAACGTTAAGATGTTTTAATATAACCGTTACCCTTGCGATATGTCTATTGTATTTTCTTTTCGCTTGAAGAAGCCGTTTCAGAAACTGGACTAGTAGAAAATTGTATTTTTTTCTTGTATTATTACTTTGGCAAATGTTTTATTTGAAGTTGGGCACTGTTTCGGTTTTACTAATTATATTTAATAAAAGAAATATGTAACAGTGGTTACATTTCTTTTGCTTTCCATTTTTTTAATAAGTGAGAAACGTAGTTAAATTGTTAAGCAATGAAATTTTGTTTATTAATTTAATATATTGGGTTGGCAACTAAGTACTTTCGGTTTTGTAGTATAAAATAGAACACTTTTTTTTTAAACAAAGAATAGTTTTTAATCAATTATATATTTTCCATTTTGCTCAATGACCTTTTGCCATCTTTCTTTCAGCTGCATGATTCCGCGCTCATAAAATTTCTGGTCCTTACCAGCAAAAAAGTGGACCTGGTGCGAGTGAAGGTCATCGTCATTTGTGAAAGTTTTACCATTCAAAGAATTCTGCAAACTTCGAAATAAATGGTAATCGGATGGTGCTAGATCAGGGCTGTATGGGAGATGTGGCATCACTTCCCAGCCAAGCTCCAATAGTTATCCACGAGTTGCCAAAGATGTGTGAGGCCTTGCATTATCTTGGTGGAAAACTACCTTTCCGATTTGACAATTCTGGCCGTTTTTCTTTGATTGCTTCATCCAGTTTTATTAATTGTTGACAGTAAACATCAGAATTGATCGTTTGGTTCCTTGGAAGCAGCTCAAAAAACACAACACCTTTGTAATCCCACCAAACTGACAGCATGATTTTTTTGGATGCAATTCAGCTTTCGATGTGGTTTGAGCTGGTTTATTGTGTTTGCTCCATGATCGTTTTCGAACTATGTTACTGTACAGGACCCACCAGTGATGATTCTTTTTAAGAAAGGGTCGGTTTCATTTCGTCTAAGGTGCATATCGTAAAAGTTGGTTCTGTGTGTTAAATGAATTTCTTTCAATTCGTGAGGTACCCAAATATCAAGCTTCTTAACTAGCTCAAGAAATTTTAAATGTTTTTCAATTGTTGTGTGCGATACATGTAGCCTCTCCGCAACCTCTCGAACAGTTATATGACGATCCTCTTCAGTCATGACTTTGATTTGGTCATCATCAACTTCAGTAGGCCGACCAGAACGTTGCTCATCTTTGAGGGAAAAATCTCCAGAACGGAATTTTTCATACCAATTCTGACACGTGCGCTCTGTTAAGCAATTAGCACCATAAACTTCACATATCTTTTTGTGAGCCGCAACAGCTTTCTTTCCTTTACAGAATTGATCGTTTGGTTCCTTGGAAGCAGCTCAAAAAACACAATACCTTTGTAATCCCACCAAACTGACAGCATGATCTTTTTTGGATGCAATTCAGCTTTCGGTGTGGTTTGAGGTGGTTTATCGTGTTTGTTTCATGATCGTTTTCGAACTATGTTAGTGTACAGGACCCATTTTTCATCACCAGTGATGATTCTTTTTAAGAAAGGGTCGGTCTCATTTCGTCTAAGGTGCATATCGCAAAAGTTGATTCTTTGTGTTAAATGAATTTTTTTCAATTCGTGCACTGAAACTGCAGTTTCAGTGCAGTAGTTCAGCCCTGAAGATGTCCCATACAAATGGGTACGAAACGTCGGCAGATATACTAGTGACGCGGTTCCAGCGCGGAAACCCAGAAGCAGATAGCATGGACCACGACCGCGGACGTCTACGTACCAAATTAAGTGTTAAGTATTACTCGAGTACAAATTTTAAGTACGACATAAGTAGGAAGCTGTAATGGAGATACAATTTTCATATGCTTTTCACAGTAAATCAGACTATATTTCGGCAATAAGGCGTCGAATGTTGTCTTCCAAGTGCCCAATTGTTTCAGGATTATCGGCGTAGACATGCGACTTTACATATCCCCAGATAGAATAATCTAATGGCATCAAATCGCACTAACGATATGGCCAGTCGAAAGGTCCATTTCGTGAAATTAAGCGTTCGTCAAATGTTTCTTTCAGTAAATTAATTATATCGCGTGCTGTGTGGCATGTAGCATCGTCTTGCTGAAACCATATGTAATATTAATGCCTTGCAATTGAGGCACGAAAAAGTTAGTAATCATGTCTCTGTATTGCAATCCGTTGACTGTAACGTTTTGACCATCTTCATTTTTGAAGACATGGAAGAATAAGTTCACCGGCCCATAAAACGCATAAAACGGTAACTTTTTCTGGATGTAATGGTGTTTTGACAATGTCTTCTGGATTATCATCGCTTCAAATACGACAGTTCTGCTTACTGACATAGCCATTTAACCAAAACTGTTCTTCATCACTGAATAAAATTTTCGAATGATATTGTGGATCAATAGCAATGTTGCCATCAGCCCATTCACCAAACGAACGGCGCGGACGATGATCATGCGGCTTCGATTCCTGTAGAAGTTGAATCTTGTAAGCACGTAAACGAAGATCTTCACGCAAAATTTTCCGTAAGTTGGATGGACACATGTTTAATTGTTGAGTACGATGACGAATTGACGCATTAGGATCATCATCACTACTACACTGCACATCTCAATTGCTTGTTGTGTGCGAACTGTACGACGTCTTACGGGATGCGTATTGTTAAGACAATGATCATGTGGCTTCATTCCTGTACAAGTTGAATATTGAAAGCAAGTAAACTAAGACTTTTATGCTAAATTTTCAATAAATAAAGTAGATGAACACACGGCACACGATGACGAATTGACGCATTGAAGTAAAAGTATTGCGAAAACGATCCATAGTTTCTCGAATTAATCGCTCTGATGGATTATTATGAGTACCATAAGATGCACGTAATGCTCGATGAGTTTCTCAAATTGAACCATGTTTTTCAAAATAAATTTGGACAATTTACAAACGTTGCTCCGGCGTGGGTTCATTCATGATGAATTACTGAACCAAACTAACACTAAAACAATCGAAAACTGTCAAATCGGTTGTCACAGAAAACAGTACTGCCAATTTAAAGTTCTCCGCCTTCAAAAACGAACACTCTTTATATTAGAAATTCACTCTGATTTTATTAAAAGAATTTTAGCAATCCGCAAACGAATCGCTTACAATTTTGCGTAATGTGTTACATGTAAATCTCGGGTGGTTCTGTTTTAATAAACGTAATACGCTGCATTTTAATTATCTCTAATAGTTTCGCAATGATTATTAGAATGTTGAATAGGCGAGTACTGTGCCATGGTCGACTACATTGTTTGGGTCGGAAAAAGGTTATTTAGAGAGTACGTTCAATTTAACTTTGTTGGATACGAGATAATTATCCGCTGAACTATTTCCCTCGCCAATTAAAAATCTGGGAAATATAATTTTTCAAGGTTAATTAATTGCAAATTTCTAATTCTCCGAGATCTACTACGACATCCCTGGATGTTATTTATCATCTTAACGATGACTTCTAGCTCATTCTCACGTACGAGATGAGCGAATGAGATCGTTTTATTAGTGAACTGTGAAAGTTCTGACGCATATACATACTCGTTTGCATCTTTTAATCGGGATTATTGTTTTCATTCAGTTCAAGTTTTTTAGGACATTCTTTGAGAATCCACATGATGATACATAAAGTACCATCACCTACTTATACTTTCTGAAATGACTAGTATTTTTGTTCATGTGAAATGTATTTTTTTCTGCGTAATGTAAATAATCGAGAAGAGCAATTTATATGCTTACTGCTTCACTCAGTTATAAAAAATGACAGTAGGGTATTTAAAGAATGCGGTTTTCAAGTTACACTGCCGTCCATAAGTTTAATCGCACTACTGATAATTTTAATTGCCCAATGATATTAAAGAGACTGTTTATTTTCATGGCAAATTTATTTATAAAATACTAAATTAACATACAATTCAAGAAATTGACATTATTAATCTAAGAAATATTATAATAAGTTAGCTTTAATTTTACTTTCGTCAAAGTAACCACCTCTAGCTGCGACCACGGCTTCATAAACACGTGCCATTCGTTCAACTAGTCGGTCGAGATAGTCCTCATCGATAGAGTTCCATGCATTCCGCAACTTACCCCAAAGATCTGTCTTGTTAGTAGGAGGTATTTTACGCACTTCACGATCTAAACAGTCCCATAACAGCTCTATCGGATTGCAGTCCAGATTTTGGGGTGGCCATGACATTAATGTAAGGATTCCTCTTTCAGTTTGGTCGGCGAAAAACCTTTTTACAACCTTTGTTGTGTGTTTGGGGTCGTTATATTGCTGATAGACAAACCCCGGACCCGTTAGCTTCATCGCTGACGGAAGAGCATGCTCTTGCAATATACCCAAATAGACTTCTTTTGTGATTCTTTCTGAGATTTGCACAAATTTTCCGATGTGCCCACATCCAAAGCAACCCCAAACCATCATATTTCCACCACCATGTTTCACTGTCTTAACCACACATTCTTCATCTAACATTCTCTCCCCGACACGACGACGAATAAATGTACGGCGTTTATTTCCAAACATTTCAAATTTGGATTCATCTGTCTATAAGACTTGTTTCTATTCTTCGATAGGCCAGTACCTGTGTGTTCTCGCCCAGGCCAATCTTTTTTGTTTATGCTGTGCAGACAGACGTGGTTTTTTTACTGCTACTTGACCTCTCTAAGTCCAGCTTCAACTAAACGGCGTTTGGTTGTTGTTACGCTAACCGTGGCTTCGTCGTGTACGTTATATTCTGCTACTATTTCCGGGGCTGTAAGGCGACGATTGCGCGAGGACATTAATTTCAGATATTCACCTTCTCCTTTAGTAGTTATCCTCGGCCGTCCACTGCGTTTTCGGTCCCCGAGTTGGCCAGTTTCTGCCATTCTCTTTATAGTTCGACGAACACAATACTCGGAAACTTTTAGTTTTCGGGTGATTGCTCTATTAGAAAGCTCTGTTTCGCGCAAAGCAATAATTCCTGCCATTTGTTCAAGAGTTAGTTGCTTACTCCTTATCATGTTTTAAACACAATTAAATAAAATACGCTCACTCGATAGCACTTGCTGACACTTCATTAACAACGTGAATACTGAGCATTCACTGTGTAATAGACATAGAATATACCCTTTAAGTGCAGAAATATCAGTTATTATTATTACGTCCACGTAGTAAACCATACAATAAACAATTTCGAGTAAGGGATAATCTCCATGACACCCTGGATATTGCAAAGCATTAATTCTTGCCCTTTGTTCAAGAGCTAGTTGCTTTCTGCTCGCATATTTTAAACACATTTTAAAAAAATACGCTCGCTTGATAGCACTTGCTGACACTTCATTAACAACGTGAATACTAAGTTTTCACTGTGTAATAAACATAAAATATACCCTCACAAGTGCATAAATATCAGGTAAAGACTGGCTATTACGTCCACGTGATAAACCATGCAATAAACAATTCCGAGTAAGGGATAATCTCCATGACACCCTGGATATTATTTCTTGAAATAGAAAATAAGGCGTTCATTCGTTTATACAAAATACTTCAGTTAAATAACGTGCAAATATGTAAAATGATTTTAGTTTGGATAATATTTCAATATCTTATTTCCTTCTGCAAGTAACAAGGTTGAGTTAAATTAGAAACCGGTGATTTACGAAATTAAATGTCTAGATTGCAATAAACAATACGTAGGTCAGATAAAACGATCGATAGAAACTAGATATGAAGAACATGTGGCGCACATTATGTATAATCGACCTGAGAAATCTAGTTTAGTAAAGCACGTGCTACTATGAATTAGCTAGCTATGAAAGCATATGCATTTCAGAAATCAAAAACAATGTGTAAACCCCGATAAAGATCCGATACTTTTGTGTCCCTTAAGATAAGTACTAAACACTTACCTTAAAGTACACAAAGGTATCGGACCCTATTTAAGACTAAAATACATTTTAAATTATGTGAAACGAATTTACTGCGTGTGTTTGACTTTCGACGACTAAAGTGTGACACGTACTTGTTTCTGTGCGAGTTTTACTGCGGATATAGGTGCGATATTGTGTGAATTATGTGTTGATGATGACAACTTAGTAGTTGAAATATGTATACAGAAAACGAAAATTATCGTGGACAGGGGTGTTATTTACCTTTTTTAATTACTATCTGTATACGACCTTAAAAGATGCTAGCAATGCGTTGCTTGGTACTGAGGCTTGTTTAGTAAACACACGCTTTTGCTTTTTAAAATCTTGCAACTTCTTACTATAGATTTCGCTAGATATTTCGGCTATGTCAGAGTGACTGATGTCGAGATATCGCTTTAGCTTACTTAGAAGCGTACACTTGGGCGTTAGAAATTTCAAACAGAGCATTCACTGTGGTATCTTCATTGTTTACTTCTATTGGACTAAAGCCAAAATTCAAATAGTTATCATCGTATGTACAATAGTTCCGTTTCTTTGCTACCCCATTATTTTATCACTTTCACATGAGTTGTCAACTTGTTTATTTTAAGAAAAATCTTTCGATTTTCCTACGACATTTTCGAAAACACAAAGCCACACATTGAAACGAAGTGGGTGCTCCATTGGTTCAAACCGTTTACTTTCCTTCTCAGGTGATTACTTTTCGATTATTATTTAGGAAGTGAAATGGGTCACCGAAGTGGTGAAATATTTATACTACTTAGAACTTTCACCACAATATCCGATAGTATGCTATATAAGTCTACTAGAAGGTTCTATAAACTTTATGGAAGTTTCATACTTTTCTGAAATATTCTGTGTTTCGACAATGCTCCACATCTTTCTAGAAAGTTCTACAAGCTACGGAAATGATCTAATCTAGATGTTCTAGAAAGTTCCATTAGCTTCGAAACAGTTTCGAAATGTTCGTTCTACAATATTCCAGACTGCTATATCGGCTCCCGTTCGCATCAGTGTCTCATGGCGTTTCTATTTACTCTACAGGGCATATATTTGAGGAACTCCTGAGTTAAATTGTTTAGCATTTAACATTTTATTATAATAAAAAATGTAAACTTTGTCCTAAATGATCTGGTACGTAGACTTCCGTGGTCGTGGTCCATACTATCTTCTTCTGGGCTTCCGGGGTGGAACTGCGTCACTGATATAAGTGCTGACGTTTCAGTTTCAGTGCGATAAACAGTAGCAGTAGTTGAGCCCTGAAGATGTCCTCTACGAGTGGGTGCGAAACGTCGGCAGTTATACCAGTGACGTGGTTCCAGTTCGCAAGCCCAGAAGAAGATAGTTTATCCTAAATGTTTCATGAAAGCTTCATACTTTTCTGAAATATTCTGTGTTTCGATTATGCTCCACATCTTTCTAGAAAGTTTTACAAGCTACGGATACGATCTAACCTAGATGTTCTGGAAAGTTCCATCAGCTTCGAAACAGTTTCGAAATTCCAGACTGCTATGTCGGCCCCCGTTCGCAAGAGTGTCTCATGGCGTTTCTATTTACTCTACAAGGCGTATATTTGGGGAACCCCTGAGTTAAATTGTCTAGCTAACATTTTATTATAATAAAAATGTAAACTTCATCCTAAATGTTTCCTGAAAGATTATATTATATTCCACGAATTTCTCCAATTCAATAATTGTCCCTTTCTTACATCGTATTTTCGTAGAATATGGCTTATATTTGTGACCTACTAATAACACGTCAAACAATACAACAAAACTAAGTGTGTCCATGTACATACAATACATATGTATATTCAAAGACCCTTAATGCAATGCCATTTGCTCAACAATTCGAAATACAATAGGAGATTAGAATGGTGAAGACAATTTCAGTACATATTATCAAGTGCTTGTATAACAATGTCTGAGAGTTCAATATTAATTAAGAGAATTAAAGGGAATACACGAGCTGAATTATTGATAAGAAGATTTGGAAATTCGGTAGGGGAACTCCGCCAACTTGAAGACACAAGATATTCATAACATTTGCCACTATATTCAATTCTTAGAACATTAAGGCTAACGACATTTTACGTGCTTTTTTTGGCACACTTTTGTTGTGTTATTTACAGTAATTTAATTGGTATTAATAACAATAAATTACATATACGCCAATTACAATTGCGATATATAATAATAATGTATCAAGTTGTCGAAATAACAAAGAAAATTTGTTGTATTACCTGAGTTTCAACGTGAATTTAAGATTAAATAGAACTTAATAGAAAAACAGTATTTAATTTCTTTAATGCTTTTGTTAATACGAGGGTGAGCTGAAAAGTTTGTAGAATGACGGATAAGTAGGGGCTGTTTCAGACTGTTCTTGTGATGCGCCAGCAAGATGTCAACTGTCAAATTTCAGATCGCTGTTTATTACTTTTATTGTCACGACTGCTTCATCAGGAGTGCCTCGGAGCTTTTGGCGAGATAAATAGTATCGAAACTCATGCGGTGATTAAGTGACGGGTGGGACATTTGTCGGTTTAAATTTGAACCACCGGTTATTTCGAATCTGGCAATACTTATGACATTCTATTCTATCACAAAATTCAGTATATTATCTCCACTGAACGAAATGAATCGATTTACGTTTGAGCAACATGGGGTTTATTGGAAATTTATTTCCAAAACAAAGACAATTGGTCGGAAATTGCACGAAAATGTCGTATAAAGAGAGAGAAGGACCAACAGTGCCCGGTATACGCAAGTTTATTGCTAAAATTCGTGAAACTGGTTTCATTGTTGATGCGCCGAGACGTGAGCGTGCTCGTACAGTGCGTACACCCGAAAATATCGAAGCTGTGGCTGAGAGTGTGCGTGAGAATCCATCAACATCAACTCCTCATCGTTCTCAAAAATTGAACATTTCACGCACCAGTTTACGTCGAATTTTGGGAAAAGATCTCGGTATGATGCCTTACAAAGTTCAATTGGTTCAAGAGTTGAAGCCGCATAACCATCCGCTTCGTTTTCGCTTCGCTAGATGGGCCAACGAGAAACTGCACGATAATGTCGATTTTGCCAAAAAAATCTTCTGTTCAGATGAAGCTCATTTTCATCTTGGTAGGTAACATACGTTAACAAGCAAAATTGCCGTATTTGGAGCTCAGAAAACCCACACGTGGTCTTACAGAAGCCAATGCGCCCTTTACGAGTGACTGTTTGGTGCAGCTTGTGGAGTGGAGGCATGATTGGCCCATATTTTTTTGAAAATGAGGACGGTGCAACCATTACGATCAATGGAGACACCTATCGCACCATGATAACAGATTTTTTTGTGCCCGCTCTTCATAGTATTGATGTGAACGATATTTGGCTTCAACAGGATGGTGCAACTTGCCACACATCTCATGCCACAATCGATTTATTGCGTCAAACGTTTGATGTCTGTTTAATTAGCAGAAATGGTGATGTCAATTGTCCGCCAAGAAGCTGCGATTTGACACCGTTAGACTATTTTCTGTGGGGCGCCGTTAAAGACAAATATTATACCGAAAGACCAGAGACAATTGAGCATTTGAAGGCCAACATTTGTGATACCATTGCCGAGATACGATCCCATACACTCGAAAAAGTGCTCGAAAATTGGTCCGATCGAATGGAGTACTGTGAGGCCAGCCGCGGTGGCCATATGAATGAAATAATATTTCATCTCTAACCGGAGCAATTGTACTTCACAACAAAAAAATAAATTTGGCAAAATTTCAAACCGTTTTTGTTTTATTGCATTTTTAAATTTAAACTTTTAAATGGCCCACCCGTTACTTCTTCTTGAAAAGTATCATCATTTAGAATGGAATTTGATTGGTATTACTGATAATAAATTATATATTTATTCGCGTCATATAATAATAAAGTATAAAGTTCTCGAAGTAATAAAGAAAATTTGTTGCGACAGCTATGTTTCAACGTGAATTTAAGATTAAATAGAACTTAAGAGAAAAACAGTATTTAATTTCTTTAATGCTTTTATTAACACGAGAATGGACTGAAAAGTTTCTGGAATGACAACAAAATATCAAAAGTTAGCGCAATTGTGCTTGAAAATCGACGACGTACCATTGAAGCAATTGCAGAGTTGGCCTGGAATAACTTGGAATTCAGTGCAGCGAATTTTGGCGGGAGAATTGAGGATGACGCCACGAAACTTTTCGCCACGAAGTTCACGCCCTGCATTTTGGAGTGGAAACATGCCGTACTTTGAAAGATCATCTCCAAATCGACCCAGAATTTTTTATCCAAAGTCATTGCTGGTGCGTTTTGATGCTGCGGTTACGACTTTAAAACGAAACAACAGTCAAGCCAATGGAAGACATGATCGTCACCTCTCAAAAAAGTTCATCAAGTGAAGTCAAACATGACTATGCTCATTTGTTTTTTTGATGTGAGAAGGATTGTGCATCATTAATTCGTGCTACTCTATTTGGAGGTTCTGAGAAGACGGCGTAACAGTGTGCGACGAAGGAGGAACGATTTGTGACAGATGGGGAATGTTTTTTCCACTATACAATGCACCTGCTCACACAGTCTTCCCAGTTCGTCTATTCTTGGATAAAGAAAACCATGACTCCTTCGCTCCACGCCTCCAACTCTCCTTATCCTGCCCTGTGCAGCTTTTTTGTTTCCGTGAGTAAAGAGGGTCATGAAAAGACATAGTTTTAATGACGTGGAGGGGGTGAAGAAAAAAACGGCACAACAGCTCGCGCTGTACAGAAGAATAAGTTCGAACAATGTTTCCAACAATGAAATCTGGGATTAGACAAGTGTATAAAGGTGAATGGAGAGTATATTGAAGACATTAAGGTTGTTTTGTAAAAAAAATAAAATAGAGTTTTCATAGAGAAATTCTAATCCCCTCGTAATAAACTTTGAATACGTTTGAAGATGTTTAAGTCTCCCAGATCGAGAACACCAGGAGATTACCTCATAAATAGTATTTATTAAAACAAGAAATTTATGTTAATCACTGAAGGTTAATAATATATAACCCCTTTCCACATTAATTTTCGTATTCTCTATACATATTTCGACAACTAAGTTGTCATCATCAGCAAATAATTAAACAGGGTCGCACCTGGAAAACTACGGCAAACATACCCGCACGAAAACAAATTCCGCACACGGCCTATACCATTGAAAGCCAAAATGCACACTGTATATTCGTTTCACATAAGTTTTAACAAGATTGTGTATTAAACTAAAATAAAAGACAACAGAATAAAGAAAGAAAATACAAATACCTATATGCGGTTTATATCTCTCTCTCTTGTCTGTCAGTTAAGAGACCAAAGAGACATGAGTTATGGTTGGGTCCCGGGTCAGTGTTCAACACATGGACTTTATTCTTCAAAATGTAAATGCCTTCGAACGTATCTAATTCGCGATAATTACACACGTTCTTTAACAAATGCAAACAATCCGCGTTAACGCTATGATTACTTTCCAACACGTGCTTTGCTAAACCGGATTTTTCTGGCCGATTAAATTTTATGTGCGCAATATGTTCTTTATACCGGGTTATTATCGATGGTTTTGTTTAGCCGATGTATTGTTTACTGCATTTAAGAGAGACATTTAACTCCGTATATTCCCGATTTAATTTTCCAAGCACTGTTTAATTATCTGCTGATGATGACAACTTAGTTGTCGAAATACGTATACAGAATACTAAGATTAATGTGGAAAGGGTTTATATATCAACCTTGGTGATTAAGTTAATTAACCACAAGCTTCATCAAAATTACCTTCAAGAAATTTATGGACTATGTAAATTTTTTATTATCATCACGCAATGCTAGACGTAAAAGCTAGGTTGTAAAAATAAAATTTGTTGCAAATTAGGAGTTAAAACTTTTTAAATATTGCACTAGAATATGTCGAATTACATTCACTAAGGTATGTAAGTAGGAAGATTACGCGTCTATACCTGTCACGGTCACATCCGGTATGTATGACGTTGTTTTTATTGTATCAAAGTAAAAAACAGCAGCTGCTTTGTGAAAGTTCAAAAGTTGATTCATAAAGAGAAAAGAACTTGCGTTTCGCTTCTTAAGAGTAGTCTCACACATTTGAATACGTATCTACACATAAGTGAAATTCTTTTCCATTCTTTTATTTTTATAACATGCTAACGCATGATTTTTTTCTCAAAAAAACGTTGGCGATATGAATACTAGCGCATCATTTGTATTAGCACCTTCGGGAGAAAGTATAAATATTGATATTCATTTACGTAATATGTGCTAGCCTCCGTGTATTATATATTATTTCGTGGTGTCTGTAATAAAAAAAAGAATTAAAAATAAAAGCAGTATTTCATACACATAATAATGGAGAGATTGAAAAAATTTAAATATTATCCAGATTAGATGCAGAACATGTAAAGTCAATTAAGTCAACAGAATTACACCGGAACGGAAATAGAGAAGGACGTTCTTTAAGAGGTACATGTGTAATTGCTTGTACCAGTAAATACATATAAGAAATTCCTGATGATAGGCATATGTCCTAATTATATTACTAGAAACACTAGCACCACATCCATCCACATCCATAACTAAAGTTTAAACCACGAAAGTTTGCCCGTGTCTCAATAATGCTGCAATATACGAACATATACCTGCATTTATCTAATTCATAGGCAGTCACGTGTGTTGAAGCAAGAAAGGGCACGAACGTTTTTCTAATAGAATTACGCGCTACGCCTTGTCAAGAAACCGTGAAAAAATAGAAACAGACGTATGCAGAGCATGTGTATTATGCATACACACGTATTTGACTTTTGACTTATAAAGTTTGTTTTTCCACGGTTCTGATATTGTTATATTCCTTGTATTTTACCACCGTTATTTGTTATTGTTCTAACAGCTAATTGATCATATTTATTTCATCATCCTTGTAAGTTTACGCTTAGGTAACCTACGTAGGCAGCTTTTACTTTCGTTATTTACAGGTTTACAGGTTAGGTATATAGTACATTATCGCATCTGACAGCAATATAAATACGAGGGTGGTCCCATAAGTACCCCGCCTGAGTTAGAGATGGCGGTGGTTGTTTGAAAAATATTACTGTATTGGAAAGTACACAGTCTATAAGGCATATGTTTCAAGTTTGAAGACGCCACGTTGTTTAGTATTTGTCTAGCAGTCATCAATAGTGAAGGTTTTCAGTGAATTTATAAAAATGGAGAAAATTGGTCATCGTCACGTGATACAATACTTTTATTTGAAGGGCCTCAGCCCAACCGATATAAAAGCTGGTCTGGATTCTATTCTGGGTAAGGCTTCTCCTTCGTTTATAACAGTGAAATATTGGGTAGCAGAGTTTAAACGAAGTCGTATGAGCTGCATCGCAGTGGTCGACCAAATGAGGTGATGACTCCAGAAATGGTGAAGAAAATCCACGAAGCGGTACTGGATAATCGTCGACTGAAAGTGCGCGAGCTAACAGATATAGTAGGCATTTCAAAAGTGCGGTACATCGCATCTTAACTGAAAATTTGGACATGAGAAAGCTGTGTGCAAGATGGGTGCTGCGTTTGCTCACACTCGAGCAAAAACAGTGTCGTGAAGATGTTTCAATTGATTGTTTAGCGAAGTTTCACACCAACAAAGCAGAATTTTTGCACCGTTTCATGAGCATGGATGAAACATGGGTTCTTCACTTCACACCGAGACAAAAGAACAATCAAAGCAATGGACTCGAAAGGAAGAATCGGCTCTAAAGCAGACGAAGAAAGTTTCATCTGCAGGCAAGGTCATGGCATCAGTTTTTTGCGATGCGCGTGGAATAATTTTAATTGACTATCTTGAAAAAGGAAAAACTACCAACGGCGAGTATTATGCGAACTTATTGCAACATTTGAGTGAAGAAATCAAGCAAAGGCGGCCCCATTTGGCCAAGAAAAAAGTGTTGTTTCATCAGGACAGTGCACCAGCTCACAAATCCGTTATTGCAATGGCCAAAATTAATGAATTAAAGTTTGAATTGCTACCTCATGCACCCTATTCGCCAGATTTAGCACCCTCGGATTATTTTCTACTCCCAAACTTGAAAAAATGGCTCAGTGGTCAAAGATTTTCCAACGATGAAGAAGTGATATCGGCAGTTAACGCCTGTTTTGAGGAGCAACACAGTTCTTATTATAAAAAGGGTATCGAACTTATTGAACATCGCTGGTAAAAGTGTATAGAGCTGAAAGGAGATTATATTGAAAAATAAATATATTTCTTTCCAAAATTTTTGTGTTTTCTTTATTGAATCGGGCACTTCTGGGATCAATCACGTATAGTATTTAATTTTACATCCTCGCTCCTGTCGACATCGTATTTCATACGATAGTGATCACGTGATCGGAAAATATTCGTGATTTAAGCTATATCTTTGATTAATATGCTGTCTAATCCATAATATCATCAAGCAAAGTTTAGATACAAACTCCGCGTACCCTCGATGGATCCTTATATCTACACATAAATATTCGATTAAATTATACAAATATATATCTTCGTGTAATTAATATAAACATATGCAAATGGATTTTTAATTTTTCAACTTTCCTAAAACCGGACACTTATAATTCTAAGGTACACTAATATTTATGGTAGCTTCGAATTTAGATTTTATTGGACTTTATATTTCCTTTTTAAGTAGCTTAATTGACACACCTGCGTTTAATAAATAATTTCGATATCGATATAAACAAGGGAAGTAAACAATAAATTTATCGCACTTTCGAATAGAATTCATTTGAAATTTTGCTTTCTAAAAACATTTGATGATTGTAATTCGTCGCCAACTGGTAGTGTTACGCTTCCTCTAATACTGTTGAGCAAAATTATCTTTCACTACCGTTAATTAATGACAAGGCCACCGAGCGCCATTAAATAAATTAATTAAAGTGTGTCGTTATTATATAGTTATTACAATTGCTATTTGCAGCTACATTTAGCAATGTACTTTTCTAAAATTCATTATGTCACTTGCATTATGCATGACTTTGAAGGATCAATAATGTATAGTACGTATTTGATCGAGCTAGTATGTATGATAC
Organism: Dermolepida albohirtum; assembly: GCA_031893035.1. Taxonomy (NCBI): domain Eukaryota; kingdom Metazoa; phylum Arthropoda; class Insecta; order Coleoptera; family Scarabaeidae; genus Dermolepida; species Dermolepida albohirtum. Next base: position 404,699 of record JAVIWB010003122.1, read on the forward strand.
TATTTATTTATCAACATATAGGATATATAAATCTTATCTTCCCTATCGTAAATTATAAACGAGGGAATATTATATATATTATTTATATTTGGGTAATATGTACTCATAATAATGTTCTTTATTATCCAACAGATGTATACTTTCACTTAAAGGTTAATTAAACAATAAATAGCAGTGCATGTTAGTAAGAAGAAAATGTACAATGTATACATACAATGTACAATATATGTACAAGGGTAGTTTGACACGTAGTGAGAATGGAAAAGAAAAACGAATTTTTTAAATACAAAATAATTTTTTTTCAATATATTCTCCTAAAAGAGCAATACTTTTATTACAACGATGCTCCAATGCCCTTATGCCATCTCTAAAATGCGATTCCGGAAGGCTTGCAAAATACTCATTTACGAAGATGATAAGCTCGTCGTTAGACGAAAATTTCTTTCCACCTAGTGCCGTTTTCAATTTTGGAAAAAGGTGGAAGTCGGAAGGGGCTAGATCCCGCGAATAAGGCGCATGCGGTACTAATTGGAAATGCAACTGGGTTTTGGACATCGCAACTGTGCTGGTATGCGAGGGAGCGTTGTCTTGGTGAAACAGAATCTTTTTCTTTGCCATTCCTGGCCGTTTAGCACGAATCTCAACATTTAATTTTTGTAGAAGTTCTGCATAATATTGTCCGTTTATTGTGGCACCTTTCTGAAGGTAATTAATGAGCAAAATGCCCTTTGAATCCCAAAAAATTGATGCCATTACCTTGTTTGCCGATAAAGTGGTTTTCGCTATCTTTGGAGGTGCAGAACCACGTTTTAACCATTGTTTCGACTGTTGTTTAGTTTCGGGTGTACCGTAGTGTATCCAAGTTTCATCGCAAGTAACAAATCGCTTACAAAAATCAACCGGATTCCGCTTATAAAGGTCCAAATACTCATTGAAAATGCGCATACCAGTGAACTTTTGATCAATCGTAAGCAACCGCGGCACTCATCTTGCCGAAAGCTTGGAAAGGCGCAATTCTTTTTTAAAATGTGGTGTACGCGTTCTGTTGAAATGTTTACTATGTCTGCTATCTCTCTCACTTTGAGTCGTCGATCGTGCGTAATAATATTATGAATTTTTATAATCATTTCCTTAGAAGTCACGATTTTGGGTGCTTCAGAGCGCGCTTCATTAACACAGCTTGTTCTACCACGTTTAAATTCATTTACCCGTCTACTTATTGTGGCCGATAATAGAGCAGATTCACCTAATGTTTCCCGTAACTCATCTTTTATTTCGGTAGCTTTCATATCCTTAATTATGAAGTATTTAATCACCGCACTCTGCTTTTTCCATTTTAACAAAACGACGTGTTGCTTCTTTTTCAATCAGCTGTCAAAAATAAACTAATCAACCGATTTATCTAAATATCGGAATGTAAACATATAAATAGGAAACCTAAATTACAGTGCATTCGTTTTACCAATTAGAGCGCCACCTATGTGTCATTCTCACTACTTGTCAAACAATCCTCGTACACATGTATAATTCGTTTCAAGATATTTTAATTTGATTAAGTAGCCAGGTAAGTACTTTTATCGCACCCCCTGCGGTGAGTACTAAATGAAACCTAAACACATCTAAGATGTGAGTTGTTTCTTACTTTAATAGCCAGAGTTGTATTAAATAAATTGTATCCAAGTAAGCGAACTTAATTTGCTTATTTATGTACCTGTATTAGTTCTGGGCATAATTTAAATGGCATTTACAGCTTAAAATTTCTCACATATAAGTAATATAGTTTATATACACTATCATCAGCAGCAAAATATAAATTGTAAGATGAGAAAAGACATATTTTATTATGAGAAAATGTGGAGACCTTGAGACAAAGACAGGTAAAATGAGAAATGTAAAATAAGAAGCGATAATTGTGATTTGGTGACGAAAAATATAAATAGTAGCGCTAAAAAGATTCATCTGGTAGTTCAAGTTAAGAAAATACTGTTAAATGTGTATAATAATTTACAAGAAGGAAATGCAGAAGTTACAGAAAATGCCATTATAGAAAGAACATCGGCCTTAACTGGTGTCTACTACAGCATAGTTTATAATATAGTGAAGAATGGTATTACGAAAAGGGGGGTTAAAAGCGATAAAGGTTCTAGATGAAAGTACCAAGTTGGAACGTCGATATCATACGACTAACAGTTATAGTATGTACAAGTATGAAGTTGCCACATCAAATAGTTTACTAAAAAAAATTATAGAAAATATCGCAATAGAAGCCTCTAGAACAACAACATGGCGAACATTAAAACAAAATGGTTTTCTATTTGGGTTAATAGACTAATTTCGGGATGAAGGGAGGTATTTGTTATGTAGACGACACTTAGTTTGACACTCGCAATACCATAAAGAAAGATTGAATTAATGATTCAGAAGCATGTTTATTAAATGTACCCCCTTCCAAATGAAAAGGAATTATTGTTTTATGTACTGGTTCTGAAAGCGGTTGAGTCGCCGAAGTGTTATTTTCGGCAAAAACCATAAAAAATTGTGGATATGACAGCATCGTTATTTGGAGAGTGGTTTCAGGAAAATCTCTTATCAGTATTGCCCGCAAGAAGTGTCATTGTCATGAACAATGCTCCATATCATTTACGACAAGCAAAAAAGCTACCAAATGCAACAATACGAAGGCTGAAATGAATTTTTACAAAAAAATGATATTTATTACACAAAAAATCAATTATTAAAAGCCTTTGAAACAAAGACTTTCGGAGAGGAATATGTTGTAGATAGTATGGCCACACGTTCGCTGGACACTGTTTTACGTTTGCCGCCATATTATTGTATATTTATTTCGATCATATTAATTCGGAATCAATTGAAAGAATATGTGTGCCCCACTAAGGATGATCCCAAATTTAGCGAAGTAGCTTTTAATCGTTTTAATCGAGAAGTGATTGCCAATATAAAGCCCGATAAATGGAAAAAATGCATTTGACATACAATCGTACAGAAAATGTATATTTAGAAAATGTCAATATATTGGGTTGGCAACTAAGTACTTTCGGTTTTGTAGTATAAAATAAAACATTTTTCTTTTAAACAAAGAATAGTTTTTAATCAATTATATATTTTCCATTTTGTTCAATGACCTTTTGCCATCTTTCTTTTAGCTGCACGATTCCGCGCTCATAAAATTTCTGGTCCTTATCAGCAAAACCAGGTGCGAGTGAAGGTCATCGTAATTTGTGAAAGTTTTACCATTCAAAGAATTCTGCAAACTTCGAAATAAATGGTAATCCCCCTGTATGGGGGATGTGGCATCACTTCCCAGCCAAGCTCCAATAGTTTCCCACGAGTTGCCAAAGATGTGCGAGGCCTTGTATTATCTTGGTGGAAAACTGCACCTTTCCGATTTGACAATTCTGGCCGTTTTTCTTTGGTTGCTTCATCCAGTTTTATTAATTGTTGACAGTAAACATCATAATTGATCGTTTGGTTCCTTGGAAGCAGCTCAAAAAACACAACACCTTTGTAATCTCACCAAACTGACAGCATGATCGTTTTTGGATGCAATTCAGCTTTCGATGTGGTTTGAGCTGGTTTATCGTGTTTGCTCCATGATCGTTTTCGAACTATGTTACTGTACAGGACCCATTTTTCATCACCAGTGATGATTCTTTTTAAGAAAGGGTCGGTTTCATTTCGTCTAAGGTGCATATCGCAAAAGTTGATTCTTTCTGTTAAATGAATTTCTTTCAATTCGTGAGGTACCCAAATATCAAGCTTCTTAACTAGCCCAAGACATTTTAAATGTTTTTCAATTGTTGTGTGCGATACATGTAGCCTCTCCGCAACCTCTCGAACAGTTATATGACGATCCTCTTCAATTATGACTTTGATTTGGTCATCATCAACTTCAGTAAGCCGACCAGAACGTTGTTTATCTTTGAGGGAAAAATCTCCGGAACGGAATTTTTTATACCAATTGTAACACGTGTACTCTGTTACGCAATTAGCACCATAAACTTCATATATCTTTTTGTGAGCCGCAGCAGCTTTCTTTCTTTTACGGAAATAAAATGTTCGTTTCTTCACTCCATTTAAAATTAACCCACAACTAATAGCTTTAATAAAAATCACGCACTACTTGCTTCTGAAGTTACGTCAATGTGACTGGTATCACGCGACAAACGGTAAAGTACAGTATTAACATACGTTATACAAAAAATAAAGCAACGCTCTCTATCAGTAAAAACCGAAAGTATTTAGTTGCCAATCCAATACATCAGGAACTTATAATTCACAAAGTGTTTTCTTAAGTGTAATATTTTTCTTTCTATGTCATTTCAAATAGTTTATGCCAGGTACTTCATTAATACTGGATTATTGTTAACATTATCAATTATTATCTATAAATTCAGTTATTTTAAGTGGGTAATTGTAGGCAAAGTCTCCATTAGAATTCTATCATCAATATGGATTCGACCATTATGTATTGTAAAACATAAAGGAATTTATATTTTTGTTTACAAAATAAGATTAAAAGTAATAAATATTTATTCATCTTTACTTCCACTTAAATAAGCATGTTATATATGTAAGAATAATATATAAAACCTCGTTTCTAATATATATATATATATATATATATATATATATATATATATGATTGCAGGTATATTATAAAATACACCTCTGCGCATTTACGGCTCAGAGTATCTGAGTGTCATTTACACTATCGTTAGCTTATCGCACTTTTACAGTAGGGGATGCCATAAAGCTAGGTTCTTTTTATTTAGTCAAATTAATATATTTTGAAACGAACTATACTTTTACCTGCTTTTCATCACTTTGCATCTGTCATTGAATGTACTAAGTGAATGTTTTTTAACAGTTCCAGATATTCATTAAGTACTTAATTATTATATATGTTTTACGACATTTTAAGAATTTAATTTTTTATGAATGTTGTGTGTGTGTTATAGTGTTAAAGTGGTGCAGAACCTCGGTACTTATTGTACGCCTCTCATATGTCTCTCTCGATGTATGCGTTTTTGCCATTGCGATGCTTGATATACGTCGGTGACGACCTAGACTGTCGAGACATCCGTACCAGTACGTTAAAGTGGTGCAGAACCTCGGTACTTATTGTACGCCTCTCATATGTCTCTCTCGATGTATGCGTTTTTGCCATTGCGATGCTTGATATACGTCGGTGACGACCTAGACTGTCGAGACATCCGTACCAGTCCTCGTATGGTGTTTAAATATCCCCGCTATACATAAAATTGAGCAGAGTGATCAGTCTTGTAAATATTCGGTATGTACTTATTAAGAACCTAGTGTGCAGATAAATGTGACCACTCTACTCATAAGTAATACATAATAAACTGTCTAGTTTTTTATAAATTATGTAAATTATATTGTTATGTAGAAGAACATATGTATAAGTACATAGTTCCACTGCTTCGGTATAAGTAAAAAGAAGTTACATAATTTGAAACACTTGAAAATACCAGGTGTATCGGAAAGTCATTACCGTTTTTTTCTTAAAGGAAAAATATAATTTTCAAGAAAATGAAAAATTATATTTACTAGTATTACTCACTTGATTCTACACATTTTGCCCATCTTTCATGCAATTTATGAATGCCATCGCAACAGAAGTGTTTGTCCATTGAGTAAAACCATTTATCGAGCCATTTTCTAATTCTTCGAAATTGGCAAAAAGCAAAAAGCTTATAGTCGGACGGGGCAAGGTCTTGAGAATACGGCGGATGGGATATTATGTCCCATCCAAGTGCTTTTAACGTTCTGTTGACCGGTTTTGCTGTATGAGACGATCCGTTATCGTGCTGAAAAATCACTTTGCCATGTTGTTGGGCCTATTCTGAAAGTTTTTATATCAAGGTATCATTCAAATTCATAATTTGTTATCGGCAGCGATCAGTATTAACTGTTTCACCAGGTTTCAACAGTTCGTAATACACCATGCCACTCTGGTCCCACCAAATATATAGCATTGTCTTGCAACCAAAACGACCTGGCCTTGGAGTCGATGTGCCGGCTTCGCCAGGTGATAACCATGATTTTTTGTGGTTTCAAAATAAATCTATTTTCATCGCCCGTCACTAGGACGATGAAAAATGGATGCAGAAATGACTTACGATTATACCTTTCAAGCAGCATTTTGTAGACGATTTTTCGACTTTCCATTTGTCATTCAATTGATATGGCACCCATTTTTCCATCCTTTGGATTGTTCCCATTGTTCGAAATCGGTCGTTAATAGTTTCTTAGGCCACACTAGCTTGGGTTGGATTTTCACTCAACAACTCCTGCAGTTTCGTATCTTCAAACTTTTTCGGTCTACCAGAATGTTCTTTGTTTTGTACATCGAAATCACCACTTTCGAATTGTCGAAACCACGCTTCATATGTTCTTATGGTTGGAGCATGCTCACCGTAGGTTTCTACCCGCAAACGTTGAGTTTCAGCGGCTTTTGTCTTTTGATTAAATAAGGAAAGTAATGCGGTGCCGCAAATGCATTTTTTTCAGGCATGAAACTCGACGTATTCAAAGAGTTGTAATTCTATAGCGGTGTTACTTTCGCAAAATATAACATGTATGGCTTTGAAGCTTGATATCGGTAGAATAAATGATATAGTATGTGTCAAACCATAATATTGCAAACTTAAGTCTAGTGACATCTGTTAGAAAAACCGGTAATGACTTTCCGGTACACCTGGTATAGTAAATACACTACCAAACGTTGAGAGAAAACAAATCTTTTTTATTTGTTATTTCTTAATGAAAATTTAAACGTCCAAAAATAGTAAACCAAAAATTATTAAAGGTCGAAAATATCCAAGCATATTTTTAAAACTTGAATGTATTGTAATAAAATCTCAAGCGATATTTTATCTTTTTACGTTTTAAACTTGCAGTAAAAACATAATGATATCTCTATATATACATTCTGAACAGAGCGTATTGTACAGTTAAATTATGAATTCGTACGATTTCGATTCTCGTGCGCTTTATATTTCGCACGTTTTACTCTCTTTTCGCTAGATAACACGTGGAACAAATACGGCAATCGAGAAAGCAAATGCATTGCCATCTATTAAATGTAGCTTTAGAATCTGCGCTTCTGGTTAGCGTCTAAAGCAAAGAAATTGGTCGCTGCAAATTTTGGATTAATCTCCTTTGCAGCGAGTAAGTTCCGGTGAAATCGCAGCTGTATCATTTCCAGTAAAAACTAAATCGATTCCAGTCTCATTTAAACTTTAATGTAAAGTTGAATGTGCAAAAAGTATGAAAGGAAGGAATCAGAATAGGAATGTTCTTAATTTGATACCTTCCTCATATTACTATTAATTTCAATTAGTTCAGTATTAGTACTAGAACAAAGACTATCTACACTAAAATTTAATTTAATCTATTGGGGGGTCACGTATTTTTTGTTTTTTATATATCATTCGTTAATATAAAAAGGAAAATCAATATAATAGGTGTCTCACGGTGACCATCCAATAGAATATTTAAGAGACTACTTCGATTTGAATTTTGAAAATTCGAGCAATAGTCTTTTCGGGCATGCCCTCCCCAAATAAGGTAAAGGCACTCATGTAAAAGTTCCAGTTTTACACGAAGTTGGCGTCACCTTCCTTAGTTTAAATATAGAACCCCTTAATGAAAATTATATTATTTTCTGCTACTCCATCGTTAATTAAATACACAGAAATTAATTAAAAATTTCTGCGCTGGAGAAGGACTCGAACCTCTATCTGCCGTTTTCTAGACGACTGCTTTACCAATTAAGCCACCAGGCAGTGTAACTTCGAGTCCTTTAACACGCCATAAATCGTATTATGGAACAGAACTAATATTTATTTAAAAACCCGCAGTTCGGTTATGATGTCATAAATATATATAAATATATAAATTAGTTTCACGATGGGAAATTTAATGAAAATTATATTATTTTCTGCTACTCCATCGTTAATTAAATACACAGAAATTAATTAAAAATTTCTGCGCTGGAGAAGGACTCGAACCTCTATCTGCCGTTTTCTAGACGACTGCTTTACCAATTAAGCCACCAGGCAGTGTAACTTCATGGCGTGTTAAAGGACTCGAAGGTACACTGCCTGGTGGCTTAATTGGTAAAGCAGTCGTCTAGAAAACGGCAGATAGAGGTTCGAGTCCCTCTCCAGCGCAGAAATTTTTAATTAATTTCTGTGTATTTAATTAACGATGGAGTAGCAGAAAATAATATAATTTTCATTAAATTTCCCATCGTGAAACTAATTTATATATTTATATATAATTATGATAGAACCCCTTGTATATTAAAATTTTAGGTGGACTTTTATAAAGTTTCCCTATTCTTAAAATTAATCGTTTCCGAAATATTTATTAAAAAAAAAAATAAAAAAAACAGTAACATACTTAGAACTATGTGCGATTTACACTAACAAAGACAGACCGGCAATATTAACAGATTGGATTGCTATATAGTTTCAATCAGGAATGTTTTCCGATCACATGATCACTGTCGTATAAAATAAGATGTCGACAAGAAGTGAGGAATTACTCATAAGTACTATATATTGCTGTCAGATGCGATACTCTATACCTAACTTGTAAACCTGTAAATAACAAATGTGAAAGCTGCTTACGTAAGTTACCTAAGTGTAAACTTACAAAGATAAAGGAATAAATATGATAAATTAGCAGTTAGAACAATAACAAATAACAGCGGTAAAATACAAGGAATATAACAACATTAGAACCGTAGACAAACTTCAGTCAAAAGTCAAAACACTATTTTATCTGCATTATATGTGACACACATGTGCATAATACACATGTTGTGCATATATCTGTTTCTATTTTTTTACGATTTCTTGACAAGACCTAGCTCGTAACTCTATTAGAAAAAGGTTTGCGTCCTTTATTTCTTCAACACATGTGGTTACCAATAAATTAGACAAACGCCGGTATATGTTCGTATTTTGCAGCGTTATTGATACACCGGCAAACTTTCGTGGTTTATAGTATATGATATACAAGCTTTCCATTTATACTTTTAAAGTGGAATAATTGCGTACAGGTATGCAAAAATTTAATGACAAGCTTAGTTAATTTCAAATCATTATAAGTTGGTTTTCCCAAATAGAACATCCTGTATATTTTTCAATATTCTGATACACAATTTTATTTTGTTTTGAATGGTATTATAGTTCTCTATACCTATGTAAATCTTCCAGTTTTTAAGTTATATACTGTTTTTGTGGAATCGTTTTTCGCTATCTTTCGTTGAGTTGAGCATAATTTCTCGTTAAAGAAGGCGAAAAATTATAAAAGATGTTTATTCACAGTCTTATCTTATTACGAAACTCTGTAATGTGGGAAAGAATTCATTAGGGCACCAAATTATTGCTGTCTGCTACGATATTAAAAATGAAAGTGGTCTATGTTAGGGTGAATTTCAGGCTAGTGTTACAATTATAAAAAATGATGATAAATTAATTAGGGGGTGAGTATTAAAATTCCAGGGCATGTGGAAGCCGAAAGAAAACAAGATTGTCTTTAAAATTTTAATGAACTGTATTAAATTTTAAAAAATTTACTGCTTTCTTCATCTTGGCTTTCGGGCTGGGACCGCGTCTTCGACAGCTTTGGTACCGACGTTTCGTCACCAGTCGTATGGGACATTTTCATGGCTTAACAGTAACGCTGAGACTGGCGTAAGTCTGTGGTGGATGTGTTTATATAGGAATATTGATTACGGGTCAATGGAGCAAGTCACTTAGATATTGTTTATGCTAACAAGGACATGTTGGTCTCTTTTATTTATAAAATAGTGTATAGCAGGTAAAGGACTGGCTCAAATACAATGCCTTGTGGTATTCCCCCCTTAACTGCTTTTAGTTCAGAGTAGCTGTTTTCCCGCTTAATTCTAAAAGCTCAGTTTGAAATATAAGACTATAGGAATTGTGCAAATTGTTTGGACAAGAGCTTGGTTATTTTATAATCGAGTCCCTCGTTCCAGACTTTACCGAAAGCCTGTGGCACATCAAAGAAGACTGTGGAACAAACTTTTCTTTCTCCCAACAACTGCTTAATTATCTCCATGATCTTATGAACTTGATCTATAGTAGAGTGGCTGTATCTGGTTTAGAGTTATGTTTTTGCCTTCAATAACTGGCTTTAATTTTTTAATATTTCTGCGAACAGTTTTGAAATTACAAGGTGTAAGAAGATGGGCTTGCTAGATGGAAATTCAGTTAGTGGTCCACTAAAACTAATGCATGTTTTGCATAGTTTTATTAAGTTGCATATCAGTGGACTAAATATATTGAATTACAAGGAAAATATTTCAGTACTTAAATGCTACAGGCTGAAAGTCGAAGCATTTGCTATGTACTTACACAACTCAATAAACAAAAAAATGACTTAATTCTTTGTAACCAAATTAATTATAAAAGCCAAGAAATTGATGTTTTTAGTTCAAAAGCGATAGTTAGAAATTAATGATAATAGTAACTCTTTAAAAAGCTCCGGTTCATAATTTAATAACATTTGTCTAGAAAAGGTAACTCGACTTTTTTATTTTGGCGAAAATTACAATTTTTTCAAATGAGTATGCTATTGGTATTTTCCAAAAGTTATTGTAAAGGGTGTTTCAAATTGCGCGGTTTTCTTTAAGAATAAATAAAATATAGATAGCGCACTGAATTTGTCTGTGTATGTGAGCATTTAAAAAGTGTGATGTATGACATTTATAAAAGTGGCTTCGTACACGGTACAACATCGCGTTCAAATTGTTGAATTAAATTATGAAAATCAGTGTTCTGGGAAAAGAGTTTTTAGAAGATTACGTGAATTTTATGGTTTACATAATCGTCCATCTGAAAGCACTATTGGTCGAATTATTAAAAAATTTCAAGAGACCAGTTCAGATCAAGAAAGTGAAAAAATTAAACGACGTTCACAACAACTTGGACTTAGTGGATCAACAACACGGCATATTTTACACAAGGATTTAGGTCTGAAGGCATATAAGGTTCAAATAACACAGGAACTGAAACCATTAGATCATTTAAAACGTCGTTCATTTGTCAATTTCATCAATACGCAACCAGCTGATTTTCTCAAAAAATAATGTTTTCCGATGAGGCACATTTTGAAATTGGTGGCTATGTTAATAAACAAAATTGCTATATTTGGGGTGAGGAAAATCCACGAATTATTCATGAGAAACCTATGCATCCTAAACGAATTACTGTTTGGTGTGCATTATGGTCAGGTGATGAAATTGGACCTTACTTCTTTGAAAATGCTGCTGGTAAAGCTAACTGTTAATGGTGGTCGATATCGTAGGATGATAACCGAATTTTTGTGGCCTGAATTAATGAAAATTGATCTAGAGGATATGTGGCTTCAACAGGATGGCGCTACACCTCACTTTGCACACGAATCAATTGATTTATTGAGAGAAAAATTTCCTGGACGTATAATCTCAAGAAATGGTGATGTTAATTGGCAACCAAGATCATGTGATTTAACACCGTTAGATTATTTTCTTTGGGGTTATGTGAAAAGTCAGGTTTATAAAAACAATCCACAATCAATTCCTGCTATAAAGATGAAATTATTCGTGTCATTGGTGAGATAGAGCCTCAATTATGTCAAAATGTCATTGACAATTTTAAGAAAAAAGTGGACGTCTGTGGAGCTGCAAGAGGAGGCCATTAGGCAGATATTATGTTTCGCATGTAAATGTCATAACTGATACTTCAATTACCAATAAAAAGTTTTTGAAAGTGAATGCAAATTATGTGTTTTATTTATTCTTTAAAAAGACCGCGAATTTTGATATACCCTTTATGTTAAGAGGTATTCGCGTGCTGACATTTTCAAATGTCCTAGAAATGATTTTAGTTCTACAACTTATCTAATTCTTTTGGCTTTAATTATGAAAGAAGACTTGGAAAGTCATGTAAAAATGTGAAATTTTAGAGTGTGTAAATACATTACCTCTAAAGTTGTAATGATTTTTCTATAAAAAAGTATAAAATAGAATTCTACTTTTTCTTCATGATAACGATGTTCACACTTCAACTGGTAGTCATTGGCAAAAATGAACTACATTTGGAACTGCTTACGCATCTATTATGTACCAAATTTGGCTTCGAACTTTTTACTTTGTCCCAATTCGAAGACTTGGTTAGGTGCTAAGGGATTTTGATTGAATGGGGTGGTAAACTACTGCATATTTCGAATAGTTTGGTAAACATGAATATCGACGGAGTAAACTTACGGAAGATACGTTGAAAATTAAGATAATTTTGTACAAAAATTTCTTGTCTAAACTCAGTAATTACTGACCGCTGCTCGTAATATCAAAATTTAAAGTTCTGTAATGATTCCGGTTACTGTTGATACAATTTAATATTAATTTTACGATCGTTCCAAAATTATATCATATTTTCCTTTTGCTCAAAAAAAAATTTTATTTTAAATAGTTCCATAGTTGTATGCCTTTCTCGAAACTATGTCTGCTGTGTGATCTTGCAACTGTCACATGTTTTCACTTATCGTATTGCCATAATGAGAATAGCTTTACATAACGCGTTCCACGAAGACACAGAAGCTGTCGCTATTATTAACAGAGCTTGTTTTATCAAACACTAGATCAATATTTCTGACAATAATTACATTTTGGACTGTTAATTGTTTCAGTGAGTGCCAGTTTCTCAGTAGACCCGGCCCAAGAAGCATTAGACGAAGTCAACGACGCTGAAATTTACAAGGCGGTCGTGAACTCGATCAGGGAATGGGAACTCAACAAGCAACGGAAAAAGGGCAGTTCAAGGTGAGCGGATTCTGACAGATAGAATGGGATTACTGGGGGTGAATGCTTGAATTACACTTTGATATTCTTTAAAACATGAAGTCAAACAGTTGGTGACTTAATATTGTTTTTATGAAAACGGAAAATATATATTAAAAAGTTAGGAGAATTCGTGTTGTTATATTTTTACCTAACAATATATCACTATCTTAAATTTCATTAAATGTTTTAAATTATATTAGACAGGCAGTAGCTTATGTAATTTAAGATATTTAAAGACATAATTCTACAGTGTCATTATCTCATGCGTTCGTCGCGAAAGTGGGGTAATCCCTACTTTCGCGACGGGAGTTCGGTTCACACTTGGATGCAAATTCCTAAAATAAAGTATTATTAAACGATTTATGGCACTACTACGTGAGTTGCATTTTAAGTTTCGCATATAAAACTGGAATAAAACAGTAGATAGCTTTTAAATACTTCATTGTTTTTCGAAGTATTCAAATGTTAGTAATACCCTGTTTACTACTTGTTTCAATGAATTCACCTCTCGTCAGGTAATCTTGTGTTCGTTTCGTGTGTTTGAACGAAAAAATGAGGTATTGCTTCCTCATTGTTTTTACTTTATTTATAATAAACTTTTACATTCATTTTCAATGTTTTGATCTTCTGTTTTTATTAAGATATCTTAGATAATCGGAAAATTTTTGTTCTGTATTTTTAGTAGAAAAATCTTTGTCTGTTTCTGTTATTTAATTAGATTTTTAACCTAATTTATTTGAACAATATATACAAATATTTATCTATAAAATACAGTTTTTAACAAAATTGAGAAAGATGGATTTCATCTCCATTTATAGTTGCAAGCTGGTAATTTCTTGTTTAATTCTTTATTTAATATGAATCACCTCTTTCTATTCAGAAATCTTACATATATACATATATATATATATATATATATATATATATATATATATCCTTTTTGGAACTAGTCAAACAGTCAATACCGTAATATTATCTTGGTGTTATGAAGCGTCCTTTGGCGCGTATTCGTCGTGTGCACCCTCAATATCGTGAAAATGATAGCTGGCGTTTTTTACATGATAATGCACCATCTCACTCGACGCTTATTACTGATTTTCTAGTTACCAATGGCATTTTAACCATCAACCATTCACCGTATTCACCGAATTTAGCTCCATGTGATTTCTATCTATTCTTCAAACTATGTTTGCCGATGAAAGGACAGCGTTATGCTGACTTCGAAGCCATTAAAAAGGCGCCGACAGCAATCTTGGAGGACATCTCTATAGACGAACGTATAAATTCATTTAACATGTTAATTGACAGTGCAAATCGTTGTATTGAAGCCAAAGGCGACTACTTTGAATAAAATAAAGGAATTTTACTAAAATAGTAAGCTTTTGTTTTTATTTTAAAAAGAGTTTGTTTTCTCTGCTACAGATTGTGTATTTCTATTACTTTCTTTAAATTTTATATAAGAACATTCCTTCAAATCATATGTGCTTAACATATTTACTTTTTTTTAAATGTATATTATGTGCAAAATGTTTGTTTATGGTCTAATAATTATATCGTACTTTCAAATGCGATAATAAATTTTCTTAGACAACGTTCGCTTCTTTATTAATTCTTAAATTATTACAATTTTAAACGTACTAATGTATTTACATAACGAGTAGTTGCATTCAAAATTTTGTTATTGCGAATTGTATTTACCCGCATAATTCAATTAATCAAACTTTAACCGTTAAACACCAAACACACACTGCATGTTTAAACAGGATAATTCCAAATAAATTTGGCTAGTTTGAAATTATTATGTGCAACTTTAACCACCGCGGCTGAGGCGGTTTTCAGGATGCAAAAGAGTGCAATCAGAGCCCTTAGTGGTGTATCTAATACAACAAGTTGCGTAAATCTATTCAGAAAACACAAAATATCGATCCTCCCATCCTTGTATATACTTGCTTACATGGAGTTTTTTCATAAGTCGCCAGATACGAGGGAGCGTTTTTATATTCGCGGAATGAGCGGGTTGTAGAGGGGTGAGTGGGCGCATTGGGGGCGTAGCCTGTGCAGCGACTCATGATTAGTATAAATACGAAGTTTCATTGTTATTAGACAGTTAGTCTTTGAGCTATCGTCAACCAAGTAACATAATCAGGAGTGAAAAGTGAAATATGGAAAAAATCGAATATCGTGCCGTTATAAAGTTCCTTACTAGACAAGGAAAATCAGTCGCGACCATAATGAATGAGATGTCATTGGTTTACGGCGACTCTTGTCCAGGAAAAACCATGGCGTACAAGTGGCATAGTTTATTTAAACAAGGAAGGGAATCCCTTGAAGACGACCCGAGGCCGGGCAGGAGCATTAAGGTGACCACGCCAGCACTTATCCAAAAAGTTGAACAAATTGTACTCGAAGATGCTCGACTAAAGAAGAAACAACTCGCAGAAATGGTTGGAGTATCCGATACAACAATTTTAGAATCCTACACGATCATCTCGGCATGTCTAAGGTCAGCGCAAGATGGGTGCCGAGAATGCTCACGCCGCCGCAAAAACAACAGCGCGTAGAGTGTTGGCGTGCATTTTTGGACCTCTGTAATGAAGACAAGGATGGTGTATTGAGTGCAATTGTTACTGGAGACGAAACTTGGGTTCATCATTATGAACCTGAGTCCAAATAAGACTCCATGCAGTGGCATAAAAAGGGCACAGCACCTCCCAAGAAATTTAAAGTGTCACAATCAGCTGGGAAACTCATGGCAACGGTATTTTGGGACTCGAAGGAATATTGTTGATTGATTATAAAGATAAAGGTGTTTCTATAACCGGAGAATATTACGCTTCAATATTAGAGCGACTAAAAGAAGCCATTAAAGAGAAAAGACGGGGAAAATTCACAAAAGGTGTTCTGCTTTTGCACGACGACGCGCCCGTCCACAAGAGCCGCGTTGCGTTAGCTGTCCTGCATAAGGTGGCCTTCGAAATTGTGAATCACCCACCCTACAGCCCAGACCTGGCCCCGAGTGATTATTACCTGTTTCCGAAAATGAAAAAAGAGCTGCGGGGTAAAAAATTTACTGCCGATGATGAAGTCAAGGAGGCAGTTTCGGCGTATTTTGCAGATAAAGAGAAATCATTTTTTTATGAGGGTATAAATAAATTAATTGAAAGATGTGAAAAATGTGTCCGTCTTGCAGGTGAATATATTGAAAAAGAAAAATAATTTGTTTTTTTTATTTCCACCCCTTGTCCCCCTTTCCGCGAATATAAAAACGCTCCCTCGTAAGTTCTGCAAAAATGGTAATTTTCACGAATATGAAACACGAAACCAGAATAGTTTGGTCATACCGTATCATCACATTGGGAAAAGTCAGCTAAGTTCAAATTACATGGCCGCGAAGATATACAATGCTTTGCCTTATGGGTTTAAGAGCCTACCATGGATTAGTCTCAAAAGATTAATAAAAACAGTCCTGGTGGAGAACTGTTTCTATTCAGTAAATGACTTTTTGATATACAAATTTTGACATTGCCATTTTTGTGTTTTCATGTT
The DNA here is from genome assembly GCA_031893035.1 of Dermolepida albohirtum. Lineage (NCBI taxonomy): Eukaryota > Metazoa > Arthropoda > Insecta > Coleoptera > Scarabaeidae > Dermolepida > Dermolepida albohirtum. The sequence continues at coordinate 421,146 of JAVIWB010003122.1, forward strand.
TTCATTGTTACTCTGGTGTCTTGTATAAATCTTGCGGGTTTTAACTTGTTTGGTGGCGTATTAACCGTGAGCCACAAAGGTTTTCTTGTTTGTGTTTTTATTTATTTATATTATGTAATGACGTGTGTATGTACATATACATCAATAAATTATTATTATTATTATTATATAAACACCAAACACACACTGTGTATGTTTGGTGTCTAGTGGTTAAAGTGGGTTCGGAGTTATTCTATGCGAATTTTGCCGCGAATTCTGGTGCGACCGTGGGCGATTAAGTATCTGCTAATGTCGACAACTTAGTTGTCGAAATCCGAATACAGAATACGAGCATTGGCCCGGTAAGGATTTTATTTACCTTTTTTTTTTGATAAATTGAATTAACCACAGTCTCCATTAAAATTTACCTCGCACAATTTAAGTTGTTTTTCTTACAAATACCCTTCGTTCTGCCAAGACAGTATTTTAGCACCGCTGATTGTTACGAAATAACATCGATTTTTGGCACACGGACGACGAACAAGGACTTGTCTTCGTTCGTTTTTGCATAAATAGCATTAATCTGTCAAGTAATTGATGAAAGTGAAACGCGTAAATTAAGTTCCCACAGTTGGTCATTGCGATAGATCATTTTAATAAGAAATCAGTTCCCATAAAAGTCAAGGAGTGAATTTATATCTTAATGTCCCATTTTTTAGCGTACTCCTTGTTCGTTAAAAGTTAGCAATTATTCCGTTCAAATAGTATTTAATTTTTAATGAATTATAATAATTTGATCTCTGTTAATTCATAATGAAGCAGTAAATGAACAAATTAAGATAAGTCTTTAATACATTTCAACAATTATTATACGAGGTCTGTTCGGAAAGTAACCGACCTTGAGCAAATAAAAAAATTTGCTCCCATTTAGCCACAACCGTCTACTATCTATCCTCATATATTGGGAAACAGTTCTTGAATTCAGTTCTTGGAATAGCTAACACCTGCTCTGTTACGTTCCTTTGTCCTCTCCACGTCGTCGAATCCACTTCCTTTAAGAGGATATTTCAGTTTGACGAACAGCTAGAAGTCGCAGACCTGTGACAGTGTGAACTGTAAGGTGGTTGGCATAGCTGGAAAATGCCGTATTTTACAAGAAATTGCCGGAAAACTTGCTATGAATAAGTTACGTGCGTTGTGGTGAAGCACCTAGTCGCGACTTTTCTTAAGTCTGGTCAGCCGCATCCTTCTTACCGCGTCACGTAGTCGTTTCAAAACTTCTTGGTAAAACTCTTCTCTCTCGTTAGAGCTTTTGGGGTGTATTTAGTATTCATGATGAACAGCTTCCTGGCAGAAGGAAACAGTGAGCATCACCTCGATTTTGCTCTGATTCTGGCGTGCTTTCTTGGGTCATGCTTCAAGGTGTAAAGCATGAACTTTACACGTCACATGTAAAGGTCCCTGATATTTGTCGCTAAGGGAATGGTCTACACTACACATTGTTGCTGCACCATCGATCACAAACATCAACATGGTCTCAGTTTAGAAATTTTTTAACTTGTTTAGCACTACCTTCATAACTGCTTCTACTGCGAAATTTAGACTTTTGTCTCAAGATCATAACCATAAACCCATGTAATGATCCTTTTGAACAATTCAGGATTGCCTCTAATTGCTTCTAAATTGTCCTGGGCAACTTCCACGCGATAATTCTTTTTGCCCTCTGTCAGCAACCATGAATTTTAGAGCCACAAGATTCATCCTTAAATCTTAATTCAAAAATTCCTGAAACTATAGTTTAGAATATAGAATTTAAAGGTCGTTTTCTATGCCCCTCATAATCGAGCGACGATTCTGGTTAATTAAAACCCGTTGCACGTTTTCAGGATTTCTTACCGTTGCAGACCTGACAGAATGAGAGTCACTTTCAACTGAGGTACGACCATTTTTAGATAGCTTAAACGGCTATTTAATTTGTGTATCGTTCATACATTCATTACTATATACCTCATGAATCTTACTGATGGTTTCCGAACACAAATAATCAAGTTTTTTACAAAATTTTAAGCAAGCTATTTGTTTCTTGCGTTCAGTCATCATGAATGCAACTGGCACGAGATTTGATGTTCACTCAACGGTGTAACCTTGTAAACTGAACACCAGCACGGCCAAACCATCTGGTGGGAGGCAGTTCTATTACATTTTTGTATATTTCCTAATTAGATTTATGTAATTTGTTATTTTGTGTTGTAAACAAATAAACATAACCTACATTACAACTTTAAATTTTGCACTAATACGAGGATTGTTTGATAAGTAGTGAGCATGACACATAGGTGGCGCTCTAATTGGTAAAACAAATGCACTGTAATTTAGGTTGGCTATTTACATACATTCATGTTTACATTCCGATATTTAGATAAATCGGTTGATTAATTTATTTTTGACAGCTGATTGAAAAAGAAGCAACACGTCGTTTTGTTAAAATGGAAAAAGCAGAGTGTCGTGCGGTGATTAAATACTTCATAATTAAGGGTGTGAGAGCTACCGAAATAAAAGATGAGTTACGGGAAACATTAGATGAATCTGCGCCATCATCCGCCACAATAAGTAGATGGGTAAATGAATTTAAACGTGGTAGAACAAGCTGTGTTGAGGAAGCGCGCTCTGGAGCACCCAAAATCGTGACTTCCAAGGAAATGATTATAAAAATCCATAATATTATTATGCAAGATCGACGACTCAGAGTGAGAGAGATAGCAGACGTGGTCAACATTTCAACAGAATGCGTACACCACATTTTAAAGAAAGAATTGGGCCTTTCCAAGCTTTCGGCAAGATAGGTGCCGCGATTGCTTACGACTGATCGAAAGTTCACTCGTTTGCCCATTTCCAATGAGTGTTTGGACCTTTATAAGCGGAATCCGGTTGATTTTTGTAGGCGATTTGTTACTTGCGATGAAACTTGGATACACTACAGTACACACGAAACTAAACAACAGTCGAAACAATGGTTAGAACGTGGTTCTGCACCTCCAAAGAAAACGAAAACAACTTTATCGGCAAACAAGGTGATGGCATCAATTTTTTGGGATTCAAAGGGCACTTTGCTCATTGATTACCTTCAAAAGGGTGCCACAATAAACGGACAATATTATGCAGAACTTCTACAAAAATTAAATGTTGAGATTCATGCTAAACGGCCAGGAATGGCAAAGAAAAAGATTCTGTTTCACCAAGACAACACTCCCTCGCATACCAGCATAGTAGCGATGTCCAAAATCCACGAGTTGCATTTCCAATTAGTACCGCATGCGCCTTATTCGCCGGATCTAGACCCTTCCGACTTCCGCCTTTTTTCAAAATTGAAAACGACACTAGGTGGAAAGAAATTTTCGTCTAACGACGAGCTTATCATCTTCGTAAATGAGTATTTTGCAAAACTTCCGGAATCGCATTTTAGAGAGGGCATAAGGGCATTGGAACACCATTGGAATAAATGTAATAAATGTAAATAAATTTTAGGAGAATATATTGAAAAATAAAAATTATTTTGTATTTAAAAAATTCGTTTTCCTTTTCCATTCTCACTACTTGTCAAATTATCCTCGTACATACGAACGTACTTACGTGGACTCGTTTAAAACTAGGCATAAAAAATTTTGCACGAAAGATCAAAGGCACCGGCGGGAAGTTGATAATACTGGTTGATAATACTTGCCGCGAATTAACCGTTTAACTTTTCTGATATTTTGTTAATAATTTAATGGTTTTCTGTACATTTAAAGTTGTTTAAAATTGCCACTTGAGACACTTTAAATATTATTCTAATAAATATTAAAAGCATTTTATAATGTTTAAACGTCAAAACATATTTGTTATTAATTATTGTTTTAAATATAGTTTTTACATTAATTTTTTTGTGTAACTTGCATTCGTTGTTATATCACCTTTTCCATTTTATTTGTTCGCATAGCAAACATCGCGAAGTCGAAAGATATTTTTGCTACTTTATTCAACGAAAACAAGCGATTCAGTTTTCTAACGGTCCCTTGGGAAAATGCCTTGTCTAGTCTGAGAGACTTTTAAAATGCTTTTACGTCGGCGAATATAGGAGAAAATGTAATCCGTTTTTTCTTACGTCAAGTTCATGATTTTAAATTTAATTTCATAAGACGTTTTTTTGTAGCAAATATTAGAAATGTAAAGAGATGATGAAGAAATTTAGTAACCGCCTCCTTCGTCGAAATGATAAATGATCTTTACGTCGTCGCGCAAAATGGAAATTTTGATAAGTTATTAATTGAAGCATATTATTTGTCTTTAGGCGATGTTCGTGGTATTAGCTACCAACAAAGTTTAACGACAATAACGTTTTTAAAATAATATCATAGTAAAGCCAGTGAGCACTAATTTGTATTGACGTTCGGAATTGTTCAACTTGCAACAGATAGTTTTGCTGAAGGATTTTGTATTTTGTGACTTTGTTTATGATAATGTGAGCCATCCAAAAGCAAAATTCTGCATTCGCACAGAAGACACTATTGACATAAACGCAAAAACAGTTTTCCTATGTTATTAGGACCAGATACGGTTCATTTGCCGGTCTTAAAGTTCACGTTAGCATTCATGGAATTAAGTTAAAAATGTACCTACGAAACATCTTATTTAGAATATTAAGCAGAGAAGAAAATTTATTTTCACATGTCTTTTCATCGCAGATACACGGTTAAATATACATTTAATATGTAGGAGAGAAACTTTCTTTGATTCAAGTGGTGTCCAAGGGTAAGATCGTGTCTAACCTGAGAATAGAGAAATCATATTTTGAGACAAACATATACCAGTTGTACCGGAAACTCATTACCGGTTTTTCTAACGAATGTCGCTAGGCGTAAGTATGCAATGTTATGATTTGACATACATGTATGTCATTTTATTCTACTGGCATCAAGCTACAAAGCCATACATGTTATATTTTGCGAAAGTAACACCGTCATAGATTTATAACTCTTTGGTCAAGTTTCGTGTCTGCGGCATGCATTACTTTTTTTATTTAATCCAAAGAAAAAAGTCGCTGAAAGTCATTGTTTGCTGGTAGAAACTTACGATGAGCATGCTTCAATCATAAAAACACGTGAGGCGAGGTTTCAACAATTCAAAAGTGGTTATTTCGATGTGCAAGACAAAGAACGTTCTGGAAGACCGAAAAAGTTTGAAGACGCGAAACTATAGGAGTTATTGGATGAATACCCAACCCAAACTCAAAACCAATTGGCAGAAGCGTTAAATGTGGTCCAAGAAACGGTTAGCGACCGATTACGAGCAATAAAAAAATCCAAAAGATGGGAAAATGGGTGCCACATCAATTGAATAACAGGAAAATGGAAAGTCGAAAAATCGTCTGTGAAATGCTGTTTCAAAAGTATGGTCGGAAGTCATTTCTGCGTCGAATAATGATGGGTAATGAAAAATGGATTTATTTCGAAAATCCTAAGCACAAAAAATCATGGTTATCACATGGTGAAGCCGGCCCATTGACTCCAAGGCCAAATCGTTTTGGTCACAAGACAGTGCTCTATGTTTGGTGGAACTAAAGTGATGTGGTGTATTACAAACTGCTGAAAAGTTTACAGAGTGGGCCCGAAGACACAGTGATTTTACAGCACAATAACGCCCCGTCTCATACAGCAAAACCGGTCAAGGAAGCGTTGAAAGCACTTGGATGGGACATAATATCGCACCAATAGTACTCTCCAGACCTTACCCCTAACGACTATCACCATTTCGCATCAATAGGACACGCGCTTGCAGAGCAGCACAATTTCTAAGTAGTTAGAAAATGGCTCGATAAATAGTGAATGAAATGGCCAATACTTTGATAAAATAAATTTTTCCATGTTCATGAAAATTATGTAGTTTTTTCTACGAAAAACCGGTAATGACTTTCCGGTACACCTAGTACATGAAACCACGTTTCCACAGTCTCACAATCCACGAATTTTTCTTTCTAATTTACGCTTTGTAGTTGTAATTTGAATTGCAACTTTTTTCATCTCGAAGATTACGCACCAATACCGGACTCTGAATACTACTCACGTTGATTATTCTTCATTAGTAATGATTGTAGTGAAATTGTGGACCGAAAATAATAATATTATAATTGTATACTATCTCTTACTTCCCGTCAAATTATATTTGTACTTTGATGAATTTGAACAAAAAGAATTGAATGAAAAAGTGAAAAAGAATTATTTGTTCTAAATTCAGTTTTGATTTACTCCTTTTTGGCTATCATCACAGCTTAAGCAAGATTATATGCGACAACATTTAATAAAACAAGGATATTTCTTAAACAAAAGCATGTCTTAAAAAAACGTAATAGCAAAAGACGTTATAATATTTATTAAAATAGACATTTTGCATAGAAAATGAATTAATTACTATGCATTTTCTTGTTTTAGAATTAAGAGACAAGATACCTCAGTATGTTATCCAGACTTAGGATGTTTCGAGTCTTCTGGCCCTTTCGGTTACTTGGATATGTTACCAAGCACCCCAGAGGAAATAAGCACGAAATTCCTTCTATACCCGGTTAGCAGTAATAGAAGAAGAAGCGGATCGCAACCCACTGAAGTGCCATTCGGTAATATTTCTGAAGCGTTCGCTTGGTCGAAGAAAGGATTCAACAGCAGTTTGCCGACGAAGGTTATGATCCACGGATTCGGAAGCGATTGCTCTCATATCTGGGTTTACGAGATGCGAAGTGCCTTGTTAACTGTGGTAAGTTCCTTTCAAGAAAGTAACGCGGAACGTTTTGTAATACAAAGAGATTTCAGGAAGATGTCAATGTTATTTGCGTCGATTGGTCTAATGGTGCCATTTTGCCGAACTACGTGAAAGCTAGTGCGAACACCCGATTAGTTGGCAAGCAATTAGCAATGTTTCTTAAGGGCCTTATAGATAATATTGGCCTTTCGTTAAAAAAAATGCATTTGATTGGGTTTAGTTTGGGTGCACACGTGGCTGGTTTTACAGGGGCAGAGTTGGGAACTTTAAGTAGAATCACAGGTACGATATTAAACATTTAGAGATATTATTTTTACATAAAATTATTTTGATATTGAACAGGTCTAGATCCCGCTGGTCCTTTGTTTGAGTCTCAAGATCCTCGTGCTAGACTAGATCAAAGCGATGCGGATTTCGTGGATGTGATTCACAGCAATGGCGAAAATTTAATTCTTGGTGGACTTGGTTCTTGGCAACCAATGGGTCACGTCGACTTTTATCCGAACGGTGGTAGAATGCAAAAAGGCTGTTCGCATTTATTTGTAGGAGCCGTCACGGATATAATATGGTGTAAGTAATCTTTTCCATTACAAAATAATAAATTTTATAAGCTCTACCATACATAAGATAATCTTCTTTTGAGTTTTTCTTACTTCTGCTAAAATACACAGTCTATCGCAGAGAAAACCGAACTTTTTTAAAATAAAAACAAAAGCTTACTATTTTGGAAAAATTCATTTATTTTATTCGAAGTAGTCGCCTTCAGCTTCAATACAATGTTTTGTACGGTCAATTAACATGTCGAATAAATTTTTAAGTTAATTAAGATGTCCTTCAAGATCGCTGTCGACGCCTTTCTAATGACATGGACGTCGGCATAACGCTGTCCTTTCATCGGAAAATATAGTTTGAAGAATAGGTAGAAATCATAGGGGGCCAAATCTGGTGAACACAAAGAACGGTTGACAGTTAAAATGCCATTTGTTGTTAGAAAAACAGTGATAAGCATCGAGCGAAGAGATGGTGCATTATCATGTAACAAACGCCAGCTACCATTTTCACCATATCAAGGGCGCACACGACCAATGCGCGCCAAACGACGCTTCATAACACCAATATAATATACAGCATTGACTATTTGACTAGTTGGTATAAACTCTTTGTGCATTATGCCTTTCAAATCATAAAAACATATCAACATTGTCTTCACTTTTGACTCCAAACGGCTTTTTTTCGATCTTTTTTCGTTTGGATGCCTCCATTTAGAACTTTGGCGTTCAGTTTCTGGATCATATTGAAAACATCACGTCTCATCGCCAGTTACAATAGAATATCTGAAGTTTTCGTGCTTTTTTGAGTCATTAGTCAAGTCTGTACAATGTTGAATTCAGTTAGCTTGTGTGGTACAAACTTTGCACAAGTCTTACTCAGTCCAAAATGCTGTGTTAAAATACGATTAACTGAATTTTTGGAAATATTTAATTGTGATAAATTCATACACAAGTTTTATGTTACTTTCCGTAACCACAGATTTTTTTGCATCAGGATGTTCGTACGACTGTCTTTAAATCGTTTATACCACTCATACACACTCGTACGTGACAAACAGGCATCACCATGCTAAATGCCAAATACACACTGTTACTTTATGCGTAATTTCTCTGTTTCTAATGATGTAAATGTCATGATATTTTGACATAACATTGGTGAAAGATCTACCTTACCAATACATATTTTTTTGATAGATGGCGCTACTAAGAATAACTGTTTTAAAAAAGTCGGTTTTCTCAGCGATAGACTGTGTAGGTATGTTGCTATGCTTAGTTTTCATTCTCGTCAGTTTCTCTATTAACCTTCCTGTAAAGCCTTTCGATTCATCGATTTCCTGTATGAACTCTTCCATAGTGTGCCTCTTTTTCGCTTACTAAGAGGTATCCATTTTAATGTTTGTTCAGTAAGCCTACGATCCTACATTTTTTGAAAGTGTCTATCACACGAATTGTTTCCATTGTATCATCTATTACAGTGTGCTCCGTGCGCTTACGTCGCTAACCTCAGAGTTCACAATCCTGTCTCTCCGTGATATTCTAATTCCTCGTCCAATCGCTTCTATTTTCGTGGCTTCTGTTTTCTTTTTTGTTTTCCCGTCGTTTTGAAAGATATGCATGTGTAATACTATGCTTTTGATCACGCTTTCGTATAATTGATTTCTTTTGTTATACCCTCGCTCCATAAAATCCCATTCAGGCATTTAATTGCTCTTCATGCTTGTACGATGTCTGTTGTTTCTCGATTAAATGTTGTATCCAAGTACGTATTCCGTACTCTTTTCAGCATCTATTCCGATACATACATTTCACAGTACAGGCTATTAAACATTTATGATATTTCTTCAACCAGTTTGCTCATCATATATTGCATGTCTTTTGAATAATTATAATAGTTTGTATTGTCCAACTGACAACCTATTTGGAGAAAAGTAATTTTATGTAATTAAACGCATGTTTGCTTCTTACAAATACGTATCGAAGAAAAATTTGTAATTAACATTGAAATAACCGAAAAAGAAGTCAAATTTAAATAAAATTAGAACAGAAGCGAATAGTTTCGGTAACAACCATTAAATTTAAAAAAAGAAAAAATAACTTTAAGTATAGCATATGGTGCAGATGGTAATTTTAGTACTCCTTTTATGTCAGTGTTTTTCTGTGAGTTACTCATACATTTATTTGTTAATAGTTATATCATTCGATTCGGGAAATTTTTTTTCTTTTTTGTGATGTAATTGCCTTGATATGATTTCGCTTTTGAAGTTGCGGAGTTTCGTTATTCTTTTTTACTTCCACTTTTCTTGTCTGCATACGGCTTTCCTTTCTAATGCTATACATATATCCCCAAACGTATTTGCACATGCATTTAAAGTTTATGGTTTATATTTTTAAATATCATTAACCGTGTAATTATTGCGTATTAACATTTCCTTATTGTTGCTCTACCTTAAGGATAAATTTTTTGAAGAACTACAAAAACAGGTAGACGATGGGAACGAACACATAATGATAATGGGAGACATGTATGGGCGAGTGGAAAACAAAAACAGTGGAGAATAACAATACATGGGAGAAATGGAGGAAGAATAATAGAATTAAGCAAAGAAAAAACTTTAGTAAACACTAAGTTCAAACACAAGTACATTCACAAGTATATAAGTAAAGGGTTTTCCAATAAGAACTTGACAAATATTTTTCAAAATAAAATGCAGACCATTTGAGATATTTCAAAAACTTTATTATCGGGTTGAAGTACAATCAAAACATTTATGAATGGAATTCGACTTCGTTCATATGGCCACCGCGGGCAGGTTTGCAGCGGTCGATTCGTTGGACCCAATTTTCGATGACTCGGCTACAACATTCGTCCGAAACGGCTGCTATTTCGCGTTCAATGTTGGCTCTGAGCTCTTCCAACGTTGTCGGCTTGTTGGTATAGACCAATGACTTGACGTAGCCCCAAAGAGAAAAGTCTAAAGGCGTTAAATCGCACGAACGAGGCGGCCAATCGACTGGTCCATTTCTTGAGATAACACGCTCATGAAACTTACTCTTCAATAAATCGACTGTAACGTGTGCTGTGTGGCTTGTGGCACCGTCCTGCTGAAACCACATGTTGTCCAAGTCCATATCTTCCAATTCGGGCCAAAAATAATCGGTAATCATGGCGCGATAACGTTTACCATTCACAGTAACGTGACGATCATCCATCGGCTTCAATTCTTGAGTCAGCTTGATCTTGTATGGGTGTAAACCAAGATCCTTACGCAACATTCGCCATAAAGTGGTCTGGGCGATGCCCAACTCTTGAGAACGCCGTGGAATTGACTGATTTGGATCATTTGCTACGGACGTTTCAACGGCAGCGATATTTTCGACACTTCGATCAACCCGTTGTCTCATTGGCACGGCAACATCACACAACGAATATGTAGACTCAAATTTTTGCACTAAACTTGTTACTGCCTGTCTACTAGGGCGAGAATTACGACCGAAAATCGGAGTTAACGCTCTTAAAGTAGCGGTCACCGACTCCAAATTTCTGTAGTAAATTTTTATAATTTGCAGACGTTGTTCGTTCGTGTACTTTACCATGATGAAAATGTTAAGTTTACTGAATAAATTGACAGTGACAGTTCGATGATTAGTGAAAGGGTGCGTTCACAAATTGAATTAAAAGTTGTCAAGTCCCTATTGGAAAACCCTTTATATGGCGACTGAGAGTAGGAACGAAACATTAATTATTGGTTACGTCCAGTTAAGTAAAAAATGAATGGAAAAGAATAAAAGACATCAAAGTAAAAAGAGAAGCGGTGATAGGGAGTGATCATAATCTGCTAATGCTGAAAGTAAAAATAATGAATGAAAATAAAATAAGTAAAAGAAGGAAGAAAATAAATGAAAAAGTCAATAATAAGAAACCGAAGGAAGGACGGTATCAAAAGGTGTATCAGTTAACTCTGGGAAAGAAATTAAAGAAGGAAGGAAAATCACAGGCACAGAGGAAAAGTGGGAACTTCTCAGAGACAGTATATTATACTAGTCTCTCAGGGAAGATATTCGCAAGAATAGTAGAATAAAGAATAAAACATAAAATAAAGCTAATTAGGTTTAAAACAATTCATCTTCTTAGACAACGATTTTGATGGACAGTTTGGAGAATTTGAGGCAAACAGACTGACGCGTACTATACGTTTTAAGAGTATAATAGTCATTCAGCGCTATTTCCTGAAGAAACAAAAAATTAGGTATTAGGTTTAAAATAATCCATCTTCTTTGACAACGATTTTGATGGACAGTTTGGCGAACTTGAGGCAAAGAGTCTGTTGCGTACTATTCTGTTTTAAGGGTATGACAGTCGTTCAGCTCTACATTGGAAACACATGTACCCTACAAAAATGTAGCGAACATTTTTTTGTTTCTGCCTTTTTCACGAACAATTTTTGCTGGACCCGACTTCTTGTCAAAGATCCAAATTGCCGATTGCTGCTTTTTTTAAGGATCACAGCAGTAAGTCAATGATTCATCACTTTTAATAATATTGTTCACTAGATGAGGACGTCCATTGGCAAAGCGATCTTTTCTCTTTTGATCTGAATTAAAATTATAGGACATCCAACAGGAACGAAGCTTGCACAACCACATATGTTTGTGTAAGATGGTGTTAATTGCTTTTACACCATTCTTTGGAGTTGCTTAATTACTCCTTATCTTTTAAGAATTCGAGACATAGTTTTTAGGAAAATTGTCTCTGTACCAATAAACACTTCAGGTTGATATATAACTATTTTTCACATTAATTTTAGTATTTTGTATACAACTCAGTTCAACTCATCAGCAGTGTGCGTTTCGGTTTTCAACGGCATGGATCGTGTACGGAATTTGTTTCGTGCGGGTTTTTGCCGTAGTTTTCCAGGTGCACACTATTTAATTATGTGCTGATGATGACAATTTAGTTGTCAAAATGTGTATACAGAATACGAAAATTAATGTGGAAAGCGGTTATGTATCAACCTTAAGTGATTAAGTGAATCAACCACAAGCTCGATCAAAATTACCTTCTGTACTATTATTTTACGATTATTAAGAAACGTGGGTTGCCATCAAAAATTCAATTGATTTCCTTGAAGTATTCTCTGCTGCTTAAGCCACGTTTCAAATTGTCAAAAGATGCAGCTCGATAATGTTCTTTGTTTAATTCCATAGTTTCTTTCTTTCTCAAATCATGGTATTTATTGATTGTTCGTAGTTTAAAATATTCAAGTATGACTTAATAACTACGCAGATTAAAATGTCAAACAAAATTTGTAGTAAAATATCATGGCCTGCTAGATAGACTTGGCGAAAACAAAACTCCTCGTAAATAACATTCATTTGTATGGTTTTATTTCAGTTTTGTTTTTGTTCAAACATCCTGTTATTTACAGCAAAATTCTAGAAAATTATTTACATTTGTAATTTAACGTAACTTTAACGTAATTTACACGCATAAGTTGTAGTATTTAAACTTTTTTGTGTTTTTGTAAAAAGATATTTTATAGAATATAGCTTGAATTTGTTTTGGTAAATGAAAAGAAATACTTGACGAGTAATTTTGATGATCATTGAGTAATGTCAGTGCAAATACAGTACTCTTTATTTAATTCATTAGCGTTTATCGCCCTTTGAATATTTTTAGAATAAAATATTTATTTTGTACCAGAATGCGAACAATTTAAATTATAAATATATCCTCGGAAATTCGAATTGTGTTAGAGGAGAGATAAATTCGACACAACTCGAATTTACGAGGTCGTATTTGTAATTTAAATTGTTCACACCCTGATAAATAGCAAATATTTCATGCTCGAATGATTTTGGTGATTAAACAAGAATAAATTTTGGATCAGCGTTTTTGTAATCACAATAAATCTCTTATTGAATGTTCTGAAGACACAATTAACAAGAACAAATATATGAAAAAGAATCAATACAGCGTATAAAAAAGTAGGTACGAGGACGGATCATTAAGTAGCGGGCCCAGACAGGAAAACACAAACTTTCTTACAAAAGTTTGTTTATTCTTTAACTTGTTCTACTTGTTACAAAAGCAAGCGAATCAAAATTTTTGCAATTGAAACTATCGAAGCGTGAAAATATGCATTAATCTGAAGAAAAACTGTTAGTTTCTTCTATAATTGGGGGTCTTTTTTGTTTGTATTCCCAGCAGTTAATCTAAAAGGTATGCATAATATTCGCCTGCTATTATTTTATCTTTTCGAAGATAATCGATTAGAATACTGCAGTTCCAAAAACAGTAGCAATAACTATTCCGACCGAGTGTAGTTTTTGTGTTTTTGGAATCACTCGTGCCAGCCATAGCTCATTGTTTCGATTGTTTATGATGGAGTATTAAGGTTTTATCAGTCGTTACTATTCTGCGCTGAAAGATCTTGGGATTATGCTTTAACTTCGCTAAATTAAGAGCTAATTATTTATTTCATTTTTTAATTAATCGATATTAAGAAAACAACATGGATGTAACGTATATTGATGGAAGTCATAAAAACAACGCTTTATATCAGACGGAAATATTCCGTAGCAGCAAAGTAAATAATAATAAAATATATGGTCTTCCAAATGATATATATATATATATATATATATATATATATATATATATATATATATATATATATATACAACCATGCTCAAATGTATTAGACACCTTACGAATTTATGTACATACATACATATATAGTTTATACAGTTTAGTCAAAAGAGAGGTGAGGAAAATAAAACTGTTGTGAAAATTATGTACAAAGTGTTATTTAGTAATATAGTACAACTTATCAATATTTTGTCGCTCCGCCCTTGGCCTTAATGACAGCTCACACTCGTCGAGGCATACTTGCTACTAAATTGTAACACTCTGCCGGTGGTATTGCAGCCCATATTTCGCGAATTTTTGTTGATAATTCTGCTTTTAACAGGCATTTATGTTCCGTGATCTTAGTTCTTAAGATACGCCACAAATTTTCAATGGGCGACAAATCGGGACTTGGTGGCGGCCAATCCAATACCTCCACTGTGTTTTCCTCGAACCAACGCATTACAGCTCCCGATTTGTGGCAGGGCGCATTATCTTGCTGAAAAATGTATTGTGGAATATCCTGGTCGAATAGTTTTAGCACAGACGGTTCTAATACTTCCTCCAACATAGCTAAATAGCGTTGGCTATTCATCCGTCCATCGCACAGGTACACTTCTCCAACACCGTATGCAGACATACAACCCCATATCATGATACTACCACCTCCAAATTTTACTGTGGGAATGATACATTGTGGTTCATAAGCTTCCCCTTGCCTACGCCGAACGTATAGCGTCCCAGGTAGTCCCCAAAGCTGCCAGGCAAAAGAAGAAAGTTAGCACTTAGACAGGATTAATTTTGTTTAATGTTACATGTAGACTGAATTGCATACAACGATAAGAATATTAGTCATGAAGATGTACTTACATACCTCGATATTCGATTCATCAGACCAAAGAATCTTCGACCACTTCTCGATTGTCCAATTTTCATGTAGTTTGCCCCATAAATACCGCTTCTTTTTATGAGCGTCAGTTAAAAGCGGTTTACGTCGCGCTTTACACCCTCGTAAACCAGCACGCTGGAGACGCCTTCTCACTGTTTGCGCAGAAACTTTTACGCGATAACGCTGTTTCAGCTCACTGGCGAGCTGTTTCGACAATTTTTTCCTATCACTGAGAGCCAGTCTTTGTAAAATTCTGTCTTCTCTAATCGAGGTACGGGGTTTTCTGCCACTTTTTGGTCTGTTAACAAACGACCCACTCTCCTGATAGCGACTAATGGTTGTACGGACTGCACATCGCGAACATTTTTTTTTGCAATTGCAGCTATTGATAACTTCTGGGAATGCAGTAGCACTATTTGGGCGCGTTCCCCTACCGACAACTCGCGTGTTTTAGGCATTTTTCTTCAACAAATAACTGACAGAACGTGAAAAAATAGGATAATGTAATTGATCTCTACCACAAACTCACAAACGCACGTTGCTCACACACTGCTAGAATGACACTAAATTTCTAAAATCCACAATTTCCCTTTTCCACCTATTCTTTTCAATAGGATTAACTAGGGTATTCAAAAACGCATTTCTGTAAATACCATTAACTATTTTTACGGTTAATTTTCGTCAGACTTGGATAATACCGAGAATAAGGGTTTTTACCTGGGGTGCCTAATACATCTGAGCATGGTTGTATACATATATATATGTACATATATAGGCGTAAATAGAATTTATTAATCGGTAAGATATATCATTCGGAATGCAGATTGTCGTTTGCTCATGAACACGTACGATGGGATGAAAAAAAGTGGTGTAATCTACTGTGGTCCGGTGAATCGAAAATAGTTTTATTTAAATCCGGTGCATACTAACAACACGTACGAAGACCACCATTGACAGCATTTCAACCCCAGTGCACCAAAAAAGACGGTAAAATTCGGAGACTCAAGCATCATGCTGTGGAAGTGTTTTTCGTAGTATGGCGTAGTACCTTTACACAAGACAGAAGGCATAATGA